>JAWMRA010000001.1:105468576-105587963 GCA_035584735.1 Pseudotriccus pelzelni | reverse complement strand
TCCCTTCACCAGCCTCGTTGCTCTTCTCTGGACCCGCTCCAGCACCTCAATGTCTTTCTTGTACTGAGGGGCCCAGAGCTGAACACAATACTCAAGGTGTGGCCTCACCAACACAGAGCACAGGGGAAGAATCACTTCCCTCCTCCTGCTGGCCACACTGTTCATTTTACAATTCAAAGAAAACTCAGTACTTTGGAATTGTTCATGAAACTGTAGGCTTTTTTATTTTTGTTTTGCTTTGTTTTGTTATTTTAATGGGGGAATGAAAGAGGCAAGGCTGTGTGTGTATAGATTTTACAGGAAAAGGAGGGAAAAAAAGGTGTTCGCAGATATGTGTGGTCCACTTACTGATTTTATGTTCCTCACCATCGTATGTACAAAAAGGAAACAAAACGCATTCATGCAGAGCACATTTGAAATTTTGCTGGCTTATATACCCACTAGCTCTGGAAATGTAGGATTTCAATGTGTAATAAATCATATGTTTAATTTTATCACCCAAATGCAGACATTTTTATTATCCTCATCATCCTTTCTTCAGTATTCTCATTTACCATTGATACCTGTCAGTTTTGGTAACCCACTATGGAGATTTTTTACAAGAGTTCTTAAGGATGAAGCTTGTAAACTGCAGGGCAGGGATCTTGTCTTCATATCTCTTTACAAATTATTTAGACACTGTAGATTCTATTACAAAAAAACAAACACACAGTACTTGTCTTGATCGTACTTCAGCTGCAACACAAATTTGTGGCAATGACACTAAGCAATGACAAAATCATTTGTAAATTCTTATTCTTAGACACAAAATTGGGGCAGATCGTAGCACAAATGATTGTATGTTTCTTGCTAGTGAAATGTTAGACATGTTATCTGAGATTTCCAAACCATTTGGCCATCAAAGAGCAGACAGTTATCTGTTCTGGGATTAATCTACTTGCAACGGCGACTTTGGTGCGCAGTTTCAAAATGACAACAAACATGCACTGTGCATCAAAATTATGCCCCTTTCAGGAATAAGAACTGCAGAAAGATTTCTTGAACTTAAGAAAGTGTCTTTGCATCTATGGGGACTAAAAATATCCTTTTGAAAAAATGTGGTTAAGAGGTATGTTTCCCAAAGTTGTGCATGAGGCTCACAATATGTTTTTAGGGGTGATAAAATGCAAAATCATATGTATGTATAATATGCAGGAAATACTCAGTGAAAATTCAATCAGGAATGAAATGCTATTACGTGCAAACATCTCCTGGGCTTGTGCAGAGGTAATGGAGCATATGAAAGAGATAAAGTGACAGCTAAGAGAGGAGGAAGATATGTGACTTTCCTTACAAGTTTGTTTAATAAAGCTTTCAACATACATTGTGGATATAATGTGTTGTTTTGTCTCCGTTCAAATCATCTTAGTTTTTATTCCATGCATTTTGTAGACTGTAATTTGGTGATAATGGCTTCTTTGTACAGTTCAGGAGTGATGAACAGGAATAACAAGTCAGTTAATAAGAGGATATGCATGTCTTTCCCAACACAGAGCTCTTTATTTGAGTGGGTCAGGAAGAAAGTCATATTTTGCCTGTAAGAATATCACTAAGTGTGCACTATTGTATATTTAGGGAGAATAAACATGAGAAGACTGATTTTAAACCGGTCTATGTAAGAGCCAGGTGAAAAGACTTACCTATTTTCAGCATTTCCTTTGTTGTCACATGATTACTTGTTTGAAATGCATCTTAGGAAATCCATAATTCTTGAAATTTATCCTGTGCATTATCGTTAGATCCAGTGGGTTTGATATATGTTGTAAACTTCCAAGCCTCGCTGCCGGAGTGAGGAGCAGATTTGCGTTGCACTGCCCGAGAAGGGCTGCAACTCCACCATGATTCAAGGAGTCAGGACGTGGTCTCTGTTTCCCCCTTGCCTAGTTGGGAGCAATCTGTTCAGGCACAGAGAATTTATGCCCTTTTACTCCCTAAAGGGAGATGCAGTTGAATTCTCAGATGAAAAGGCAGAGGAAACACGAACAGTTCAACTTTTTCGGACTTTCTCATTTCAGTGGAAATTTGTGATGACTAAATAGTTAGAATATGATGCAGACACGGAAAACATTTTAATATGCATCGTGTTTAGTTTTTTATTATTTTTTCTTGTAATTCCTTGATTTATCTAAAAGTCAAGTATTTGGAGGCTCTTCTTAGCAGCAGCTAGAAAATATATTCTGTATTAGTAACGTAAATAATACATTATGCCAACATAGTAACAAATCAAACCCTTTTCCTGTTTACTACTGAAAGAGAATCTATTTATAACACTACAGATTTCCCTATAATTAAAAAAAAAAATAAAAAAGAAACATCTTGCATAGGATTTGGCATGAATTTAAATGAGGACCACATTGCTCTTAACAAATATTTTGGATCTCACATAACTATTTGCCAGAGATCTCTCAGTGTTTTAGGTTACAGAATTTGTATTTTATAGAAGTATAATGAATACAAGATTAACTAAGTTTTAAACAGGACTAAAAGAGGGTCTTACCACACTTGAGAGCATAAGAACTTTACAAGCATTCTGCTGCCTAGCCCAAGAAAGTGTCTCTGGTGGCGACATTAGGACAGGTTGAGCCTGGAGAATGGACCAGCCTGGCTGCTTTCTGCTGACTGTTCCTCTCACACCACCCCACTCTGAGCATCCACAACCATTGGATTCAGGATATCAGGAGACATCACTGCCTATTCCTTGTAGCATCTGTTTTTCAGCCTGTTGTTCACGAAGTGGTCTAATCTTCTCTGAAACTGCTCATTCTCTTGGCCCTCACAACCTCCTGTGGCAGCAAGCTCTAGATACACATGATCTGCTATGAAAATAATTTTTTTTTTTTTTTTAAATGTGTGCTCAACTAGTTTCTACTACAGTAATGTAGCACACTCCTGCCCACTCTGTTCTGGCTTTAAACCAAATATGCATTCAGAAGTAAACCTTTCTTTTTATGTAATGTTGCCAAGTTTCTTAAAACTTTTTCTGAAAGAGGTTTATGAAAAAGAATATATGTATACTTATCCTACCTGAACCAAATCATCCTTCTCTGCATGCTTGTTGACTTCTTTAAAGCAGGCCAGCACTTGCTTTAACAAAATGCTCAGGCAGCTATGGGAGGAGGGTTTCCAAATCCCAGTGCAAGAGCAGCACGGTTGATATTGCATACTATGGTCACATCTCCTGCCATCACCGCCTCTCGAATCCCCCTCCCCATAGCCAGTTTGTGTTAATTCTGATTACAGACCTGTCTTATTCTTCAGGTCTGGAATATGATTTCTGGGTTAATTTTTAGATTAGGTTATTAATCTAATTTATTTTAAAGGATTTTTTAGTATGTAACAGTCATAGAGTCACAGAGTATGCTGATTTGGAAGGGACCATCATTGAGTCCAGCTCCTGGCCCTGCACAGGACACCCCAAGAATCACACCATGTGCCTGAGAGCAATGTCCAAACGCTTCCTGAACTCTGTCAGGCTTGGTGCTGTGACCACTTCCCTGGAGAGCCTGTTCAGTGCCCAAACACCCTCTGGGTGAAAAACCTTTTCCTGATATCCAACCTAAATCTCCCCTGACTCAGCTTCATATCATTTCCTTGAGTACTGTCACTGGTCACAGGAGTGAAGAGATTGAATCCCAACATCAATGCAGCCTTTCTTTCCTGTATAATTTGCATCTATATATTACAGAGCACACGTAGGTATTATTCTGTCACCAAACTTCTGAGAAACTTGATATGTCAGCTAAAGGAAAACAAGCTCTTTATGTCTTAGATAAGAAATTGAGGCCAACATTTTTTAGTAGAATTAAAAATAAAGAATATTGAGTGTTACCCCACCATTTTGCACTGTCATTCTATAAAAAATCCATACTACAAAGCAACTATAAGGACAGAGAGGCCAGTTTCAATATCAGTAACCTGGGGAAAGAAATAATTTAGTAATGTTCTTATTATAGGCAGTCAGTCTGCAGGTACTGTTTCTCATCCTTCTTGTTTTGCCTTTTTCAATTGTTACCAAGTAACCAAAATAAAAGTTAAAAATGTATTAGCTCTAGGAAATGCACATGATCATGTTTTTATGCAAAAAATTCTGTGAAAAATTATGCTATAAATTAGCATAGGGCTCTATCTTATTCTCCCTGCTGTTTTTTATAGTTTGGTTTTGGGTTTGTTTTTTGGTTTTTTCCACAAAGGAATGATAGGTATAATAAATAGGACTTGAAGGAGATTTGAAAGTCTGTGCAGTCCAGATTTTTGCCTCAGGCAGGATCAACTAGACTTAAATAATTTCTAACCAATTTCTGTCTAACCTGCTCTTTAAGTTGAGATGGGTTTTTTTCAAAACTTTGCAGAAATTTTTCCCACCACTTTGCAATTCTTGCCATTCAAAAGATGTTTATCTCCAACCTTAATGTCCCCTGCTGCAGTTTAAGCTAATTATTTCACCACAATGAAAATTGAGAACAGTTTACTCTCTCTCAGCAATAACCTCATATATTTGAAGGCTAGTTCTTCAGTTAAATCTTCTCTGGACTAAACAAATCTTGCTTTTTAAAAGCTCTATCCTTGTTTCTAGATTTCTGACCATCTGTCCAGTCATTTGCAGTCCATTCTGATGTTAATCCAATATTTTTCAACTCGTTATTTTAGTGCTTTGCACTTATTGAATTCTCAGGATTTTTTGAGGCCACTTTGAATTGGGTTCCACTTCTCAAGTTCTTGCTGCTGCCTGGGTTTTGCATCATTGTGCATGTAAAAATCCTACCCTCTATTCCATCAACCAATAAGAGTGATTGATAATAGACACAGGACAAGTCTGTATGTAGCTTCACTTGATACTGCGTTGCCATATAGTATCTTCCAGTTATGTTTTTCCATCAGTTTTATTTCCTTTTAAATAAAATTTCTTGCTTGTGGTAACATCACAAACATCACATGGCCAGTATCAGAAGCCTTGTTAAGGGCGTCAGACACAACTTCTACCTGTTGTTCACTATTGGTAAATCTTAAAGCTCTGGATGAAGGGAAATGCCGTTGCCTGGTTATTATTTACTCTTGATAAATGGTTGGATGTGTTGCTTATTACTATTTTCCCTCCTCAAAGATTGTTGAATCACATGTTCTTGAAATGAGCTCAGTATAATTCACCTAAAATTTTTGGGTAGTTTTCTGTGCCTCTTTCAAAAGTGAGTTATATTCATCCATTGCAGGTTCTCAAATATAACTACTAAAGCCCATGAGATGACTTGAGCAAGTTCCTGAGTATTATAGCTAAAATTCATGAGCTGTCACATCACAATTCATACTGAGCTAGAGAAGAACAGTGTCATACCAATAACTAAGTTAGTGTTGTTTGTTTATTGTCTTTCACACAGAGACCTTCTGCCTCGAAGCTGTTAACATAAGAATTAGTGCTAGAATAAACCTTTTTTTCAGATTATCACTTCAAAAGTTCCAGTAACTGTTTTAATCTGTTTGGATAAAAATATTGTGACAAAATAAGATTACAAACTTTAGGGCATCTGCAGAAATCATCTCCATCTTGTATAACATTGCTGAAGAGAAATGAGCTATAGGTTTGAAACTCTTGTTTCCCATAGAGGGATAACAAACCTAGTGGATAACAGAACAAAAAGATATTTAGGGTTTCTGTGATGGGTCATAGTCTTTATCCAAATATTGTCTACTATTTTATATGACTTCTACATATTATGTGTGTGAGAGCATGTGTGTATATATAGCTACATTTCAGATACTTTTTTTTTCCAGGTAGAATTAGTGAAGATCACCATCAAAATAAATCACCAGGTAGCTAGGAGGATTGGTAACAGCAAATTGTGAGCAATAGCCTGGCTAAGCAGGGACTTTGAAGTTGAAACAGTGAAAAAAATTTTGAAAATATTCTTCCAATAAGAATCATAGGAAATACTTGCAGGAATAAATTATGGACAGCCAGTACAGGTATCCTCAGGCTGTTCCATGAAGTTATTTCAAATTTGCTATGCCTTTTTAAAGAAAATTATATGGAATATCCAACAATGGAGACTTGGCTCTGACCTCTCTCTTGTGCACATACATGCACAGATGCTCGTAGTGCTGCAATATTGTGGAGGTGTCTTGATTGCAGATAGGCTCATTAAAACTGTTTTAAATTAGATAAAGCTGGGGAGCAGATGCAGGAACAGGTAAGTGGTTCTGTATTCAGTCAGGTGAGACTCATCAGGTCTCATTAACTGAGGCTGTTCCTGAAAGGCACTGTACTGCTGAGCTGGCCCCAGAAATTACACAACTGTGTTCACACCATGCTCTGTGAGCATTGCTTAAGTCTGTCTGACCTAAGCTAGCTCTTTACTGAATCAGCTGTAAAGCCTCTTCCCCATGTTTTATTTAATCCAGAATTGAGGCTAGATCATCCATAGTTATTTTAGGATTGACTGTCTTTCTGGGGTGTGCAGCTCAAATATCAGTTAGCTCATCTCTTGCATATCACTGCTTTTCCTATACCTTCAACTCCTCCATCTCATGCCTCAGTCCTGCTGTTCACCCTAATTCCTGTTTCCCACCCTTCATGCACTTGGCTTCATGTGCTTGTGCTCAGTCTGAAGTATTTGCCTTCCTAAACAGATGAGATGGTATATATGGTACAGGATTCAGCTTAGGTACAGCTGGCCAGAAACTACTGTTCACTCTGCCAGGGGACATACTTCCATTTTCAGTGGTACACTGGAGTCTGGGCACTTTCTGACAAGCTCCTGTGTTAATGCTGCCATGGCAGTTGCTGATTTTTTGTTTGTTTGTATTGGTTTGTTGTTTGGTTTTTTTATTGTTGTTCAATATGAATAATGGGTATGCTCATGCTCTGTGGCTTTTTGGGGTTTGAGAGATTGTTAAACTGTGGATAGAGCTTCAATTTGGAGTTAATTCAATAAACATGTCCTCTGCCAAAAATCCTCTACCATCATGTGCAAGTATAGAAATCTCTCCTAATGTATCTCTTATGTGACTTTAGTTGTTTATGGTAGGGGACATTCCTCCAAGAGAGTTACTCATACAATCTGATTTCCATATGCAATGTCTTACACTGTGGAAGAGCGTTTGAAACATTTTCCTTTGATCTACAGTGACATTAGTAAACAATAAACCATCATGCCTCAAGAGAACTACCTTGGCATACTAGCTGAATCTTTTATAATTATTTGTTATCTCTTAATGCCTGCACATCTGTAGCAGAGAGTAATTAAAGTTTGAAAGGAAGCTAAAATTTTACAAACTGATTAGGGTCTTTGCTTTTTTCAGAACTGCATTTCAGTTTGGGGGCATTTTGTTTTGAAGAAGCATAGGGATCATATTCAAAGAAGTTAAAACATTCTCGCGTGCACATTAAAATACACCTGGAATACAGATTTAAGAAAAAAATGAAATCACAGAAGTTATTCCACTGTCAAGAACCTGTTAAAAAAAAAAAAAAAAAAAATTCTGACCACACATCCTTTCTATTACCACATTGTTAGCAATGCCCTACACCCCTGGTCTCGGTATTGCACTTTGGCATTCTCTCTCAACATTGCCTAAATCAAAATGACAATGTTTAACTTTAGTTATCTGTACACCAACAACTGTCATGCTCCATTCCTCACATACCCATCTTCAGATCATCCATTTTGCATTTCCCTTGCCAGCTTGCCTCTATTGCTTTTTTTTCTGAGCTGTGTCCCTGTTAGATCTGTCCTCTGACCTTTCTTGGCACAAGGCAAGGACTGAGAGCAGTAGAATCTTGGGGTAAGAGGGCATAGTGTCATCAGTGCCACTCCTGCACCAATTAGAGATGATCAGCCAGGGGCACCTCTACAGCCATTATGGCTCCTTCTGAGGAAACAGCTGATACAGGGCATAAGGACATGCTGAGCTCCTAAACTTGTCAGTATTTCAGTTTTGTTTTGGTTTTGACCAGAATATATTGTGCTGTCATGGATAAATAAACTGATGTTGCTTTTAGCTGGTTAATCAGAACTGCAAGCTAAAGGCATCTGTTCAATCTTATGTGTTGTATTTCTCTTTTATTTCTTAGCACAGTTGCTTATTCTCCTTTTTTATTCAGCCCATGTTTCCAGAGAGTTCTTCAAATCCCTTGGACAATGGCTACAATTTACATCTTTGCATTTTCTAATGCTTGGAGGTATTTAGAAGGGTACTCTGGAGGGATAAAATAGAAGGAACAAAAATGGTAGCTTCCTAAACTCAGTTTTCTTTTGTTAATAATTAATAGCTGACAAAAAAAAAATTGCCTTCAAATGTAGGTCTCAAGAAAAATAATTCTTGCTTTTTTTATCTGGTGGAAAAAGCCTCTGGAAAGAAGTGTGTCTGCATATGTGTATGTGATAATTTTCAAGAGCAAGGAAGGAATAAGGTCACAAAGTTGAATAAGAAAAAATTGCCAAGATAGATACATTTTTCAGCACCATAGACTGTAAAATACCTCCCAGTTTTGCAGGCTGGTATTTGCAAAGAAACTAGTGACCTCAGTCTGGAGTCCTTCCAGGATTTAGCTCTTGAAGAACTGCTTGTCACAGTCTAGCATTTCCATGGGGAGATACAAATCATTAATTTTTAAAAATATAACACATTTGGAAGCTCTTGTTTCCACCTCCCAATATGGCCTTTCAGTAACTGACTTTGTTATGGTAAGAGGGAGGGGGAGAGTGGGAGACAGGGTCCAGATGCATCATAGCAGCCTCCTAGTTAATTTGGGTTCTCCACCCCTGGAGAACTGACTGCATCAAGCCTTAGCTAATGCTCTATATGGTAAGACATTTTCTTTCACCTTACAAATTTAAAAAGTGAAAATATTGCGTATCAGATAGGGCCAAATTTTCAGGTGTGTTAAACTTGAAAGTTATTATTCTAGAATTTTATATATAGCTCTGTGTTATGGTTCATGTCAAATTGTGGGTCAATGCTAGTAATGTGGAAATACATTATTGGTGTGGAAAAAGTTACTAATCAGTGAAAACCTGAAAATCAATTTGGATTCACTGATAAAGATGAGCACTTTTTACTAGTGAGTTGTTAGCAGCCAGTGCCATAAGCCCTCGGGTTTAGGAACTGAGGGCTGTGAATTAAAAGGGGGAAAACAAAAAAAAAGAGATTGCCTTGCCTGTTGAAAAACAGCATTAGAAAAATGGATGATAAGCAGTCATTCCATCTTCAGTTATTTTTCAGCCATGACCGACACCATTATGGAACTGCATGCAGTGAATTTATGAATGTGGTCAGAATTTTTTACACGAAGCAATGTGCAATATAGTTTGTTATTTGGCTAAGGCACACTTTTGTAGTACGTAGGAAAGCAAATACATGAGAACAGTCTTGCTAAAACCCCAAAACAAGCTTATTTCTTTCTGGAAGTGTGGAAGTACTTTATCTATAAAATGTTCATACTTCAAAAACATGAGAGGAACTAAGTGCAAGTAAAAATACACTGCAAGATACAGTTTTACAGCTCTTTTAATTCCGGTGTCCGAGGAAAAAGTTGAGTGGCTAAGAAACAAGTTCTATTCCTTCAAAGCAAAGGAATTGCAGCAACAAAACAATATTTTCCAATGCAGAGAAAATCTTAGTTTTGGACAAATGTCAGTAGTTCAAAACTACAAAGATAATAGAGAAGAATAATTTCATTTTGATTTTTAATGGTTTAGTCTAAGGTTATTTTCATTTTGCCAGGAACATTTATTATACTCATGTGTTATCACAGTATCTGGAGAATTCCTCCTCCTCTCAACCAGATTGTGATGCTCAAGCTCATTGCCCCTCCAGCCTCAGTTACTCTTCAGTTGCAGAAGAGAAATCAGAGGAAGGTCATTAATTTTGAAATTTTATTCCTTGGATTTCATCTTTGTTATTGCAAAGGCCCACTATAAAATCAGTATCTGTATCTGCTTATATATAGCTGTGTGTGCATATACATGAACACACATACAAAGCAAATTTTTCTTTCCTGCTTTTATTATAGCAGCATCAATCTACTTTAAAAGTGATTCTTTCTTTTCTATCAGATATATTTCTGAAACTGTCATTCAGATAATAAAATGGTATTTTCTGAAAAAGAAAAATACTAATTTTTCTTCCACTGAAGTGTAATTGTGTGGCTCCACTGCAAGCTACTAATCAATGCCTGTACTTTCTGCCTCAAGCAATGGTTACAGATGAAATACATTAACTTTGTAGTATGAGTTCCTCTTGTCTGAACAAGAAATAGCTTCAGATTTATGCTTAACTTTATGCTTAAGCACTGCTCTCAGTCAGAAATTGATTAAATATATTTAAATTATAATATATATGTGTGAGGGAGGAGAACCATGTAGGACTGATACTGATTTGAGGAAACAGGTGTTGAAAATTCATCTCAGTTAAGCTGGTATTATAGGTGTGTTCAAAAATTATTTTTTTTAATAATTTCTCACAGATTCACAGATTTCAAGGTCAGAAAGGACAGATATGTTCATGTACTATATATGAAACTACATAGAGGTTCCTCTTCCTGCTCTTACAAATTATGTCTATTAAAAAAGAAAATTCTGTTAATAATCTCTTGTATTCTGCAGTCATCTGCTCTGTATTTAAATGTACTGACTACTAATAATTTGCAACTTTTCTGTTTAAACTGTATGGTCTTACAGTTTTGGCCAATATCCATTTTCAATACTATTGTTTTCATAGTTAATAATTATTGTATTATCAGAAAACTGCCTTCAGTAAGTTTTAGCATGAGCAAATGCACCCTCTGCAGCAAGATATATTGACCAAGGGGCAGCACCATAAAATGACAGAATAATCTAAAATCAGGAACAATTGCGTGAAGTAGGTGCCGTCACAGCCTTAACACCCCTGCCCAGCTCTGCTGGTGCTTGGCTCTAAAATAGTGCTGTTTGCTGTGCTCCTTTGGTTTGGCTTTTGCCTGTGAATAGAAACTGTTCCAACCTGCTCTGCAGAAATTTAAGATCCAGTACCCATCTTCAGAGTAATCCCTCCTTCACCTGCCTCTATTTAATGTGTTCTTTAATCTGACAGGAGTTGTCTGTCAGGTATTCACTGGAAATGCAGGAGCAAGAGACATTGCCTATTTCTGTTCCTTTATATCTTTTCTAGAGGATAAGGCATCCATCCAGGCAGTGAAACACCTGCTTTCAGTGTGTGTCCTTATGGCCAAGAGGGCCAATGGTATCCTGGGGTGTATTAGGAAGAGCGTGTCCAGCAGGTCATAGGAGGTGATCCTGATCCTTTATTCAGCCCTAATGAAGCTGCATCTGGAGAGCTGTGTCCAGTTCTGAACTCCTCAGTGCAAGAGAGACATGGAGCTTCTGGAATAGGTCAGTGGGGAGGCAACAAAGATGATTAAGGGACATCTCTCACAAGGAAATGCTGAGAGAGTTGGGCCTGTTCAGCCTCAAAAAGAGGTGACTGAGAGGGAACCTCATCAATTTCTAAAAGTATCTGAAGGGATAATATCAAGAGGATGGAGTCAGGCGCTTCTCAGCGATGCCAAGCAACAGGACAAGAGGCAAAGGGCAGAAACTGACACACAGGAAATTCAGCCTGAACAGGAGGAAGAACTTTACTGTGTGGGTGTCCACACACTGGAACAGGTTACCCAGAGAGGTTGGGGAGTATCCCTCACTGAAGATATTCAAGAACTGTCTGGATGCAATGCCATCCCATGTGCTCTAGGATGTCTCTGCTTGAGCCCACAGGTTGGACCGGATGACCTACAGTGATCACTTCCAACCTTACTCATGTTATGATTCTGTGATTTCACTTTTCAGAAATGTCCTTTACACCAGGCTGTTCTGGTAGGTGTTAGTGTGTGCCTCTTCTGTTGAATTAGCATCATTTCTTAGAAAGGAGTAGAAAGGACTTGAGAAGTCCAAGGACAGGAAAGTGTTATGACCTGCACCTGAAGGTGAGAGTAACTCATATTCTTGTTTTTATATATATATATATATACACACACACACATATAGGGTTTATTTTGGAACAATTTGGTTGCAACTGTAGCCATTTTGGTTATCTGTAGAAATATAGCAACATCAAAGCATAAAGATATCACTTAAGAAAATATATAAGGAAATGAAAGAAAGAAAGGGTAAGGGTAGAAACGTATCACCAGCTGTGATGAGACTTGATTATTGCAATTTAGATGTCCTTTAGCTGGAGTGATGGTCTCAGTCTTATCTGTTGGGGGTGAGGGAAGCCCATGAAACCAAGAGTTCAGTTGGTTAATATATGTTTAGGTTTACGTGAGACATCCAGGTACGTCCCCTAGCAGGGGAGTTTTACACTGTCTAATGCAACACTGAATCATATGGTGCAGTTCTTTGGTGGAAAGCCCCCGAAATAAGTCTCGGGGCACTTAGGGGGTCTTTGATGGTTTATGACACCTTCTAAGACCTGAGAAGGGAGTTTTTAACTGAGCCAGTTGTGTAAGGGAGGAAAACGACATGTTAAAAAGCAGTATTCCCACCTCACAGGATCTGCTTCTTATTGATCTTTTCCCTTATCTGGCTCAAAACCCAGCTTGTAGCCTCTGATAGTGGATGTGAACCCTCTCTTTCCCTGGGCAGTTACCTTTCACATCATCAGCAGAGCGCCCCCTGTTTTGCAAATGGACAATTCTTTGAGCCTTTAACCATCAACATTTCAGTCTCTCACAGAGAGTGAAGGCTTGGCCTGTATCACCAGGACACCCATAATAAGACACTCATGCAACAAGATGAGTGCTTGCATTTTTTTGCTAGTTAAGCAGTAAGTAGGCATCTTTCCACACAGCCTACACATGGCTGAGCTCCCTCCTGAGGCATCTGCTCTCTACCCTCTTTTCATACTGCAGAGTAACTGGGGACCTAACTCAGTTACAGCTCCCACTTTAACTACATGTGGTGCTGCACAGCTGTGTGGAACTTACATCTCCTTCCTAACCTATCCCATAGTTTCCTACACCATGAAGGGCAGATTGTAGGTTTTGAGTGTTAGAAACGGTATTTTCAGAAGACTGCAGTTTCTGTGGTACCACCAAGACAAGATGGCATTATTGATTTACTAACTGTCTGGCGGTTGAGAACTTGAGAGTTCCCCTTTGAAAAAAGTTATAAAAATAAGTCTTGCCTTGTCCAAACTTTTAATAATCCACATTTTATACATTTCCTTCCTTCCTTTGCTGTTGATGAAATATGAACAACATCAGAAATTTTCAAGTTTCTACCTTTGCTTTCTGAGTTGTCGTTGGCCTTAATTACTTTAATGACTTTTATTCTGACCATAGTTACAGAAATGTGGGGGAATAAAACCTAGAACTAAATCAAACAAAGAAACAAGTGCAACAAAACAAAGCAATAAATATGGAAACAAAAATGAAAGACAGCAGTGTAGCTTTGAGAGTAAAACCTTTCTAAATACATCAGAAAGCTTTAGGTAATAAAACTAGGCTTGTAACTTCATACAGTTCTTATCTTTTGGGATGACAATGAGATATGAATAAAGATGAAGGTCCAAGTTACTAGATTTAGGCTAAAATTATTCTAGAGTTATTCCAACTTTTCTTGAGAACAACACTGTTCTTGGAAAAAATATCCAGTTTCCTAAGGTACTAAGGAAAAACGTATCTGGCAACTGATGCTGTGTCAATCCATTTTATTCTCCTTAATTGTTTTTTACTTGTTATTACTGGAGAAAACTTCCAGTAAAAGTAATCGAAGATTTCCAGAGACTTTAGTAGAAACTGAGAAAGTCATTCTGTGGTTTTTTTTTGTTGTTTTTTTTTTTCAGAGCATAAAATTGATTCAGTCTAATCTTTTTCCTATAAAACTGGATAATTTGTGCAGCATCTGCAGTCAAGCTATTAGCTTTCCTTCACCACAAATGTTAGTTATTTATTTACATTTAAAAAAAAAAAAAGCTAAAAATACCTATTTGTTTTGGTTATGTTCATAATATAATACTATGTCTTCTCAGTATTATTTTACTGTTGTCTAAAAGTGTGACAAAGTAAAGAACCTATAACTTTGCTTTTGAAGTGCATTGACAAGTATATTTTTCACTGGATCAGTCTCAGATAAAAGGAGTTCACTAACACCATCAACTGAAAAAAAAACAGTAAAGAAAAGACTAAAGCTGAAGCTTTGAGAAACAGAGAAGCTGCCCTCAGTTTTCTTGGTAATACACTTTTGTTAAATGCATTGGAAAAATCCTTCTTGGGAAAAAACATTAGTTATATAAGAGAAATAAAATAGTAAATTTTGCAAATTCACATTCTACAAATGGTGGCTATATGCTGAGAGATTTCAGTTCTGCTGACTGATACAGAAACCAGACTGGTTTCTGGCAGACTTTAAATGTTTTTCTACTTGTTACAGGTACATCTTTAGCTTTACTCGTTTTTGTTTCTGGCAATGGCTGTAATAGAGCAAATTCCTTTTTACCTCATAATGATTCATTCACAAGCCCTGTTAAATTGTAATCTTTTTCTAGGCTTCTCTTCCATCCTCTCCATCCTGTCTGCTGGATGGACTCTGGTGCAGTCCATCAAGAAATCTCAGTTATAATGTGCAAGGTGCTGATGGTTTGACCCTCTTGAAATACCTGCTTCCAAAGCTTTTCCTAAAGACAAATGTGGAGCAGGGTGAGAGGGAGGGTGAGAGTTATCCCAGCTCCCACCGTCACCATCGCCTTACATATTTGGTCAATACATGGAGAATCGAATTCAGTTTGGTTTGGTTAGTGTGCATCAGCAGCATGTCACACATTTTGCTGTCATAACTTCCTGGTACAGACCAGACTTCCTGAGCTGTAAAAGAGCAAGCCTCAGATATTTACAATGCCACCAACATAATTTAATGAGTGACCGTCACCAAAAAAAGTGTACAAAAGGTTCTGTGATGTTTTTTCACTCATCTTGTGCAACAACTGATGAGTTGTCACTGGTGGCTTTCCCACAGCATCACTGATGGAGTTGGTATATTTACTTTGACATTAATGAGAGCTGCTTAGGCAGTGGTTGAGGTGGTCCCAAGTGGGCATAAAAGTGCGTGCTTATGAAAACAAGCTGCACAAAGCACTCAGGAAAAATCAAATTCACAGCGCCCCGTCTGTTAGTGTTCTGATTTCAATGACAGGCACCATTCATCTCTCATCACTGCAAAGTAGTAACTCTAGATCTTCCTATTTTCCTAAAGGTATACATGCTTTGCAGGGAAAACACAAAACAGCTAATAGTCAAAACAAAAGTTTACAAAAAAGAAAATTCCACTGCATTATATTGCTTTCATTGTTTCATAATTTTATGTTTAAATATAGGGAGTATGTAAATGAGCATTTTCTTTTATATTCCCTTCCTGCTTAGTGACAAGAAAACAAATTCAAATTGTGTTTGGGAGGAATATCTTAACAAAGCCAATTTTATTATGCAAATGAATTGTAGGTGTTGCATATCTGCATTTTCTGAAATTGTTAGCAAGTTTTTTTCCAGTCTCTCTTTCTTTTGTATGTAAGACATTATATTTAGAGAACCAATCAGCCTCAAGAAACTCAGTTGTTTTAAGTTAAAGTTGTCATGGCTATACATTTTGGTGGGGAAATAACTGGTTCATTTTTTGTTTAAATTTAAGGTTTAGAGTCTAAAGTTTTTCAAAAGATGAGCAAACAACTTCCGGAACAGCTGTTTAATAGAATTATGCTTTTTCTAAGTATATCTTGGTAAATTAGTTCAGAGGATCAAATAGCTTCATAAGATAAGAAGTATATCTTCCTTCTCTCTTACATTCCCATATTAATCATTCAGTTAGTTAATCATCAGAACCAGTTTTGATTCATTGGTTCATTTCATTAGACAAAGTTAGGAGTGGGCCAAACCAAATCATCCTAAACATTTGTGAAGCCTTAGTCTTCAACCATGGCTTGTTAATGACAAAAAGTGCTTCCAGTTTTCTCTTAATAAGGAAGGTCTTTCCTAAATCATCTTTTTGTCCAAACATAATTTTTTTGTTCAGTCACTATTAACATTCCTTTAGTTAGTATAAAATAGATAAAAAACTGTGTTTGACTGGAAGCACAGAAGTACACTGAAAACTCATGAAGACATGGTAGTCATTGCCACTACAGAGGACTTCTTAATTAAACACTAAATGGGAAATGTGAGACCTACTTTACCCAATGTTATTTCAAGCTTTTGTAACGACACTTAAACATCTATGTTTTCAGAGACGTTTTTAAACACAGGAATGTAAATGGGTTACAAGAGTAGTCATACCAGGGGCTTTGTAAAGACTCATACAGGCTGAGGCTCAGTCTTATATAATGTTGCAGAACAGTAACTTGAACTCTTCTTTATATGTTTGAATTCAGCAAAGGGGGATGAAAAGTCCTGGCCTTGTCGTGAGAAAAGTTGCTTAAAATATTAAAGCGCAAACACACATAATCAGCAGTAGTAAATGATTGGCTGAATTTATAAAACTTGGTAACATCCTGGAATTCAGCTATTCCAGTTTAGTAACGCTTGCCATGAAGTCAGGAGAGAAAAAAAAGACTGGATAGATTTTAAGGATCCTATCTTTTATATAAACTGCTATACACATGGCTAGAGTGACAAATATGCATGTTGTACGTTATAAAGCTAGAGAATATTTTAATTCTCAGTCTCAAACCTTGCAGTCCCACCAAGAATTTCTAACACTTCACCTGTTTCAGTTTTTCAGTTTATTTTTAGCAATTTTAATGCGAGTTATTTCAGTTACTGACTTGAACGATTTGTTTCATATCTCGACACCCATTTTTTGTTAGAAAATCGTAAAAGTTAGGAACCTGAAAATTGGATTTTTCTTTTGAGCAGCTGCTATCCACAAATATGGAAAGATTGTTAAAAGTGAATAGCATCACTGTCTAACAAACTCTGGGTAGGTTTGATGGCTGTATCTCATTGTTCCATTACTGTGCTGTCTCCAAGCATCATTATGTTGGCATTCGTAGATATATGGAAGAAAAAGAAAAGCTCTTTTGGGGTTTAAAGATGTATTTGTGCAATCATGGATGTCCATGGTCCGTCTTCACTGTTGACCTGTTCATGTGGAATTACATTTGTAATTAAGCAAAAATTTCTTGATTGAAATGTGTTCTATAATTTTTTGCAGAATACATCATTACTAGGAAAATAAGACCAGAGGGAAATTATATGCAAAAGAACATAAGTGTTTATTAAAAAAAAAAAACAGCCTCTCAGTTTAACTGACTAAGTCTTTGTACCTGTGCTTTTGGTGACTTGATGGAGACTAGAGGGACTTCTGTTTCATTTATTTTGAAAATACTTTCATTATAACTTTTATTTCTGTATTACCCACTTTTATATAGCACATTTGTTTCAGTGTGCTGACATTCCAAATCAGAGGCATCTGGTCTTTTGCATCTGCTGTGCCTCCATCAGGGTGCCACTATTAATGAGTTTTTCTTCCCATGGCTCTTGTAACAGTATCTTCTAATGGTTTCCACTTAGTTTTCCGTTGAGGATCCAGTTTTACAACATTAAATATTTGGCTGAATTTGTAAAAGTTTTTAAAAGTATCACCAGTTATGAATTGCTTCTGATTTTGGTTCGGGGGTTTATTGTTTGTTTGTTTCAGATCATTTCAGCTAATACTTTAAAGCTATTCAATTTTTATGTTTCCCAAAAACCATATTTAGTGGTCTTTTAATTTGTATTCATCAAAGCACTTCTCTTCCTAGCATAATTATCTGTATTTTTGTTAACCCACAAAATCAGTTTGTATGATCATTTTAGCTAGTCACAGAGTATTTTTCTGAATTTGATAGTACTTTAAGTGGAGCTCAAGTGGTGCTGTTTGTTTTTCACACTGCTGGATCACAGGAAGGCTCAGGAGTGATGTGTTTTAGTAGGTACTTTTATCCAAGCTTCTGTCAGGGTTTGTATGTGTACATGCAGTGTAGATACCATGTGGAACATATATTTGCTAAATCTTGAAGATTGTACCAATTGGTAAATGTAGACCAACAACTGTGGTAGCAATTTTAAAATAGAACTCTACTGAATAAAATAAAACATTTCTTGGGTATTGTTCTCAGACACTTTCTATTAAATCAAGGAAAAAATATATTCTTTTGAAGAATGTTCCTTTTCCATTAGTCTATATGGCCGCTTTTCTAAGAGTAAGGAAAAAAAACTCTGCTCTATAGTTATGTGTTACTGTCTACTGAAAGGTCTGAGAATCTCAGATCTGTTTATAGGATAAGAGTTTTAAGGTGTCCTTCTTGACCTTTCGAAAATACACATTAGTACATCCAATAAGACTCACTTAAAAGAGGCATTTTTAGTCTTCCTGAGTGTCCAGTTGAGGAATTGCAGACGGGTCTTGGGGTTAAATTGTTTTGTAAGCCCTTAGGCACAGAGCAGCTCCACTCACTCAGTTTTATACTGAGAAAATCCCTCTTGAGCTCTCCTTACCTATTGCTTTGTTTCCTGCTAGGTTTCATATAACAGCGGTTTTCTTCCAGCGTACAAACACAGCATTTAATGTCTAGTTGGAGATTCAGGCTGGATCAGATAAATCATTCTATTTGAGTATATCCAGCATACAAGTTATATTTAGTAAACTTCAGGGAACAGAGTCACCGTTGGCATAAAACTTTAGAATCACTTAATTTGGTTTTCCTTTTCTGAACAGTAGGGGAAGGAGAAAGAAAGGGAAGTATTATTTTGGAAGCCGCAGAATTATCTGGGCCTGTTGTGTGTGTTTTAATGCTCCTTCTGCACAGTCCATTTTGGCAATGTGTGTAATACAGATATTGTTCAGCTACAGTGGGACTGCATTTTCTATTGCAAAATTCATGTCGTTCATTAACTTGTCATCCTAGAAAATGGAGTTTAGAAGGCACATAGATATCTAGAGGTGGTAACTGCATCAGTAGATTTTATTTCTTTTTCTGGGGTGCTTTCAGTGGAGACTTTTAAAGAGGAATTTGTTCTCTGCTTAATTATGCAAGCTGCTGCTTTAACTACCTGTCTCTGTATGCAGTCCAATCAGTATAAAAACAAAAAAAATACCTTCCAAACTTTTGGGTTTAGAAAGCCAGTTATAATAGATTTTCAAAGAACTTGTGATACAGAAGTTCAAGGTAAGAATTTCCTAGGCTCTAGATAGATGCGTACCTTGAAAAATATCCTTTTTTAAAGAGTTTGTAACTGAACAAAAGGAAACTCTGTGAAGCTTTTAGTTTGTATTTGGTAATATACACTGTAGTTACAGGAATTTATATTATCATGCTCCTTTGTTAATCTCATTGAACAGAAAAGTATATTAGGCCTTCAGTTTGTTGAAAATTATGCAACACTAGTTTCAAGTTGGAGAGTCAAATTCAAGATCAAACTGCAGGTCTTTTCTATCCAGTACAGTCGATGAATGACAGCTTTTTAAAATAAAGGATGAATTATTTAGGGGAAAAAGTCCTCAACATTTTAAGGACCAGAAAAGGAAGACTTTTATGACAATAAAATACTCAAGACACATAGTCAACAGCCAGGTGAGCACGTTAACAGGTTATCTAACCAAAGCCTGTGTAACAAGCTTGAAAAATAAATTCTTCTCTGGCCTTTTTTTGCCAGCTTGATAGCTGATGTAGTGTACCTACCAGCTATCTGACAGTATACTGTTCTGTTCTGATGACTAAAAATAGCGGGCAGAAAAAAGTATTTTGTTTATAGTTTTGTAATAAATATTGCTACTTCCAACTCCTAAGACTAGGAAATCTAATGAGCATCTTTTGTGGAAACTACACAATAGGGAGCTGAAGTTGCTAACTTTGGTCAGTGTCTTTAAATACATACTTGGATGCTTCTCATCTGAGAAAAGATTGTACTGATTCCTTGTTTGCTCTTCCCTAATCCTTCAAAATAAGTTAAAGTAATGTATAAATAGATCTTATACACCTTACTTTCCTGGAGTTTTCATTTTCAGGTTGCCTGGGCTTTACGTATCTGTTTTACTAACATATAAGTTATTGTGAGTGTTAATTATTTTTCTGCTAGGTAAGGTGTCAGGACAGAAAAAGTGACATTAACCGTCTCACAATGGCTTTTAACCAATAGATTAAACAGTCTTGAAATATTAAAACCCAATCATTATTAATTAGACCTCATGATTTATTAGCAAAAGCCTGCCCAATCTGCTAAGATAGTAAAGCCTTATATCTTTTTTTAAAATACCCTGTAAAATCTAAAAATATATTGGAAAAATAGTGCTCTTCTCTAGCTTTATACAGGACAATAGCTTATCCTGCATAAAGTGATGTGTTAAAAATGAAGAACGGTTGTCAATTTTATTGTCTAGTTTTATAAGGTGTTTTTTTAATTATTATTACAAGTCCCTACATGTGGTCTTCTCAACAGCTCTATATGCTTTTAACTTTGTTTTATTTTTGTATTTGTGTTCAACTAGGCAATACTACAGGATCTGGAGCAAAGACGTCCCCAGCTGGATGAACTAATAACTGCAGCACAAAATCTGAAAAACAAGACGAGCAATCAAGAGGCCAGAACAATAATTACTGACCGCAGTAAGTGGTGATTCTTCTAGCATATGACAGTTCAGAAAACACGGAAAATGTTGTAATATCTAATAAGCATAGTGTTTTTCAGATACTGTATGTCTTTGCCATGAGAAGGAGAGTTCCATCAGGAGACAGTTCTCATACGGATTTTCCAAATTGCATATAGTGTAAATGTCAGCGAAAGTCAGTGATCCCATATTGCAAATTTTTCTCCTTCATTTCGTATTGCTTGTCTTCACAGTGGAAGGACATTGTATGAAACATAGAATGTGAACACTGTAGATAAAGAAATACATTTATTCTTGAACAACGAGAAAGAAAGAATCCACAGAATATAGCCACAGGCTTGTAAGAAGCTTTCAATTCCATCCCCCGTAGTACAGCTGCAGGCTCTTCTTTCATCTCCCCTCAGCTGACGCACAAGTCTGATGATGCTCTGCATTACTCTGTATTATTTCTTCAGTTCTGTTTTCCCTATCCAGAATTAACCAACTAGCTGTGACTAAGGTGGGAAAATTGGTAGATTAGGTTTTAAAAGAAGCCTATAGAAGACATAGTGTTATTACCCTTGGATGTTTGCACGTCCTTATGTCCCTCACTATGGGATGAAACGCACTCTCAAGGTTGTCCCAGCCCTTTGTGGTGGACCGCTCTGTATCTTCAGTGATAATTCTGAGTACTTAGGACTGGAAACTGTGAAAAATTAATTCTTTTGTGGTTCTCAAGTTCTGCTATGGAGCTTAGGGAAGACCTAGGCCAAATGTTTCATGCAAAGTGCTGTACATCGTGGCCTGGCAATCAGGGATTGCTCCCTGAGTCTGATTACTGGGAAGATATACATGTAGGCTCAACTTTTCTATCTCCATAATTAAGAATTAAACGTATCTATATGCACATTATCTCTTTCCTTTTATTCCATCAGGCAAATACATTCTATAATATGTCAAAATCACATTGTGTGTTTGGACTGCATTGTTGTCTGACTCACATATGGATACTATTTAGGCTATATCTTACGTAAGATTATTAAATAAGATTGTTAAACTGCTATTCTCTTCCTATGCCACGAGAAGAAAACATACTACTGAGAGTGAGAGAAGCTGTGTTATAACTAATGTTTGAGAAGAAAAGAATAGTGCTTACTGCATGAGAATCTGTTCCTGTTTGACATGCAAATGAACGTTAGAATCACATAGTTAAGTTCAGATGAAGCATGTACATATACCTTAACTTTACAGCACTTATTCAAAACCAACCAATGTAGCACTCTTATCAGTATTTTCTAGTATGTTTTAATTTTTAATTATGAGACAAGTCTTCAGAAGATAAGAATTGTAGACTTACATGAAATGCAAGCATAATTCCTATATGCCCTCATGTGAATTGTATGCATGACTAAATTTTGTTCTGTCGGAAAACTGCACTTCACTTTGAGAGAAATTGCGTTTTAAGAGAGATTAAATGCTTCTCTCTCATAAAGCAAAAAAGGAGAGCATCTATCGGACTATAAATCATGAATGAGTATGTGGTAACACAACTATATTACAGCTTGCATCTGTGGCTAGCAGTGTGGTGAATACATTTTGCAGGATATGTGATGATTTCTTAGTTTTTGTCTTTAAGAATTCCTAAAATTATCAATTAGTTTTGAACTTAAAGTAAAAAATGAAGTTTTATTGTGATTTAACAATTAATTTTCTATGCTGAAACTGTCAATATCCGTGCAACTTATGATGCATTAGATACAGGTCATGTCCCTTCATGTTCTTTCAAGTATATCTTGAAATATGATCAGGGCTGGTTTTGGTCCAGTCTTCTGAGGCAGCAAACTAGATTTAATGGAAGTTTTTCATGTTTATTTAGTTTATATTTGTACAATTGTAGGTAATATTAAGCACTACAAAACGTATTTATTACTTCCTAATTTTAAGTTCATGATTTTTTTCTAGAGGTAAAAAACATGCTAGTGGCATGTAAGGTATTTCTGAATATTTGCCACATATACTGTCATCTGAATATTTGCCACATATACTGTCATCGAAAGTACTTCTTTTAAAGGACAGTAATTTGTATATTTTTAATTGCATGGCTTTTTTCCTCTGTATGTCAGAGAAAGTGGAGATTGCTCTGTTTGGTTTGAATTGGACCCTGCACTGAGGTCCCGCTTCAAGTCCTCCCCGACTACCTCATCCACAGACCATTTCCCATTTTCTGAGATTTTCCCCCTGCTCTTGAATACTGATAAATTACCATGGTCATGTTTTAGCAGTCATTAGTACTAATTTAATCTATTCTCTTTCATGACCTGAACACCAGCACTGTGCCATTGGTGCTCCTGTGCAGCAGCTGTGTACCACTCCACAACCAGCCTTCTGTACAGCGTATTCTGTCACAGAATATGCTAAGCTGGAAGGGATCCACAAGGATCGTCGAGTCCAACCCTTAGCCCTGCACAGGACCATTCCCAAAAGTCACACCATGTGTCTTAGAGTATTGTCCAAACACTTCTTGAACTCCATCAGGCTTGATGCTGTGACCACTTCCCTGGGTGAGCCTGTTCCAACAGCCAACCACCCTCTGGGTGAGGAACCCTTTTCTAATATCCAACTTTAACTTCCCCTGACACAACTTCAGGCCATTACCTTGGGTTCTATCACTGGTCCCCACACAGAAGAGATCAGTGCCCGCCCCTCCTCCCCACCCCATGAGGAAGTTGTAACTGCAATGAGGTCTCTCCTCAGTCTCTTCCAGGCTGAACAGACCAAGTGCTCTCAGCTGCTCCTCATATGGCTTCCCCTCAAGGCCCTTCACCATTTTCTTTGCCCTCCTTTGGCCACTCTCTAATAGCTTAATATCTTTCTTATATTGTGGTGCCCAAAACTGCATCATCAGGTGCCAAATGCATCCCATCCCATCACAAAGGAAAGGGAAATCAGGACTGCAATGCCTTGGTCTGTCACAGAGAAGCTGATAGACCTGACTATATCCCATGCACTTCTGAGTGGAAGCACGGGATCTCACACTTTGGAAAATGAAAAGCTGAGAAGTTAATTTGTATGAATCGGTTGTTCATTGCCTTTTGCTATTAAAGTGCTAGGAAAAAAAACCCCAACACAATCATCTGGCCAATATCACTGAAGAGTATATTATAAATATTAAATGACACTCAGATACTCAACAGGAGTAGAGCTGGCTGCATTCTTCAACATTGTCATGCCATCAAATTGAATTAAACCCTGAAGGTTATGGCTTCTGTGCTAACACTGCTAACTCTTAAGTCATTCTGCTTGCAGAAATATGAATATTATGTTTGTAAAAGTCTAACTTTGAAATATATTTAGAAAAATTATTTCCTTTGTAAAGCATTTTTTAACAACAAACAAGGTAAACATTTTATACAAAATAAGGAATATCAAAAGACTTATGTCAGAAATGTCTATGAATTGCAAAAAAATCTATAGTAATGAGATTATTTTCAACAAAATTGTCATAGTATTGCATAGATTTAGTCTTTCTTTAGGAAATAAAAACAGTAGGTAAAGATGAGCTCAAACAATTGAATTCTTTTCTTTGAACCTTCTTTCCCCACCCTTACTTCATTATCTGCATGAAACTGGTGGAGTTATACTACTTATAAAGACCTTGGCTCTATGAAGGCTCTATAAAGTAAATATTTTGGTATGTTTGTATAATGTTATACTTAAATCTTTGTGTATTCTATGTATTCTATTCATAGTTTGTTTATGACCTGTACACTGGAGGATACACAAGAATAATAATTACATTTAGTCTTGTGGAAAACTGTGGGGAAAAGCAAGATACCTCTCTGCTCTTTTAACACAGAAGCATTCTGTGTTAAATTTCTGTGTTAGATTTCTGTCCTAATAGAACCATATTCTGTACAATAACATTTTTCTCTGCATAACCCATCACAGCTCCAAAACACTTTGCTTTACTGCTGATGAAAATGTCATTTCTTTAAAATGAATGAGTTTATAAACAACTTTGAATTTAGTAAAGTAATTAAACTTTGAAAAATTCTCTTATTTGCCATCAGTTTCTACGTATAAATACAGAAAGCTGGTAACAAATCCATGTAGAAATATACTCAGAGATCACAAAAACAAACTTACAGTCTTAGAATCAGAAATACCAAAGCAATTACAAAGGCTATCGTAGATTTTGAAAGATTCTGGAAATGTAAGAAACTTTAAATAGGCCTCCCTACTGCTGTGTTCACACATGCAAGAGATAACAGTGCATAAACTTTCTGTGGTTTTACTTTGCTAGTAATTTACATCCCAATTTTACTAATGTGTTTTCTGGCTGTGTAAGTGATAGAGGAGGTAGGGAAATTAATATTTATATAACTGTATGAAGAAATAATCTCTTACTGACCAAAGAATCTCCCTTTCAAGATTATAAACCAAAGTAACACACATCTTTCTTCAGCAATTGTGTGAAATCTAGTGTCCTTTCAAAATACCAGTTAATTAATTTCTATTACACTAAATACATAAATATAAGCAATAAATACAAGCATTTCAATATACAAGCATTTCAGTGAAGACTATTTTGATCAAGAATTACACTTTGGGACCAAATGATTCCTTTAGAAAATTTCTTTGACAGTTTTAAAATCCAAGTCCACAAATATATGAATAATTTATAGACAATGTCTTCAAATGAGGTATTTTGATTTTATGGTTTTGGGTTTTTTATTTGTTTGGGTTTGTTTTTTTCTTGTTGAATTGGTTTTGATTTTTTAAGAAAACCTATATTCTGGAGTTGGTTGTTAGCAGAGCTGCATTTGCACTGCATCTGGAAAGAGTCTGAGTGTCTCTGTGCTGCTACATAAAATGCCTTTATTTAATAGTTTGTTGTATTTGACAGTTTTATGGCAAAATCATCAATTTGTCATCACTTTCTCAACAAAATGTATGGAAACTCCACAGTGAATTACAGCTGTACTGCTGTTCTCAACATCTTAATAAAATAGCCATTTCCATTGTACTGCCATCCATGTGATTTTCTCTTAGAGGTATTGAATACAAATTATGAGTTTCCCAGTTGAAAAAATAATTCATACAAATCTGGGATTTGTCATCCAGTAGTAAACTCCCTAGTTACCAAGACTAAAAAAAAAGTGTAAGACAAACTGTAGTTGCATGCAGTTTTCCAGTTATCTTATTTAAGCTGAATTATTGAATAAATCGTATTTCTATTCTATGGATTCTACATATTTGAAGAACTTCTCAAGAACCTCAGTAGTAGTTTTTCTATGTCATAAACCTGCAAAGTTTGCTAATCGTTGATGTTCTACTTTACAGCTGACCATTTGTTTTTCCTATGAGAACTCTATGCCATAGAAAGGAAGCAAGGGAGAAACTGTTGATTTTTGACAAGATGTCAATAATAAGATAAAACTATAGCTCTGAAAGGGATGGCATAGTCCTGAGAAGAGTATATAATTTGAAACCAGTTCCTTGGTGCACATTTGCTGCTATAGGATCTGTAAGAAAGTTATGGGACATTTTAAGAAGGAGCAAGAAGTTTTATTTTGGAACACCCTTTAAGAATGGGCAATAACATGCCCCAGAAATGTCTGAATGATTGGGAAAATACAGTTATATATGACTATATGTACTGAAAGCATATGGCTCAGTGGACAAAGGGCAGGATCTCAGCTGTCTACTTCAAGTGTCATAGTGCCCCAAAAAAGGCTCTAACACTACAAGGTGACCATTCTTCACTTCTGGTTATATTCTTGAGTAGGAGTGGCACAGATTTTTTGGTAGTCCCAGAGGTGGTAAGTGTATTAGGTGGTATCATTGCTGGCGGGTTGCTCAGATCTCTCAGATCTCAATCCTGTGAAGAAAGTTAGGTAATTAGTAAACTTGTTGTTGTGTGATAATTCAAGTGGAACTGGCTAGTTCTAGACCAGTTACTTCTAAATAGATAAGGATGAGGGTAAGAATAGAATAGATAAGAAGTTTTAGTTGCTAGAAATCAGTCTGTGTTGGAGGATAGGCAGCCTGGGTTGCTGTGTTACATAAAGGCACTTAACTGTGTTCAAATCATAAGTATTAGTAAAAGTCAAAAAAAAACCTGAGAGAGCAGAATGGTTGACCAAATCTCTCGTCAGGAAAAGTGAGTTCTTGGCTAACTCTGAACTTGTGAACAATCCCAGTGAGTCCAAAGAGAAAGTCCAGTGAGATTGTAAGGCTGTGCTGAAGGAAAGAGTGATATTAAACACTTTTTTTTAAAGCCTGTAAATAATTTCAGTGAGGCCAGAAGAGTGTGGGGGGAAAAAAAAAAGCCGCAAACCAACCACTGAGAGTGAGGACAGCATGATTTGTTAGGGCATGCTTCACATTAACAGGTTATGCTTTGTTGTATGATGTAGACATGGGCACATGAAGTTAACTTGGTAGAAGACTCGAGATATACAATCACCTGACAGAAGGAAAACATCCTTGCTCCCGTAGCTTAGGGAAAAATTTGGTACAGCGTTGTGGGAGAGCTGCTGTTTGAGTCTGCTTTTTATCTTGTTTTAATCTGTTGGTTATCATTTAAGGATTGAATTAATAGAGGTGGTTAGAATACAGATAAAAAAGGTTTTGTAATTTATAGGATAAAAACAGTTCAAGCCTATTTAATATTCTGCAATACACTTTGCAGTTCTTATAATATTTGGAGACTGAGGTGATAGAGGTGATATTAGTAAAAACACCAAAGCATGTAAATCTTCAGCCCTCTGCCCCTCAACCTTCAACCTACCCAGTCACCAATAAGGTGAAAGTGAGTGTGGCCCAGAACCATGAGCAGACATGAAATGACAGAAAGTCTTGTCAGCAGGTAGTTCCTTTCCCAAGTTCAATCGTCTGCTCCCCTACTCCAGTAAGTGGTATTCATAATGTTGTTAGGGGCACCTTTTCCTTCTTTTAAGCTTGAGAGGAGTTATATTTTTATAGATTGGTTTTATGTAACTACCTGTCTTTGTTCCTAGAGTCTCTGTGAAAAATCTTCATACATATATTCATCTGAAGGAGCTTTCTTTTTTTACTTTAACAAGACCAGTGTCTCAGTAACTTCAGAAACAAATTCAATTGGCAAAAGTGTTAGAAGAAAAACTGCCACACAGGATGAGATGACAGGTCTTACTCAATTTACCATCTAGCCTCTGAAATGGTTAGTACCGTGTCCTTCTGAAGAACATTGAAGAATGTGATGTACTGAAGAATTAAGTATGAGAATGAGAAGTAAATTGAGAGTACTTCTCAGAATTCAAAATCTTTCTTTCATATCTCAATTAGAGAAGTTAAAATAATTTTTTAAAACATATAACTGACCAAAACTGCCAAGAACATGTAGTTCTTTAGGGAAGCAATCACTGAGTTATTTTAGATTTTTCAACATATTTAACAGTATCTAATGTGAGACTTCCTATTTACAGTGTTACAGCAAAAACTCTGGGTTTAATTACATTGAATTTCAAAATTCAGTTCAGTCTCATTTTGCAAATGTTAATTAATATTTATATAAAATACCTTAAAATCTGAAAATAATAAATGCTGGAGAGATTTGACTTACATCTTCTCAGAGGCAGAAAATGTTCCATTGACTTGTGTGGTGGCCAGATAATCAGAAAGGAATATTTTTTCTGTTTGATACTGGAAAAGTTCCATTTGCAATGTTAAAAGGAGTAGGATAGATAATTTGACATTAGGAATACTTATATCACCTCTAAGCATACTTGTGGCCCATTTCCCTTGCAAGTAAATATCCAAAATTATCAAGCATTGAAAGTGAAAGAGAAACAACTGCCTGTTATTTTTAAATGTATTAGCAGTATGTGCTTCAAGAATTATTTTCAAAATTAAAAATTATAAAAATTATAAGCAACTTAAATTCTCTATCTACTGGTGAAATTCCATCACTGTGGTTATATAAGGTCCATTTGTCAATAAGTGAAGTTGCTGTCCAACCTTAAAATCTGTGGGTCTATAATTATTCAAGATCATGGGATTTTTTTAATTTATTTTTTTTAATATAGACAGTTTCTATTTCTTGCTAAATGTTTGGACTGCTTAATGTGTCTGAAGTTTGGAAATCTCAAAAGTATTGAATTATATGGTTTGGATGCGTTCCATTTTTTCTTTAAGGGAAGTTGTAAAGCTCCATTTTTAAGAAAAGCATCCCATTTACGCCCTAAAAAGCTACATTATCTCCCTAGCTTTCACTCTCTTTATGTAGGGTTTTAATATTTTTGGTTTATAGCTTCAATTCATAATTTTATTTTAATTGAAGGTTTAAAAGTTAAGTTCAATCAGTCTATGCAAGCATAAAAATTACTCATATTTTATATTAAAACTTTTTACTGTTTACTTTGATTTACTTTTTACAGGAGTTCTCTCTTTGACCGTTGACATTTCAATGCTGACATTCTTTGTTACTGGGCTTGATGTTATCACATATCTGAATATATCTTTTGTTCAGAATACTTGTCAGTAACTGCTAAGAACGTAATTTGGATTTGTTATTTGGTTTTAAATGCAAGAAAGATGATATAATTTAATGACTGGTTAGTACTTTTGGGAATCATGAGATTTTCAAACAAGTTTTATCTGACAGAAAACCCCTGAAGTACAGAATCCAGGAACTGTGCTGTGACACATCTTCTGCCATCCGTATCAGAAACATCGGATCAAGCATACTTGTTGCATTTTCATGGTTGTCCTTCTATGAATTTTATGGGTGATTTTAATAATTGTAAGGTTTTTAATAATCTATGAAACCACCGAGTACTTAACCTTTTGTATTTACAACTGTGAAAACCATGTTGAAGATGCGGTGTGACATTATGAAAAGACATCTGAGCAACCACTGGGCTGAAAGCTGCCTCTGCCCTTGGCTGAGGGGTTTGCTTGTGAAGGCAGGATGGGCTGTGGGGGCCTCCTCCCAAGGGTGTGCCTCCAGCCCTGTTCCCAACACTGTCCTCTTCCACATCCCCTCCATTCTGTTTCTCCATATGAGCCTCTTCTTGCTTCTTTATATATCCTCACCAGCCTCTCACTCTTTTCTGTTTTGGTCGGTGTTTCAAGGCAGTACTGTGTTAGAAATAGTAGCTTGAACAGAATATTGTGAATTTAAATAGAAGCAGATATATAAACAGTAAAGATATCAATTTTATTTAATTTTTATCCATGATGATACAAAAAGAAGAGCTATGCTAGCTGTGTTGGAAAAATTTGTTAGAATGAAAATAATTGGAAATAAAAAAGGAACTTATTAGAAATTAATTTTCCAGAATGGGACAAAATTATTTGTGCACTGACAGTTTGATGGACAACATTTAATGTCCACAGCTGTTTTTAAAACTGTGTCAGAACAGTATATATTCAGTTATAGCAGACCATAATTTTCTGTAGTAATTACAGAGCAAACAGGAAACAAAGGTCCTGCTCTGAAGAGATCACAAGCTAAGTTTAGATGCTTTGTAATCTGCCATATCAGGAAAGTGCAGATTTTGGTGTACATTGTGTCCCATCTCTTTTCCTAAAATGGATGTATACACAAAGAACATCTATTGGAACCTGCAGTTATTCTCACACAATCTAGTTAAGCGTCCTGGAATATGTTTGGCCTAAGGATTTTACTTTGGCTATCCTCAATATAAATTTGTTGTGCTTTTAGTTTTGCTTGAGTCAGGAATAAACTAACAATGAAAAGAATGTGTTCATAGCCCCAAAGCTCCTTTGAAAGTCCAACCTGAGTAAATACTGGCTTAGTCTGTGTGAGAGAGGTCCTAAGACTTTGTACCAGCTGATGGTTTCATTTTGTTATGTATATCAAATCATCACTGTGGTGACTTATGAAATACTGTAGATAATTCAAAGAATTTATTATTATTGTTTTCAGCAAAATGGTGACTGAGGCCTTTGTGTGTGTTTAGTGGATAACAATCTTTCAGCCTTTATCATAGTCAAAAAGGGAGGGAAGGAGAAAAAGTATAAAAGTTCTGGAGATTAGCTGCTCAAATTTCATCTTTCTTATCAGCAGGCCTATTGAGTGACAGGTGAGAGAATGATTTGTCAGGGGACAATCCCAGCCAAGTATCAGCAAAGGAAGGTTGATGTTGAGTAGTCTGATATGTGGTAAGAAAGTGGTGGCATCTGGGCTTGGTAAAACTTAGAGCTTAAAACAGAATATTTCAGGGGGAAAAAAAGTATTTTGTTATATTTTAATTGGATGGGAACTTGTGTACTGTAGAGCAAACGCCTATGCTATGGAAATTTCTGCTGGAAGTGTCAGACTGTGTTTATGTCTGCTTTATCTTCTCAAGTGTAGAAATAAGTGGAGTATTTCAGATGAAGAGATGTAATAATTTTGCAGAATATTCATTACATTTCCAGCATTATTAGTCTCTCTGAATTTCTGTAGTTTTGAAACTTGGCTTTCCTTTACTGCACCATAATATTAGGAAGAGTTTAATCTGTTCATTGGATACCTTTTCTTTGCTCCATTTCCTGGGTTTTCCTGAAAGCATAATAGAATACGGAACAGAACATATTTCAGCTGGAAAGGACCTAGAGTGACCATCCAGTCTGTCTGCCTGATCCCTTCAGGGCAGATCAAATGTGTTGTTATGGGTGTTGTCCAAATGTCTCTTAAATGCTGACAGTCATGGGGCATCAAGCACCTCTTCAGAAAGCCTGTTCCACTACCTGACCACCGTCGCAGTAAAGAAGTGCTTCCTAATGTCTAGTTCAAACCCATGCAGGTTCAAAATTTGCCCAGTTTAAGCCATGTCAGAATAGTGACTTCGAAGTGTGTTTGTCTAAAGCAAATTAAGTTCAGTCCATGTAGTGTCTCATCAATAGAGCAGTATAACTACACAGAGAATGCTCAACATATTTAAATATATTGGAATTTTCAGAAGAAACAATTCTGTTCTTCTGGAATGTATATTACTTTTTTAGTTCACTCTCTTGGATATTTACTTTGAAGTGTATAAGGTCATTATAAGTGTGAAAATTAACTACTTCTTTGCTTTTTATTTTAACAAAATTTAATTTAAGGATTTCAAGTGTTGGGAAGAGAAGATTGTCTTTCTCTGCATCAAAAAATGTGGATTAATCAGTATCAGACTGATAGCATCTTGTAGAGTATTTTAAAAATAGGTGCAAGTTTGATGGGGAAGACAGAATGGGGTGTAAGATCTGTGGAAATGTCAATCTCATGTAGAAACAGGAGGGACAAGGAATTAACTCACCTTTAGCAATCATTCAACACTAATGTAATTTATCTAAAATACTGTAATTATAAATAAATAAATAAATAGTTTATTTTTGTCTTGGCCAAAAATAGAGTCTTTAGTTTACAGTCACTTGATATCTTTTCGCCTCTCAGGAATTTTATTGTAAGAGAATTATTTTATCCAAATCACCAGTAAAGTGCATAATCTATCGTGTAAATGTGACTTTCTTTTGAGTTTATAAGCTTCTGTCCATGCTGGAATTTATAGTCAGCTGTGCCTGGAAATATATCATGGAGGAAGCCCTATATATGGCATTATTAAGTTTTGCATCCACCTCTGGGGTCCCCAGTACCAGACAGACTGTTAAAGACCTGTTAAAGCAGGTGTAGAGGAGGCCACAAGGGAGCATCTCTCCTAGAAATACAAGGTGAGAGAGCTGGGGTTGTTCAGGCTGGAGAAGAGAAGGCTCCAGGGACACTTCATTGCTGCCTGTCGGTACTTAAAGGGAATCTTACAGGAAGGCTGGAGAGGGACTTTTTATGAAGGCAGGTAGTGATAGAACATGGGGAATGGCTTTAAACTGAAAGAGAGCAGGGTTAGAATGGATATTAGGAAGTAATTCTTTACAGTGAGGGTGGTGAGGCACTGGAACAGGTTGCCCCGAAAATCTGTGGATGCCCCATCCCTGGAAGTGTTCAAGGCTAAATGGGATCGAACTTTGAGCAATGTGGTCCAGAGGAAGTTTCCCTGTCCATGTCAGGGAGGTTGGAACTAGGTGATCTTTACAGTGCTTTTCCAAATGAAGTCATTTTATGACTCTGTGATTATGAAACTGGTAATTTGTAGATAAAATAAATTTATACAGTTGTCTATTTCTGTTGTGAAATAAAAAAATATTGAGTTAGTTCAGATGTACTGTTAATTCAGTATAAAATACTTGAAATTTATGCTTAAAGTTGAATATAGAAGTCTTTTAAAAAGAAGTATTTTTATTTCTTTGTTTTTAAATCAATTCTTGCTCATTTGGAAGTTTTCTTTGGAAGTCAATACTGGGGTGGTTTTTTTTCATTTGGCCCATTGTTTTGGGTTTTTCCTGAGGCTCTTTTTGATTGATCCACTGAGCTAAATTCAATATTATTGCAATCTCTCTGTGACTGTTGCGTGGTGGTGAAGGTCCAGAGTTGGCTCTCAGCTGACCTGCAGTGAGAGGCGCGTGTGTGGAGGTGCCGCAGTCGAACCGCTGTGCAGATCTGGCACTGTCAGAAGAGGCACAGCAAAAGATCCAGCATAGTCTGTGCTTGTAAGGAATACTGTAGAGAGCAGCTGTAGCTCATCAGATGGTCTCAGAGTTAAGAGCAACAAATAAGAGCTGCTTTCTGACCATTGCACAAAGTGTGACAGTTTACCTTTGCTGATGCAGCTTAAGTATAACAGTGGTAAAGATTTGGACCTTGAGAGTTAAAGAAAACAAAAGTTTAGCTTTTAGATTATGGTCTTCTGGCAGATCATATAATATTTAATATCAGATAACAGAAGGAAGAGATTACTGCTTACCCACTGTAAAAAGAATCAAAGCTTTATGGCTTTTGTAGGGAGTAGAGGTTATCCTGAGGAAGTTATTTTGTTTCTTGAGGAAGAAAAGAGCAATATAAACAGTCTACAAAACTTTGCTTCACTAATTTGGAGCCTGATAGCTGCATTCCTAAGTCTATTTTCATTTTCTAGCTGTTTTGGTGCTCTTAAGATCGCCCAAAGTCTTGCTCCTACTGTTAGAGCTGAATCTATTAAATCAAAACCAAAGCAAATCAGTGCACAGAATAACAAATGCAGATATATTTGAAAAGCAAGTCTCAGCCCAAACTCAGTAGGAGTTAGTAGGCTGATGACATTAAAAATATGCAGTGTAAACATGAATGTATGATAGCAACACAAAGTTATGTGCTACTAGAATTCTGAAATTCATTGCCTATATGCTTCATTAGGTAGGTAATGAATTTCACACATATCAGGACTTAAACTATGAGACTTACCATTATGTTTTTGCATCAGTAAATGTGTAAGTCTATGAAAGCATTAGTATACAAAAGCTGATGTACTTTAATAATGCTAAGAACATTCTTGATTATGTTCCGAGAATGTAGAATACAATTTCAGTAATTTAATATCCCATTCTTAAATACAGGCACAGGTAAGTAATTTCTTCTGAAAAAGAAATGTCTTAAGTATTTTGTGGGTAGGTTGATTACTGCAAAGTCTATCATCCATGAACAGAAATTAGATATTTAATTATAAATTATTTTCCTTTTAATAGCTTAAGTAACCAAAATCCTAGGAAAAAAAATTAACATACATTTGGACAAAGATAAATACTAAAACACCTACTTACTTCTAATTAATCCTTACAATGCTAAGAAAATACAATATTAAGACAACTTCTATTAAGTTCTTTGAAAACTTTTCTATAAATTTTTAACTGAAACAATTGGATTACCTACATATTCACTTATCTAGTTAATCAGATTAGTCTTAATCCTGTGGCTTCAGTTTGGGTGCTTTCTATCAGTCTAAATATAATTTCTAAATCTAATGTAAGTCTTCATAATTATATTATGAATATTTAAGAAAGTAGCCAAATTCAATAATGCAGTACATATTTTCTAGATACAACAAAGGAAATTGGATAAATCAAACATTTTGAAGATGATTAGAAGATTCCAGCAAGGAAACCCTTTGTTTTTTCAATTAGTATGATGTTACTGTGAAGTTACATTTTTATATCCTCCAAATGTGAGAGTCTGTGCAGAAGAAAACAGTTTAGTTAATTTCTAGTGGCACATCCATATGCCTCCTGCTCCTGGGGTCATGGAAGAGTCACTACTGATCCTGCATCCCGCCTGATCAGTGAGACTGACTGTGCTGGTCCATTTCTTCATAAATATTCTGCTCTACTTCTTAAGGCTCTGATGGCAATAGAGAGGAATCAGATCATGCTCTAATCTGTCCATCTCCCTAGTCAACACTTTATGTATATGCAGATACAGATTGTATTGTGCATATATTGTTTCTGTAGGTTTCTAGCAAAACTACTCTTAGGTTTGTTACCTATTTCATACTAAATCCTAAAGAATCTTACTTCTCTTTAGTGCGTTTATTCCTCACATCGGAATTTTTCAGAATGTAAAATGCAAAGTAAATGCTCTTCCACATCATGCACACCCTTTCTCATTAGAGAAAAAATAAACATGAAAACTTCATTTGAGAGGTGATAGGTGTTATATACATAAATACTTCCTTAAAAACTTGACAAACTGGTGAATGCCTTCTGAAGGACCTGCTTTTCAAATAATAAGCTCTTGCATGCCCTTCTCAGTGCTCAGTCACGGAAGTTGCTTTTTGGTGTAAGAGAAACTTGATTTCTTTAGATGTGCTACCAGCTTAGTCTGGTCTCTAACTCCCACTCCCTCTAGCAAGGTATAAAGCGTGCTTAACAGTGTTGAAGAATTACTCACTCGGTGCTTAGCGGAAACCACTTGACAGTTTTCGGTTCAATCTGTTTGATCTGACACTTCTAAAGGAACAGGGTGACCTTCATTAGTGTGATCATATGGAAGTGATTTTTAGATAAAAGAAAATAAGCTCTATCCTAGTGAAACAAAACAAAACTAAATCAGACTTGCAATAGTTGGAGATAATTACCCCCCAAAAGTATCAAACTACGAAATGAGATTATTGACTGCCTGTGTTTAAAGAAAAAACAAACACATTTAAATCTGTTGAAATCTCTTATTACCTGTCCTTCTTAGCTTCTAAGAAACCAAGGAAGGCAAGGTTCTTCCCTCTTGGGGCTCTCATGCATTTTCATTGCTCTTCATCTCCCAAAAAAGACAACTAATGGCTGGTTTCCCTTGTAATACGTTTTTTTCTGTTCTTAGAAATTGTAATATTGCACAATAGTATAGAAGGTTGCAATTCTCTCCTTCCTCCCAGGTATTATTTATTGTATTTATGTGCATCTTAGTTCGTGTACATACTTTCTGTTTTGCCTAATTTTTTGTAAGGCATAGGCTTCATAAAAGAAACTTCATTTGGCATTATGAAACTATAGGATAAGGAACTATCTGTAATACATTAATGATGCATAAAAGCTACATCTGACATCTTACTGGCATAAATGGCAGACTTCACATTAGGCTAGATATTCTGTGTTGCCACCCCACCATTAATTTGGGGTGTAATGGCTAAATCCTCTTGTCACTTTACTAAGGGACCATCTAAGGGACACATAAAACATCTTAGATGACACATTATTAGTCGTTTTCCATATATATATACACATCAAAGAGTTGCCATAACTTTCTAAAGTCATTATTTAAGAATATGACTTTTATAAGCCACTGAAAAAAGTTTAAGAGAAATACTACTTTACAAAAAAAGATAAAGGACAGCTGACACATAAATTACTACCCGAGTAGGCTGTCTCCAACTGTTCTCTACTGTATACTGTGTCCCATCCAGCTCCATAATGATTGCCTACAGGCAGCAACTTAGTGGATGTTATAACTGCTCCTGCAACTCCTTAAGCACTTCAGCAATTAAAAAAGAAATGTTTCAAACTTATCCTCTCTTGACTCTTCATCCACTTTCCAAATGTTCTCCCTAGGCCAGTCTCTCACAGATTTACAGATTGTTCATAAGAACAGAGACAGCATCCTTTTGTCAAGGGATGTTGTATGATAGGCTTTATCAAAGTGATCACTCTTTGAAGAATAAGACTCAAGTCAGACACCTCCTGTTGTGCAAGGCAGCAGAAAAGAAAGTAGAGCACTTTCAGAGAAAAATAATTGACAAATGGGGAACTTTAACTGAAACTTTTCCCAGTTAAAAAAAAAAAAACTAACAAAAGCAAAAAGTTTGTTTAGCTAATTTGTTTAGAAAAATACAATAATAAAGAGCAAGGTAACCACAAGATAAGACAAAGTTAAAGTGGTATTTTGGCTGTGATTCCACTTACGTGGTTTACAGAAGACTGAGCCAAAATTAAAAAGCATCAGAAAGTCTTGCATGCAGTGCGTGGTTGATGTGCTTCCTGAACAGTCTTGTAGCCCTATAATAGCATCTCTTTTTCTTCATAATTTTTTTATCCCTAATATGTGGGAAGCAATACTGAATAGTGGTAGAAAGGGAAAAGTGTAAAAAAGGTGCAGTAATCTATAATGTCTCTGTTTAAGTCCATATTTTCTAGTTTCTTCATCATGCCTCGCAGAAAACCTGCTCACTGTTTAGTAAGACACTTACAATTTTACAGACTGGAAAAAAATAGTGTTCTGTACAATCACAAAAGTTTAACTAAACTAAATTTTATATGGATAAATGTGTAGATTAATGAAAAGCATATGAGGTAAGATGAAATACATAACAATTAACTTTCCAGAACATTCAAAGGAAAGTATGTTATGGGGCTGCAACTGCAAAAGAAATTATTCCAACCTGAAAATCAGTGCATCAGCAGCTTTGGTAACATGAATTATTACTTTCTATAACTCTGCTTCTTCTGCAGCAGGACAGATTGTATTAGTCCTTTTCATCTTCAAATCTATGAAACTACAGTGAGAAAATTACTTTTATAGGAAAATGTCAATATATTGACAGTAATGCTTTTGAAAAGCACTCTCCCACAGAGCAAAATGAGTGCAGTTTAGGTAATTTGTTGGACAAGGAAAGCAGAGGGTTTCTGCCTCACAAATTCTGTTGCTATTCACTTACTTGTTCACTTTTTTGGACTGTGTACTAGATTTGATGGACTTACCAAAATGGCATGAAATGAATCCTTTTTTCATCTTTGCATAGGCTAAATATAACTTCTAGTAACGTGAACGTTATTCCTTCTGTAACTGAGAACGTCTTCTCAGACTACTTTTCTGTTGTTTCCACTGTGGTTATGTTATAAACAGAAGAGAGTAAACTCTCTCAGTGAAGTTATATTTTTCTTATCAATTATATGAATACCTAACAAAGAAAAAGAGATTAATTTTTGTTTGTTTCTCTATTATACTTGTGTGAAAAAACCCTATAGTTTTAATAAAACTGAATCTTAAGGCAGCAGTCTGCTTCACTGAGTTCTTTCCTCAATGTACTAAATTAAGGATAACTGGATTGAAGAATAGACATCTTGTGTTTTATTATTTTAGATGCTTTTTTCTTCTTTATTGTTGCTTCTAATAACTTACTAATTATGAGGTCAGTTCAGCAGAATTTCTTTTGACCACTTTTCTACATAATTGCTGTTGAACAGCTGGGGAATAGTAGGGATACCAAAAAAGAAGAAACTGAATAGTAACTTTGAAATTATGTACTGGTAGAATCTCATCATGCCCTAAATTACTTATTTGAGAGAGTTCAGTGTTAAACTGGGACGGGTTGGAGCCATGCTGGGACACTCACCAGTAAGGAAGTGCAAAACTCTGTAAGTAAAGTACAATGAAGAATTCTGCCTGGAGCACTGTGATTTGGAAATGGGTGGGATTTGGTCTTCAGCAACTAACCTGTTGTAGCCAGGTGGATGTTGGTCTTTTCTCCCAGGCAACTATAAGTAAGACAAGAGGGCCCGTTCTTAAACTCTGCCAGAGGAGGTTTAGGTTGAATATTAAAAAGAAATTCCTTACGGCAGGCATAATCAGACATTGGAATGGGCTGCCCAAGGAGATGGTGGATTCTTCGTCCCTGGAGGCTTTTAAGGTGAGACTGGATGTGGCACTCAGTGCCATGGTCTGGTAACCACGGCAGTGTTGGATCAAGGGTTGGACTTGATGATCTCTCAGGTCCTTTCCAACCCGGCTGATTCTATGATTCTATGAATATCCCTTTGATAGTTGGAGTCCCCTCTTCCAGCTGTGCCTCTTCACAACCTTCCGTGCACCCCAGTCTGCCCACCAGCGTGGCAGCATGAAGAGCAGAAAAAACCTTGTCTCTGTGTAAGCCCTGCTCAGCAATAACAAAAACTCCTCTAGATTATCGACCCTGTGTGCAGCACAAATCCAAAACACAGGCCCATACCAGCCACTGGGAAGAAAATTAAATCTAACCCAACCAAAGCCAGCACAATCCCATAGTTATATTGTAACCTTAAGGATTTTATAAAGTCCTGACAGCAGAAATAGCCCTTCTAAGGCTATGTTCAGAGTGTTAGCCTGAAAGAACTTTGTATTGAGATTCCTCACTGCTATCCTACAAAATACTCTTAATTATGTTGATAAACCTATTCCCATTAGTATCCAGTCAGAGAAAGCCTTTTATATGTTCCAGTGACCTTGCACAAAATCCCTGTGGTGTTCAGAATACTTTAAAAATTGTCTTCTACTGTCCAACATTATTTAATAGCAATTCTCTGACCATTCTCATCTGCAGTCATTAGATGCAGGTGAGGGGTTCATGAGTTGCTGTAAACAGTTCTAACACAATATACACTCAAATTAGATTTTCTGAACTTTTGTGTTTGACATGAATCTGTAAGTGTTATGAACTTTTCTTAGAAAGGGAACATGCACAAAATACATCCTTAAGAGATACTGATTTACATTGTGGTTTTCATTTTGGACAGAAACATCATATTTTAAGTATTAGAACCTTGTTGTGTTTTGTGGTTTTTTTTTTTTTATTAAAAGATAGCTCAGTAGTCCACATTCAAATGGGAGCATCGTTTGGAAATTGCATACGTATATAATGAAGGGATTTTTATGTTACATTAAATATCATTATAAAGGCCTCTCTAAGAAATTATTTCTGTATATTTTGCCTTTAATACTACTGCACTCTTTGATATATTCTAGCTTAGAAAGGCTAGATTAAGTGTGTAGATATCATGATGTGTTTAGCCACAAGTGAGGTACTTTGCTAAGTGGATTTGCTCACTCACTGGTTCAAGAAAACAACATTTTAAATTTTGAGGGGGTTTGTTGTTGTTGTTGTTTTTTAGATTGCCTACTAATTTCCTGAACTCTTCATTCCAGTCTGTAATAAAGCAAATGTATTACACGTGTGGGGTTTTTTGAGGGAGATCAGCCAAGTACTTTCCTGAAGGAGTGTATTCCATAAATTTGGAGCTTGAGCATTCACAGTCACTTGTGTAAGTGGGCTCCTGAGATGTCCTGAATACAGTTTTCAATATGAAGCCCCGTTCTCCTCTTGAATGGGTGAACTGATCATCATGGAATCCCAGGACTGTGGTATCTAATGAAAAAAGTCTTGTTGCAAAAAGCACAGTCCCTAGAGGAGAACTGCTAATATGTCTTACTTAGATACAAACCTCATGAGACATTATGGAACCAATATGTCTATAAATATTTTGGGGTTTGGTGATAGGAAGTATCAGCATGTGTTATTAAAAGCAGCTATTATGAAAAATTAATACAATCATAGACCCAGTTTTCTTTTGAAGCAGTTCTGCAACAGAGTTTTCATTCATTCCTCTCTCCCCCCAAAAAAACAAGACACCAAACCCCCAAACCACCCACACCAACAAAGAAACTTCTAATGAAACAAAAATAGGTGGGACTTCTGTAGGTTTTTTTTGTGGACAGCTGACATAAACAAGCTGTTATACTTCTGTCAGCAATGTACTAAAATATTGAGTTTGCCAGGAATCAAAAGATAATGCTGAATGACTCTGAGTCTAAGGGGGAGGGAACCCAAGTAGTGATTTTGTAGCAGTCTTTGTTCTCTAAACCTCCAGCACACTCCTTGAGCCACACTCTCTAGTCACATCAGGGAGATTTTGCTCAAGAGTTCTCTTCACCCTTCCTGTGGACCACAACCTCTTTGTTGTTTCAATTATGCCCTAAAGCTTTCATCAGAAATCCTCACCCGGAGAGGGCACAGAAATGAGTTGTTGTGCGACAGGAGTGTACAGCTTCCTAAAATGAGGGGTTAGATTTGCTTCAGATTAAGTGTTTGGGCCTTAGGCTACTCTTGCTGTGCTCTGACTGTGCTTTGTGTTTTCCAGCTCTGTTTCTTCAGTTCCTTTTGCTTTTCCTTTGACTTAAACATGCTGCTATGTGTGCTTACTCACAGTTTTTCTCCCTAGGCTTGAGCAGGGGATGCTGAAAGGTTTTCTTCTCTCTCTCTAAACCTCAGCTGAGTCCATGGAAAGATCTTTATCCCTTCTTCTGGAAGAAGGAAGAGCACTGATAGGTAGAAGTCTCTTTTCCCTGCTGAAGCATTTCTCATTCAGATCTCTAGATTGCACCATTCTGGAATCAGCCTTGCAGTGAGAGATGCAGTATTGGAACTACCACTCCATGATAATTTCAGTTGCCTTCTGAGTACTCTAGAAATCACTGTTATCACTGTTCCCTCCTTAGAAGGCCTGTGAATTTTCAATGTAGTGAGGCAGTCTTCAAGAAAATATCAAAAATGTAGTTTGTGCTGACTAACCTCGGGGAATTAAAAAAAAAAAAGATATATAAAATGCCTATTCCTTCATGCAGTGAACAGATTTTATTGTTTCTGGAGTTTTGTGGTTTTGTTTATATTTTGTTAAACTTCAACTGCTTGGAAAACTAGGTCTCTTGGTGGTTTTTGTGCTACTATGAATTAGTCTGATGCTGGATACTAGCCAACACTTATTATCCCTGATTTTAGTGATTCTTAAGTTTTTACAAATCACATTTCTTTCAAATAGAGGATAGAGCTAATTGTTATTTTATAGTTATTTGAACATGTGAGAAATTTTTTTAGCCTTTGCGGTTTGTTAACATTTGCCTTAATAAAATAATAAAGTATAGCCATTAATTGTATCTTGCAGTAAATCTTTAACTAATATTACTGATGTCCCTAAAGGACTTGTTCTTCAGAAAATCTTAAACTTTGTGTTGGTCTGGTAAGAATGAAGGATTATTGCTGATACTTTTTCTCAGATATGATCCTGTTTCATAATGCTTTTTGAGGCATGAACCTGTCACTTCTGGCTGCATATGCATTGAAACACATGCTGTGTACCATAGTGTCATACTGTGTGACCCAGAACACTTTATCTGTTCTTTTTTGTTAAACTAAAATCAGATGCAATTGCAGCTTAAAAGTACAGGAGCTCTCCAATATGGTGAGTTTTAGAAACAATTGAATATTATTTTCAACTCTCTTTAGGGGAAAAAAAAAAGCTTTTAAGTGATTCAGCTTTTGTTTTTTATTTTGTGTTTCACCAGTTGAAAAGATACAGAGCCAGTGGGATGACGTGCATGGATATCTTCAAGGCCGGAGACAGCAGCTTCATGAGATGTTAAAGGATTCAACACAGTGGCTAGAAGCTAAGCAAGAAGCTGAGCAGGTTCTTGAACAAGCAAAAGCTAAGCTTGACTCATGGAAAGAAATTTCCTACACCGTGGAAGCTCTGAAAAAGCAGAACACTGAGCTTAAGGTCACTACTGACTATTAAAATATTTCCATTTGAGTTAATTAGATCATTTAAAAAAATGTCCTCTAACGGTTGTCCTCTAACCATGGATAGTGCACATTGAGAACAATCTTCCACAACAAATTAGAAAGAAATTAATTTACAAAGTCTAAAATATGTGTCACATAATCCTTGAATATGAAATTGGTTTTATCTGTCTAGCTGGCTAATCTTTCAGGACAAATACCTACCTCTTCAACACTTGTCTTGTCTGTTCAACAGCCCCTGCTGCCCTGATGCTGCAGACTGGGAAATCCTGTAGTATTGGTATGGCTGTCTGCACTCCTAATGGAGCTGTAAAGGTTGTCTGGAAATAGCTGGGAAAAAGGGGAAGGAAAACCCCAACTGTAACAAACTATACGGAGATATTTTGAAAATCAAGCATTTTATATTTGCCACAGGATAGTCTCACTGGGTTCAACCTTGGCAGGGTTATTAACTGAACGAAAACCTGAACTGGCTGCTCTTGTGATTTTAACACACATGTTGCCACATTCTGGGTGCTAAAACATGTGCCTCAGTTAACTTACACAGCTGAGCTATACCTCAAGTAGAAATGCAAATATTCTCTTTTGCATCAGTTTTTAAGTTTCTTGTACTGGAAACAGTCATACTTTGGTGACATTCTTCATGAATAAATTTTGAGAGCAGCTGTTTAAGATTAATATCTCATTTTCTAGTTGGGGAAAACCACAATTGAAACCAACCAATCGATCAGACTTCTAAAGCGAGTCCTGCCTCCATGGGAGAATAGTTACACAACTATTTTCTGATATGTTCTTCTCTCCTGCACATCAGATTTTTGTGGGTTTTTCATAACTCTTGCTACTCAACTACTAGGTTAAAGTTTGTGGACTGACTTAAAACAGTCTTGTTTACACTGCTGAATAATAATGAACTGCTGTGAATATTGGATGAGGTCCTCATCAATTAGTTTTGCTGCTGTAAAAAGTATATGTATAATTTCATGATTGGTATTCATGTTAGTTATTGTCTTTCTGATATTTAGGAGTAGATACAAAATCTGTTGGGGTGTTTGCCTTTTTTTTTGTTTTTGCTTGCCCATAAGAAGCATAGAAATATTCATCAGCCCATTCTTTTAGGGCTGAGATGTGGTTAAGATTTCTCATTTAAGATTGTACCATAAGGGTCATTTCTTGGGAAGGGTGGATTATGGTAAACAAGGGCAATCACTCACTAATGTATTGGAAAGAGTTATAGATCATGTACACTGCTGTCATTCAGCATAGACGACTCCCATTTGTCACTGTCTTCCTGCAGAGATATAGTCTTGGCCTCTGCCCAGTGTTTCTTTTTTAAAAAAAAGAAAAGCTTCAACAAAGTCGATGTCCCAGCTCTGCAAAGACTCAATTAACAAAAAAACAGTTCTGTAACACAGTCTTCTGTCATTGTGTTGGGCGTCTTATGTCTTGAACACAAATTACCTGACTAGGAAAATAATTGAAAATATTACTTTAGAAATGGATTCTATGTCCACTTTTTTACAGGAATATATGAAGTTTAAATGAGTTCCCTCTAAGAGTGTATGCTTTTTGAAAAAAAATGTGGTTTATTACAAATCAGCATTATCCAAGGAGAAAAATAAGAACATCCTGCTCTTCTCCTGCATCTCCAAAATTATAGAGGAAGAATGCTAGTATCCTTATTCAAGGAATATATGTATATTATATGTATACTAGTTTCTGAATGGAAACCTGCAGATTCTTTTCCCTCTTTCTTTAAAAGCACTTGGGCTATCTGTATCCCCAGCCATTCCCATCACAGTCTGCATTCAATGTGGTGTCTTGTGTCAAGTTACAGGCGTTAATCTATAATTATAATCTCGGTGTCACAGCTAGTCCATCTTAAATTGTGCCCTCATGATGATTGGAACATCAACAGGCTCTATCTTCCAGGGTTGTTTACTTTCATTTATTTGGTTATGCCTAGCCTTTCTCCTTCAAATCTAGAAGAAATTCACCTCTGCCTTAGTGAATTGGGGGTGTGTAGGGTAGGGGGTTTTTTGTTTGTTTTTTCCCCTGTTTTTTTGTGTTTCTTTTGTGCCAGCCTTCCTAGAGGGATTACTTTTGTCTGACAGTAATTCCTGTTGTGTCAAATCCCTCATGAGAACTTCTCAGAGGCGACAGCATCAGCTGTTGTGTTCATGCCTGAGATAAGGAGTCATGAATTCTGAGGAAAATGGAAATTTTTTTTTTAGTTTAGCAGCTTTATGTTTCTTCTGGATAGTACTATGTAAACTGAAGGACCTAGTAATACATCAGGTTCTCAAAATAAATGCTTTCCAGGCTTCTGTGCCAAACACATCTATTTTGATGTTGTCCCCCGAAGATGTAGAGTAAGTAGGCTGTCTTCTGGCTTGCTGTTACACTGATGAGAAGGAAGCTGTCATTTCTATTCGTTTCTGTTGAGTGAAAGAGAGAGGTCAGTGTGAGACAAATAAATTCTTCAGACATATTAATTTTGTCGGCTTTGTATCTCAACACAGCTTGGTGTGAGAAAGTAGTCACCAAGTGTTCTTGTTAAACGTTACAGGTCTGCCTAAAGACAGCTGGGTCAATGTGTAAGTTCCCCTCTACTCCAGGGAACTTTTAATCAGTCCTTGTGTCAATGCATTTGTGTTTGGGCATCCTTATTACATGAGTGGATGCTAAACCCAGCAATACCAGTCTTTTGATTATTTAATTTTTTACAATGCCACTATAAACCAAAACCTGTAACTGGCTTGTATTTTACTAGTGATGTTTTTAATAGAATTTGACAGTTTTGTTTCTGACATTTAAAAGAGAAGTAATTGAGTAATGTGGTAGTTGAAGAAGGAGGGGGAACTTCTGGTGTCTGGGTGATCAGTCCATGTCCCAGAGGGGGAGATGCTCCCCCCCTGCCCACCCCTTGGCCAGGGCTCACGCAGAGACCACAGGAGAGGGAGACGAGCGAAAAAGAGTTTATTGTTAGGGTTACAGGGTTATATAGGGTTCAGGGGGATTGAAATTTAACCAATTACAAGTCTCAGGGGGCTTACAAAAACACCAATCAAGGTAACGGGTTATACACCAATAGAAAGTAGTAAATAAAGGCCAATCAGAAGGCCTCAAGCTACCTTCTCAGTACATTCCTAAGTATGAGATAAGGGGTTTACAGAAGGGGGAGAAAGAAACAGTGACTTAACAAAAACTGTAAAAAGCAATTTTGAAACATTTCACTTAAACCTTTAAACTTCAACTTTCCTTATATATTGCAACATCGTAATATAGCTAATAATTAAAAGCATTATTCATCTGAATCAGAAATTAATTCAGAGCAAATTTGCTGAGGACTGAAGCTTTCTTTTTTGTTATTTAGTTACTTTGAGAACTAAATTAGCGTTAGGTGTGGAGAATCAGAATATGGCAATAAAAAAATAAAAATTATGGCCAATGAAAGCCTTTACCATTAAGCTTTTACCACTACAATTGTTACTGTTCATTAGGTGTGACTGCAGATGGTTAACTCAGCAGGCTGAAGGTTATAGATGTATAAATAGTATACAATCACACCTCATCTCCTTCAGTCACCAAGTCATCAGAACATAAGCTAGTCTAAAACTAGACGTTTCATAATAGGATAATGAGCTTCTGTTTAAGAGAGAAAAGAAAAAAAAAAAAAGTCAAAAAGCCCCACCAAAACCCCAAATCAAACAAAACTGCTATGACTGCCCATTCATTCCCTGTATCCTTGTTTTTGTAAGAGCTAGTGAGGAGTCTCTTCTCCCTCTGTAACAGTTCAGTTGGGATGGCCAAAGTGAACAGGAGGAAGGATGGAGACCATGTTTCATTCCTTTCCTTAACTGACCATTTATTTCTCATTCATCTAGATAGGAAATTAAAGAGCATCTTGATTACATCCCCTGCTCTGTTGGGATTCAAGAGGCCAGGCAGCTTTCCGCTGGCACAGCCTGGAGAGTGAACTTTATGCCCTGAATTTGTGGATAAGTCTGAGGCTGTCTTCCTTGCTTTTGTCAGCTTCTTGCAGGGGAGTAACTTCCTAGGTACATTTTTGTGAATCCCCAGGTACTATATAGGATGAAGTACAGTCTCAGCATTTTGTGGATTTTTATTATTCCAGGGCTGACAGTGTACTGCTTTGATTGTAGTAAAACAATTAACAATTAAGTTAATGTTCCTGACAATGATGCAGACACTGAAATAGAATTCTTTGCTTCAAAAAAAATTTCTTTAATTATATAAATAAAATATAGTAGATATACAGAAAAAGGAAAGAAAGACAGCCTGATTTTCCAGATTTGTGATACATACAAAGAATTGGATGATGGTGTACATACATATTGCTATATTTGAACTACTGTGCGTCACTGATTTTGTTCCACTGGGCAATCCTGGGATAGAAGAAAGCCCAGCTCTAAATTCATTACTTGTTTTAATCAAGGATCCTTAATTACACAGGCTTTCTTCCTATTAACATCAACTAGTGTCTTCTAATTAAAAATTATAAATAAATTTTTACCTAAGTAACGTGATAAATGCACAGCCTTAATTCTTTAAGCCTTTTAATAAACTCAGCAAATTCCGGTGATAACACAGACAAAACAAAGAGAATGCTTTAAAAAATGTCAAAAAGAAATTAAGGTAATGAAGCATTTTCCTTTAAAGAAAAAACAAATGTGTTCCTAAGTAGCTAAAAGATAAATGAGGCCTAAAAATATAAAAGGGAAAAGAGGGGAAAAAAATGCCCTGAAGTTAATTCTGAAATATACATTATAGTCAAGTTAGATGGCAGTTAGTGGGCCTCTGGTAGGACAGACAGGTAAAATGTGCCACAACACTTTGTTCTCAGTGTCTGTACAGAGTGAAGTTGAAGCATGTACTCCTCAAAGCTGTTGAAAAATTACATACCAATTTCCAGTAAAATAGAAAATGCAAATTGTTTCCATCAGCAAACCTCTCTGTGTTCATCATTTGTTTCCTGAGTGATGACCTCGTGCTGTAGTGTCAGGAGGTTAATGGATTAATGTTAAAGTTAATGGTGAGAACAACACATTTGGAAATAAACTTGTAATGGATATTTCCTTTTTTATTATTATAAAACATGGTTTGAAAGCTTTTATAAGGTCATTTATTTTCACCTGGGACTGGGCAAAAGAACTTATTTTCAAAGTAAAGTTTACAGACCATTAATTTATGATCCAGGCAAAATGTTATAGTAACTTTGCTAGATAAAACAGTGAACAGTAAGTCTGATGTGATTCTTTGGCTAAAACAAAACTAGCTGCATGCCTGTGTAATTTTGAACAAAGAGAAAAGTAGAGTATAAAGGTGGATAGACCTAGATGTAGAATAGATGCTTGTTATAAAAGAGTTACAAAACTGAAATGATAATTACTGTAGAATTTATTTAAATTTTGTATTATATATATTATTGTATTTGTGTAAATATTATAATTTATGTGTTTGTTGTACATAATTCTGGCAGGAAAGGAGCTCAGTTGAGAGACTGTTTCCAAAACAACCACCTGCCTGTATCTTCCTCAAAGAAATAGTAGTGGTTTTCCACAAAATCATCACCTCTCCAGATTACATCTCCTTGCTTAACGGAGGGGAATAACTTCATAAAATTGTTTAGGCAGCTTCAACATAAGTGATCTTAACTACAGCATGTTAAGATGGTTTTGGGGATTAGTTTTTAAAAGGTGAGAGTTGGGTGGAAAATTAAAACCTTCCAAAAGTCCACCTGGACTCTATTCTGAGATCAAGTACATTTTTGTCCCAATCTTAATCAAAATAATTTTACAGACCTTCTGAGAGTAAATATAAATGCATGAAATATTCAAAATTTATTTAATTTTGCTTAGTATTTAGATTCTTTCATCAGGGATTACGTATTTAAGTTCAGATTTCTGTGGAGAATTCCTTATCTGAGTCAAAACAAGATTTCCAGAGGAATACTGCTTTGGGAGAATGGGAAAAAAGCTATTTCTTCTTACAGGCATTTCCCAATGTGTGTGTTAAAGCACAACAATAAAGACAGTCAAATCTTACTGTTTGGGTTTATTTGTTGATAGCTTCAAACATTTACACGTAACTTACTATTTCTATTTGCAAATACAAAATTTTTCTGTTTGCATTGTCCCTTTTATTGGCTAGTACACAAGTATAAGTGGACAATCAATTATCTTTGCTCTTTTATTTTCTTGTTGCACATTATGAATTAAATATGCAGCTTCAGTGCATTTATATGGAAATTTGCTCTGAGAAAGAGAGTAACAGGAAAGATGCTTGGGAGCTGGCTCCTGGTTGAATGAGTTTCTGGATTTCCTGGCCTGCTTCTGGGATGAAGCAGCTGGCATAGGTGGAGAGAAGAAAAAGAAGAGGAAAGGAGAAAACAAAGAATGACCAAGATTTTAAAAGCTTCCTTAATATTAAAAAGTGTAAATTAGCATTATGAAGATATTGATGGGTTTATCAATAGTATTTTGCCGTATTGCAGATTTAGTGCTGTTCCAGTAGATGGCACTAATTACATAAACAATTTGTTAAAATGAACTAAATTATAAAAAATAACTGAAAGCACAGATCTTAATTGTTCAAATCTCACTATCATTTCACAGCATTATTTCACTATATTTTCCATCTCAGTATAATTCAACATCACAAACTATCATAGTTTGCATAATGCATAATACTGCATTATTATAATCCATCATCTTTTTGTGTCTCAGGAAAGAATAATCAACATTCTAGTCAGTGTTTATTGATTTTGGGCTGTCATGTCTTATCCAGCATGTAGGAATTTTTTGCTTAGTCCTCTCATAGTTTAGAAGTAGTCCTGTGGTCTTATGAGTAAAAGAATTTAAAACATTTGGAAAGATTGACCTTCATTACCAGTAAATCTGAGCAAGTCCTTTTTCTTTATTGTATATTGATGGTGTAGGTTGTTCATCCCCTTCTCTAATAATCATACAATATATGTGATCATTTTATGTTACTCCGAAGTTTATTCTTTCTTTCTCTTTTTACTTCAGCAATTTTCAAAAGAAATACGGCAGTGGCAAATAAATGTAGATGTGGCAAATGACATGGCACTTAAGCTGCTCCGCGATTATTCAGCAGATGACACCAGAAAAGTACAACTGATGACAGATAACATTAATGCGGCGTGGGCTGCCATCAATAAAAGGTAGGATATAAATTCTGCTATTAGATTTGTTGTCGAACTTCATTAACATTCACTGCCCAGCTTTGGTTGGAGATTATAGGCAATGTAACTTTTGCAAATGGCATGACTGTAGTGAGAAAGGATCGTGACTCTTCTGTAGAATTTTTATGGGAATATGTCTTTGGAATGCCATTTAATTCTCTCAAGTAAAATTTTGCTTCCTGCCGATTTTCCTCTGCTGCAAACAGTTGCCAACTAACTTCAACTGATAGGTTATATATTTTAAATATTTCAAATTAAGTGCTTCATATATCTGTGTGCTATCTCCACATCACAATCACAGCAGTGATTTTGACTCATAAACCGAATCTGAAAATGACAGACACATCCTGTGGAAGCAGGTTCAAAGTAGAAATGTTATCCTGTACCTTTGAAGCAAATCTCTAGTCAAGAAAGTTTCTATTAAGTCCTTGACCACAGTCTTTATTACATTTCACAGTCTTTCAGTGTTTGGTTCAGATACCAATTCCTTTCTAAAAGCAATTTTTTTGCAGCTTGTCTCCAAACTGTGAATCATCCAATACACAACCTATAAAATTAGAACATATTGCAACAAAAATTACTTTCTTTATAGTAGTAAAAGAATTTTAAATCATTGCATGTTAGATTAGATGTGTAAACATTATATGAAAATTCTTTCAATCTTTTTCTTGGATTAAGATTTACAGTTTATAACTGTAGATAGAAATGAATTTGATCTTAACATGTTTTTAATTGAAGTGTACAAACAAGGCCAGAAAAATCAATTTAGCTAAATATACAGTAAATTCAGTAGATCTTCTTGCATAACAGCAGTTACTTAAATCGCTGATGACTACAGAAATTTATTACCACTTTTTGTTTAATTTGATATTCGTATGAATGAGGCATTTTAAAGACATTTTTTCTGAGGCAGACTTACTGCTGACTTAAGACACTGTTCAGTTGAGAGAAGGGATACTACTGATGTCCACTGAAAGAAAGGTACACAATAATTTGAAAGTTTTTAATTTTTAACAAGAGTAATAACTAAATTGAGAATTTAGTCAATTAATATCTGCTTGCATTTCTCCTGTTATAACAGTAGTCATTTTAGCCTTATTAGTAGTAGCCATATTTTAATAAAAAGCATTTTGCTCTCTGTGGTCTGAGAAGCAGTCTGAGGGGAACGTCTATTCCTGGATGAAAAAGGCTGGGTGTCTAATGCTCAGAACCATTCTCCGTAAGTAGATAAAATCAGTAGCTCAAAAGGGTTAGAGTGGAGAGCCAAAGGAAAGTGATTTTGTCTGTATTTAGAACTACAACCCCTGCTTGGTGAGAAGTCCAGCCTGTAGCTGCCGTGGATTTTCAGGTGGTGATTGTAACTAAGAGAGAATCTTTAAACCTGTTAATGCTTCAGGCAAAGCCCAGGTGTGTCTAATGTTGCCCAAATGTGAGAACTGCCATTCTTGCCTGTGCTGTCAGCCAATAGTAGGCTAAGAGAGAGTAGAGAATCTTAAACACACATTCCTTGCAAGCTTCTACAAAATACACAGACATTAGAAGTTAGATGTTAGATAAATTACTGCAGTAAATGTTTTCAGTCTTAGAGGAGAGCTGTGTAGGTGACTGAGTTGACATTTCACTTTAAGAATTACAGAAGGATAAGAGTGAGGTAACTTGGAAACTAGAGTTTGCTTGTTTTTGATTGTATGGTGTTACTACTTTTCTAATATATTTTTAATTCAGTTTTTTGTGTATAATTGTTGCAAGATTTCTCATGATTTGATAACTTGAAAAAGAAGCATGCTGCAAAAAGCAGCTGATAATCTGTAAGTGCTGGATCACATTTCTGTCTGTCTTCTGTGAGACTGATAAATGTCGACTTACTGAGGCATCAAGTCAGCATAAGACTTTTATTGGAAGATTTTCTACATGTGTAGATCTGTCGGGTTTCTTTGAAGCAGTAGCCAGACCTTTTGCTCATACAGCGGCTTCTGAGTGAGGTCTTGAAAGAGCATCCTAGATTTCTAGAGGGATTTAAAAGCTCTGTACATGTGAGACTTAGGGCCATGTTTTAGGGGTGGATTTGGCAGCACAGGGTTAGTGACTGGACTCGATTATCTCAGAGCTCTTTTCCAACATAAATTATTCTGTGATTCTGTTGTTAAACAGCCCCGTGGAAAGAGATGATGGAGTCCATGGTACTTTGGATTACTTAAAATACCAATTTGTTCTTGTTTCTGGGAGTGCTTTTCACTTTGGGGTTTGGTGGGGGTTTTTTGCCCTCCTTCTATGCTTCAGCTTTTAGGTTATTGCATAGAGGGAAAAAAAATTGGGTTTTTATGGTTTGAGGGATCTTTTGAACTGTAAGAGAATATTTACACAGTAGAAAGTTATTCTACTGACACACGAATTGTTTTATCACAGTCTGCAAGAAAGGCTAGTTTTCCACTGAGATATGTATGCAATGATTTCAGATATATCCATATATGTTATTTTCATTTAGACCATGAATATTGCTCTGATGACTTGGTGAACTCACAGTGATGTAGAAATACATTTCAAATAATATTCTTGACTGTTTCTCCAGTATTTTAGAAACAGTTTTATCATTGTTTATGCATGTCTTAAATGCCAAGAGGAAATGCTCAGTAAAAGATTTTGCTTTCTTTTCTCTATATTACTAACTTAAATGGCCTAATTAATTTGTGAATATGTTTTTTTAAAAGAAAAACTTAAAGTTGCTAACATAGTTTTGGACTGGTTTTCCTTCAACCTGTCATTAATATCAGAATTTTATGTCAGTGTAAAAAAATTTGAAACCTCCTTTTCCATGAACCAGGTTACTAAAACGACAGGCATGCAAGCAGCAGTAAAATTCCACTTGGCCTGTTGGTAAGAGTTGCCAAAGCAAGTACTTCAGTCATTAAGGCAACATCTGTTAGCTTGTGTTTTGTTTTGCTTAAGTAGATTTGCAGCTGATTGCTGTGGGTTTACCCTTTGCCTTACTGTTGTGTTTTATAACATTGAACTATCATGAATTCCACTCTCCAGCTCCTTTAACAGCCAAGTTGGTGAATGCTTGATGGTTGCTTCACCTTTTTTCACTTGCCACTTTTTAATTTTTACTTCTGTTGTTGATACTGCAAAGATAGAACAAAAGAGCATGTGAACTGATCAGTTGGGCAAAAGCAAGAGTGACTTCTAAAGAGGCATCTTCCTCTTCTCTTTAGAATCATTGGCTTTCCAAGAAATAACCACATCATTTAAGCTGAGGCAGTTAAAGAGAAAGTGATTTGTATTGCTTGCATTAAGAAAAATAAATCTAATTGTTGAACTGAAGTATTCTCAAGAGGGAAAAAAGTGCAATGACGGAAGCAACCACTAGAAATTTACTGTATTAAAAATTTTTGTTCTGGTAGCATTATGTTACTACTTCCTTTTGTGGGCACCCATATTTTCTGTGAATTATCATATAGAAATATAAACAGTTTCCTAAATTTTCCTTTCCTGGGAACCCACAAAAAGTGTTAAATATCTCTTGTTTAAATACTAAGCTAAAAAGGAAGGTAGATCTTTCTTACACAGATTATATATTGTGACAATAATTGCACAAATTATTCTGAGAACTGTTTAATATTCCAACCCACCACTGTCTAATAGACATCTTGGAATATTTGCATCACCCACCAGTTCCTGTGCTCAAGTTTAATGGAGCTCAGGCCACAGAGTAGGTGTTGAGAGTTTTTACTGCTCAAGAGGCTTTTTTTGGCTCCTGAGACAAGACAGAGGACACACATCAATCAAAACATAAAAAGTAACTACGTTTTCTGGATTACAGGATATAGACAGTGAAGAATCAATATATAATTACTTTTATGTTGTTCCTAGTTTAAGTTTTAGCAAGTTAGAGAGGGAGTGGCAGTAGGTAGGGAGAGATAGTTGCATTTCTAAACCTATTTGAAAGACCAACTAAGGTACCAACTGACATTTAATTATGAATGGTGTTAATTCTCCGATGCAGCAGTTTTATAAACACCTTGATTTTGCATATCAGCTGGACAGTCTGAAATGCAAATGGCTAAACAAATTAAGGACATAAACAGTACAAAATTATGATGCATATATGTTTCCTATGTAAATGCATAATATAACAGTAATTGTAAGTGTGAAAAAGGTCATAATCTAGATTTGGTCTTTGAGCAACAAACTATTCCTTATCAGTGGTTGCTTGCTAAAAAAGTGCAGTTTTTAAAATGTAAACTTTATCTGTACTTGAAGTTTGTAGATATAATTTTATTGCCTTTGCAGAAAGAGCTTGATCATTCTGCTGGAGACAGGTTTTCTTAATACACAGTAACTGTCCTAATACTTTGTGTTACTTGTGGTAATAATCACATTTGCTTTACAATTGAATTGTATTCTAGGTGAGAAGAACTGTGTTTACATGTGAGCAACAGCCAGAAGTGTGAGTTGTGTTGGGTTATACTGAAGATTCATAGTTGGTTTCAGTATCTGTATAGATACATAGACTGTATGAAGGAACCATCTCACAAGAGCTTTTTTACTCATTAGGCTTAGAATGCTCAAGTCAAGCAGCAAAGAATTCACATTCTCCAAGCAAACTCATCGTTTTCCTTTTCATTCTTCTGTTGTTTAGAGGCATGGTTGTCTTTCCTACAGTCAGTACAGATCCATGAGTATGCACAGCTATTATGATTTTTTGCTTAGGCGCATTTTTTTTGAGCACAGTGAACAAACTAAACTGAAAATGTGAGTAGCCCTGGGAACCTTGTTTACATGGGAAGTTTGCTTACATGTCTGTGCCTGCAGTCCAAGGCTATGGAGCTGCCTTTGTGTGGGTGTTTGCAAGAAATCCATGCGAATGCGTGACTTCAGATGAAAATGACAAATGTAATTTTCTAATGCAAATTTGTTTTCTTCTAAAAAAATAGTATGATAATTTTCATTTTTATCATCATGTTGTGGTGATTTATTGGCTTTTTGAAATAATTTTGCCAGGCTCAAGAAAGCAAACATGTAGAGAGACTCTTTCTTTACAACTGTTATGTCTGAAGCTTGTTATTTACACCAGTTTAGCAATGGATACTAATTTAAAATTCCAAAGACTGCTAGAAAACTTTGTAATTGTAGGGTAATTCTTTTGTTTTGTGAGAGATGTTAATACATTTATCTTTGTTGCTCCTACTATTTAGAGAAGTAAATTTTCAGTCTAGATGATTGTCAGATGCTGTCTTTGAGAACTTGACTTGGTATTAATTCTTTAAAGACTTAAATACTTTTACTTAATCACTAAAACTATTCACACAGATGAAAGTGAGTCTCTACAGTTTCAGTTATCATAGCCGAGACTATGTCAAGGACCAAATAACTTTAAGCATCAGCATGTTGGGGTTTATTGAATGTATCTCTGTTGACTATTGTTTTGAATAGAAGAGACAAAGTTTTTTAAAAAGCTTATAATCTGGAAGTCTTCCGGAAAGTTTGACTTTTATATAGGATTCTCTTGTCTTTCTTATTAGACAAAAGGGCACAAGAACCTTTTAATTTTCATGAAACTAATTTGTCAGTACAACACTTCGTGCTTCTCAGAAGCTGCTCTTCTGCAGAGTTAGTAATATTAGCAAACTCTAAAGAAAAATTCTTTACTAGCTGCTTGTGATGCAAAAATGTTAAACCTTTTGTGTTTAAAATTACAGCTATCTTTGAAGTTACCTAAGAGTTGTTTTCAGATAAAGGATTACAGTATTTTTTGTTTTCTTTGTTCTATTCTCTTACCTTTATTTTAAACAGAATAGTGCACCCTCAAAAAAGGACTATAAGAAGGAAGGGAATGACAAGGTTTTGGTGCTCTGAGTTTAATCTGATGTATTTGTTTATGTTTTACTTATATCATCCCTTAATATATCCATTTTTAAAAGTATACCTAAAAAGCTATTTGGTGCACAGGGATTATTTTATGATGATAGATAAAAGAGAGATTACCTAACTGCCTACACTCTCAAACAAATATTTAGGTACAAAATGTAATCTTAACTGTATCAGCATTGACATCAGTTTACATTGCTTTGCAATTTTTTCTTCCTGATGTCCCTAAGAATGATGAAATTTAATCCACATAGGAAAAAATTATAAAAAGATGTAAATAAATCTGCCAGATGAAGCTCCTGTAATCAGGAGATCCTGAAAGTCATCTTACCTGTTTATATTCTAGTTTTGTCTTAATTCTCCATAGCTGACCATACTTGTGCTGTACTGACATAAGTATGTGGATCCAAGAAGAGAATTCAGTTGATGATAGTGAGTATTTGTGGTCTACTTTGTGAGAGGATAGTCTTGAATATCTGATGCTTTCAAAATACTGTTAGGATGCACTGAAAAGGCAGTTTTACCCAGAATACTCTCTGATCGTCATTTCCACATTTGTGAACAAATTCCTGTGATTTTTGAGAAACTCTTTTAGGATTAAAAAAAAAAAAGGGAAGGAGTTCTTGAGTTATTTCAGGAAAGGATAACGTCAGTAATACAATACTTGATAAAAAGGATCTATGCATAGATCCTTGTGACTTCAGGGACATGTTTCTTAAAGTTTTTAGCATCAGTCTGGACAACTTAAATTTTTTTCATCACTTGAATATATATATATATTTATATGGTCTAGTACCTTTATCAATTCCAGAAAGGCAAGAGATCATTTGTAGTTTTGCTAAGTCCTCCGACAGGCAGACAGAAATGACCTCAAAGAGAACAGTGTTGTTGTTTTTAAATTAAATGGGTTTTGTTCAACTTGTCTGTCCTGCAAAGGATTTGCTCAGGTCTTTAGACACCATGAATTCAGCTCATTGAGAGTTGGGTGGTTTGGGGTTTTAAATGTCATCTCATCCTAAAAATTTAATTACAGACATTTAAAAAAAGAGGATAGAACTGGCATTTTGCAAAGAGGCCTTCAGCTTCCAGTACTAAAAGCATGTTAGAAATAAAAACTAAGGAAAAATTAAAGCAGAATGTTTAGAAGCCCATGCCTTACTACTTAGACAGTTGCTATTTCCATTATTTTTTCTCTTGGTTTATATTTTGATCTTGACTAAAACAGAATTCTATTGCTTTGTTAATATTTACTGTGTGCTAAATGCTGTTTATTCATTTCTGGTGAAAATGAGAACAGTTCTCATGTTGTAGTGAAATCCGACTGGACAAAATCACTAAATAGTTTATGGTACAGAATTCTACAGGGAGAGCAGTTTTGTAAACAAACTTGAATGTAACTGGAGCTTAATGTGGGCATTTCAAAGAAAAACTCCATTTGAGAAATCTTCCTCTTCTGGATCTGCAGGAGATGCAGGAGAAGCAAGGTACTAAGGCAGACTAAGTCCAGTTTTGTGACAGAAAGAACAGAAATGTCAATTTTTGTTCCTACTCCATTAGAAGATTGAGACAAATGTGTTGTTCTTTTTCTTAAAGGTGAAATTTTCTTAAGTAATTAGAAAGTTTTCGTCTCTATTTAAACAAGAACAGAAGTTAATACTCTGTGCCCTGAAAGTCCTACTTTAAATATATTTTCTATTAGTCTGCAGATAAATTAACAGACTATATCAAACTGATTATTGCTGTCATCCAAAGCTCATAGAACAAATGAATGTCTTTCCTTTCCCCCCAGTAGACTTCTTATCAGGCTTCATGTCCTTTAAAACAAACTGAAGAAAAATTAATAAAGCTGATGGACAAGCAGAGTGCCAGTAAAAAGGGATATGACCTTAGTTGTCATCTTTTGTTTACATTGTTATTCTTGTGATAGCCTTGTTTTGTTTTCCCTGGTGTTTTCCCTGGATTTTTGTACAGCTTTTGCTCGGCTGCTGTTCAGGCAGTCTAAGCTTCCACTTACTGGCCTGTCAGTTGTGCTTGAAACTGAGGATAATTCTGTTTGCCTATTAAATACTGAGTCTCTCTTTGGAGTCTTCTATTCTGTGGCTGTGTTTTAAATATGACTGAAATTTCAATCACACGTTTTTATATAAACTCACAAAGAATTGGACAAATGACAAGAGTTGCCATTATTCCTGATGAGAATCAGTGGCACCAGAGGCTGATGGTCTGACCAGGGGAAGTGGCAACAGAGAGGGCAGACTGGAAAGCAGTAGAATTGGCAACATCCTAAAATAGAGATGGTGAGAAATCACTGAGGAGACATGAGGTTCAACTGCTGTGTCTTGAAGACAGAGCTTTTATGGTGTATCTGATACAGATGAGTAAAAGGAGAATCAGTGAGTAGGCAAGGAATTTGTGAAAAGGATAAGAATGGTCTGTTCATGTTGTGTTTATCATCCAGTATCAATCTCATCTGGACTGATACCCCAAATTTAACTGACCTATGATACGTTCCCTGACAAATTTGAAAAATGTAGAGCTCTTCCCCAGCTACTAAGGATTACATCTCTTACAAACTATAAAAAAAATTATCTCCTGCAAATGATAAGAAATAATAGCTCTTGGAATTATCACTCCAGCTGACATGTCTGCAATTTCTTCCTTTGTACAAGATATGTAATCACTTATATATCTAATACATACTTGCTTAAGCACAGTAGTGCCTTGTGGCAATGAATTCCACAGGTCCACCTTTTTGTGGATAAAGAAAGGAAAAAGGTGTTATTTTTATCTGTTTAACATGTGCTACATATTTCTGAGATTCCATTTGATTACTTAAAACAGTAAATGGTAAAAACAAAGTTTTTTGAAGTAACTAGAGGGTCAAGCTTGAAACACCCATTTCCTATTTTCTGCATTTTATCTTAGTATTACTACATGATTTCTATTTTCCTTATTTTCTTTTTTCTTGTTTGTTTTTCCTCCCATTACTTATATGATTTCTTACTCTTTAATTCACGTTGAGTTAGAGTTCAAATTGAGCGGGTGTTTTGTTTGTTTTTTTTTTTTAAATCTAACTTGGCATTTTCTGTACCCCACAACATGACTTATATATGCTGATTTTAGTTTGTTTTGTTTTGTTTTATTTTAAAATCTGAAAGATGTGCTGCTGTTTATTATCAGTAGTGGTAAACAGTTCAGAAATTTCCATGAGTTCTCTGTGCTTGGAGCACGTCTGAGGTTGATGCTTCAGTTATGTTAATTAATTGCTAATGGTGTCTATTGATGAACCGTGTGCCTTTACGGTTTCCAAGAGGGTAAAATTATGTTTGCGGTAGTTGACCTGTAAGTGTTGCAGTGTGGTTTTACTCCGAGGGATAGGAGGCAGTTCTCCTAGGGCTTGTCTTTTCTCTTTGTTCCTGTGGAACACTATCACAATACACTTGTAAAATAAGATGCCACTCAGAAACCATAGTTCAGATCTGCCTTTGCTGATGCCGTTCCTTTTTGTACTGTGCTGGGCCCTTGGAGCTGTGGACATTTGTCACTATTAGTTCTTTTCATGTTGGGAAAAATAAAAGTAGAAGCATAGAAAGTATTTATTACATTTTGCTAAATTTGCTTTCACATCATGATATTACTCTCCTTTCTTCTGGCTGGGCTAAGATACCGAAGCATCAGGAGAGGGAGTTAAAGATGGACATAAATATTTATTAGTTTCTCTTTATCACTGGTAATCTTTCAGATGCTGGTATGTATTGGCACTTTCATTAAGGTGATGGTCTTGATTTAAAATACTAAATGCCTTCAAGGCTACAGGTAGTTCGGAGCCCAGCAGTGTATACTGAGTTTAGATACATCTTGTAGTGTCTGGTATTTTGAACACATCTATTGAATATTTCTGCTATCAAGTTCCTCATGATTTTTTCCATCTGGAAGTATTCAGAGTCCTTCTGGGTTTGACTAATCTAAATAAATTTGCCTGTTGGTTCTTCACACCCTTTTCCCAATGTTAATTAATGCACTTAATAACACCTACTACTGCTCCGTTGCAACAGGCTTCTAATGCTCGAGGTTGAAAATCATTTATGTTGGCTATGTATGCTCTTAATCTTAGTTTTATTTTATTCAACTTTGCATCCATTTCATGCTTCCTAAATAGCTCCTTGTATAGGGGCTTAACTCGTGGATAGTAAATAGATAATGTTGCTTTATTCTTAGTTTTCATCTTTGGTTTCAATAAATTCTAACAAAAAGTTGGCAAATTTAGTTTTTGCAGACACAGATTTTTACTGGCCCATAATACACTCATTAAAAAAATATAGAACGATACACATGAAAGCAGAGTATCCATCCTCATCAGAGGGCCTAATTTCTCTTTCTGATGGAAACCACAAGACTTTAGTATTTATATAGATATATAGTGTTTATAGGTGGTTTCTGCTAGATATGTATTTGTTTGGGTACTGTCCGATTGTTCTAACTTGTGGGAATCCTTTGTAATATTAGAATAGAGATTGAAAAATTAAGATGATTACCATCTGAAAGAAGCAATATCCAAGCCAAATAATGGGACATAATCATGATCCATATCACCCCTTGATACTCAGTTACTTTCTTGTGATTTCTGTTGTGGATATAGATTGTGTTTCACATCTGCGGTGTTTTATCTCTGATAAAACAGCTTTTCCCTCTCAAGCCTTGTATGCTTTTCTTACATACCTTGTTAGAAAACTTGAGTCAGGACATCTCAGACCAAATGGGAAAACATGAAATAGGGAATCATTTAGTGATTCAGATATTTTTGTAGGAAATCAGATTTCAGTTCTACAGTGATGGTGTAACAGAGCTCAATACCAAATCTCATGGGAGGAAAAGGTGTAGTTTTTTGTTATATACACTTTCATATAGCTGTATACTTGGATGTGTTTGTCCCAGCTGTTTGTCCTTAAGAATTTCATCCACAGTAATTCCTCAGGGTAACACAGAACACAGGGGACATCATATAATGGCTTCTCATCACATGCCCTGTGTTGCTCTTATGTTGTCAACAGTGTGCTGGGTTTGGGATGAGCCTTCTGTGTATGTGGGTGAATGATGTAACTCACTGATGTTTTACTTGGCTTTTGCCTTCTTGGAGGGAAGGGCCTGAGCAAATTGGGCATATATAAGTTCGTAGACACTGATGGGGTACCCCCTTTATCCTGGAGGATGCAGAGCGAAAGGTCCTGCTGGTGGTACCCAGTGACAGGACGAGAGGCAATGGGCACAGACCAAAACACAAGTGTTTCCCTCTGAACATCAGGAAGCATTTTTCACTATCAGGTTGACTGAGTGCTGGCACAGGCTGCCTGGGGAGGCTGTAGAGTTTCCGTCCTCGGAGGTGTCAAAAGCTGTCTGCACACTGACCTGGTATCTGGATCTAAGGGCCTTTGTTGAGCGGGGGGTGTTGAACAAGAAGACTTCCAAAGTTCTCTTCCAAGATGCACTCTTCTGTTTCTCAGTGACCAAATTTATGGAAATGAGCAATTGTTGTCACGATTTCATGCTTTCTAATGATTTCTCTCAGGATCAGAATTTAATAGTGTTTCTTTAACTATACCATAACCAAAAGTTACATTCTTTCTAATAAATAGTTAAAATAGAGTCTGGATTTTTTAAAAAATTTCTTTTCAAAAGTATTCATCTGGAAAAATGTCTGTAGTTATGTGTTCACATTTCTGGAGACTTTTCACCTTCCATGTGATGGATAAGAATTACTTGCAACATCATTTCGTATGTGTGCTGTTACTTTTTTTTTTCTTTTTCTCAAATCCTATTTACTGGAGATGGTTACGTTAAAAGAAAATGGATATTAAGTTAGTATTTTAGAATGTATTGCTATGCCGTTTCACCTGTGAAAAAACTATACATGCAAACATATTTCATGGAAGATGAGCTGAGATGCAATTTTTCAACTGACTGGAAAAAGCAGAAAAAAGTCTAGGACTACCAACTAGGTTTCATTCTTAAGATACAGTGATGATTATTGTGTCAAATACAATCATGAATGTAAGCCTCTAGCTGAAAAGCATTAAAGTTGGTTTTATACAGTCTTTTATTTAGATTCAGGCCTCCTATTCAGAAATAAGAGTATCTAGGTGGAAGTGAATAGCTTTATAAGCGGAGGTTGATTCCTTCTGCAAAAAGAAGAAGATTGAAGAATGTCTCACAATCTCAAGTCATTACAGTGTTTGTTAACATATCTATTTATGCAAGACCATTTAAAACGTATCTTTTGGTTAATCAATAGAAAAGATAGAGGTATGTTTTCTTTAAATATCTTATGATATACTTCATGGATTTCTTTGCATAAGATGAAGTAAAGCTGATTCATCAGTTAAACTGATGAATTCATCAGTTATGTTGTAATTTCTGTGACTAAAATTTCAAAATTATTTGAGAACATGTACACATATGTTGAGGGAAAGAAATGCACCTCCTCAGACTTTGAATAAATTACCTAGAACATATAGAGGATGCTTGCATGATGGTGAATACAAAATAAGTCACAAGCCAGTTGAGTGTTTTTTCCATGGAAACGCCTGATAACTACTTCGAAGTTTATTAATGAGGAAGGAAACTTTGCAAATCATGCACTCTTTACAAGTTAGATTTGAATGACTCTGCCAGAATTTCATGGGAACAGACAGATTTTCAGTCATATCCATTTTTGTGTTGGCTTCTCATAGCAGAATAGTGAAACTTCCTCACTCCTAGACTTAGTGTATATTGATGTCTCTCTCCACTCTGTGAAATTGTCCAGAGTTGTTGCTGAAGAGTTATGATTTCTTACGCTAAGAATTTTTGTCCTTGAAGCTCAACCAAAAAAGACTGGATGTAGAACTATCACAGAACATTCCGTTCCCCTTGAAGTCAGTTGAAGGTTAACCGTTCACCTCACTGAATTTAGGATTTTCTCTGTAAGGCTTTCATATCAAACACATACTGAAGTTCTGTTGAACTGAGTGTGAGTTGAACAGCATCTGAATTTGCTGAATTGGGCTCTAGTAATTTCATTGTTTAATTATTTATTTATATTTACATGATCCTGAAGAGCATAGAAACAGAACTAGAGCTGTCCTTTCTTCCCAGTGTTGTTGAAACAGCGTAATAATAAATCATTAGTATTACTCTGTATTACTTCTGGTGGTAGTTCCGGTTGTTTTACAATCTCTCTGCAGTAGATCTATTTTAGTCTCATTATCTCATTATAGCAGAGAACTTATTCTATATTTCAATTTTCTGTAGGAGTTTGAAACCTCCTAAATAGTAAAGAATAACTGTATAAGTTATGGAGTGGCTCTTTGCAACTAATATGATTATATTGGATTATATTGATGTAAGAAACAGTAGGCAGGCTGCCTTCTTTCCTTCTCACTCAGACGCCAACCAGTTTTCCTTACCAGCTGCTTCTGATCTGAATATTACAGAGCTGGTATTTTTTTCTTGTTAGCATTTTATGCTTCTTAAAATATACTGACATATTAGAATAGATGTTTTAAAACATATTGAGTCAATCTGATCCGTCAGCATCTTTGTGTAATGTGACTACAACTTGAGGCCCATGTTTTAAAGGGAAAAAATAATGTGTATGTTTATTTAGTGTTACTCTCACTTAACATAAGATGATGTATGGCACAATAAGAACTGTAAGTGCTGCCAGAGTTTTCCAGCCTGGGAACTGAAGCTTCTCTCTCCTGCATGGTAGCAAATTGCTGTTCTGCTTCACCACTGAGCTCAGCCCTCAGAGGCTGACGCTTTAAATGAAAACTACACTAACAGTTTAATAGTATCCTTTGTGAGTCCTAATTGATTTCATGTAATGCCATCAGTGCATTTCACAGTCTTATTAAATCTAGTTGCTTCTACAGTAAGTAAGGCTAAGGAAACAAGTGCCTTTAGAATATAATTATTTTCACAATCAGTTTTAATTATATGTCACTGTCTTAGAAAGCAAAGATTTTATCTTATTAAATTGTATTTGAGTAATTAATATGCTGTTTATTAGATGGCACTGTTGACTGCCTTGAAATTTCAACAGAATTAAATGTTTTGGAATGCAAGGAAAAACTTAATTCTACACATTATGGACCATGAAGCATGAAGAAGATTTAAACAGAACAATGATATTTTTGCTTCTTTTGGTAGAATAAGAGGAAAGTTTTGTCTGGTTTTAGTATTGATTTTAATATTCCTTCTTTTTCTGAGTTGTCTCTTGAATGGGAATATCAGAATAATTAAGGGTTTTCTTCCTATTTTTTGTTGGGGCATTACTTGAATGATATGAGGATAAGACTGCAATCTGTTCCGTGAGTTCAGAGAACTGGGGGGAGGGTGGTGGCAGGGTTTGGAGGCTTGTTTGTTATGGTTTGTGTTTTATTTTTTTTTTACTTTGGAATTTTTTGCTGTTTACTTGTTTTGTGTATTAAGACTACTTCTACGTTTTCATTTAATGGCTGTTTAGAAAATCCTCTTGAGTGAGTTCATCAAAATATTATTATGTTCCATAAGTAATTTTTAATGATATTTCATATGTCTGTGATTGTATCCTTCATATGTCTGTGATTGTGTAATTCCTGTGTCTGTGATTCCCTTTTCTTTAACCTGATAACTCTTCAGATTTACTCTCTGAAAAGCCATTGCTTCTAATGAAAATTTATTTTCAATAGTATAAAAAAAAATCTGTAATTAATTTTAGCTACAAAGGGATACCCTGAGTTTCATTAATGATTTTTCTGTAACTTGCTATGTAAATGTGATAATCTGTGGTTATGATCAACCAAGAAAATGTACACTTATGGTTTTATATATTCTTGACCTATGCCAAGGCATAGGCAGGGAAAAGAGACAAGAACAATGGGTGCAAGGAAAGCCTATTAGGAAAAATTCCTTCTGACTCTGTCATCCCTTTGAGAAGCATTTTGGGAATGTGGGATCCCGTAAGTGAACGGAGCATAAGAGAGACGGAAATTATGTTTAAAAAAGGTGAATGAGAAATTTGCCTCTGGGATAACACAGATCCCTTGTGCTGATGCTGGCAGGTGCTTATTTAAAAATAAGTTGTTTAAAGATCCTATACAGAAATCCATGTATGTGATTTGTCTGAAAAATAATCATGTAGAAGAGATGGGGGATTAATATTCAAGGTTGATCTGAAACTTCATGGATAAACAGAGGCTGGGTTTTTTTCGTCTTTTTTGCCATTAAATATCAATGGTGCTTTAATAAAGAAATGTAAGGGACAAACAACCTAAATTTAAAAAGGTTTTCAAATTGATTTACTATCTTTAGTGACAGGTATAGGACTAGAAATGAGCCAGCCAATGAGTAATAGCAAAAGAAATATTTTCTCTCTCTTGCTGCATCCATTTTCCAAACTACATAAACACCAGAAACATTTTTTAATACAAAGTATATTCTTGCTTTGCAGAGTTTTATAATAGGAAAACGGTTCAGGAAAAAAACAGTTGCATCTTGCTTAGCAGAGTGAATATTTCCCCCTGTGTGTCAACAGATTTGTAAGGACAAACTATATGGGCTTATTACTAAGATCAGAAGATGTTCTGGTTTTAGTATCTGACGAGACTGTCATCAGTTAGGAAACTGTGTGTGATTATCAGGAAAAGAACTTTCCTGTGTCCATATAAAAGCAGTCTTGAGTTCCAATGGGAGTATGGGGACATTGAGGGGTTTTGTTCTTCCTTCCTGCAGAAGTTAAGAGAATCTGCGGAGAACTGCCTTAGTGTGTTTATTTTGGAGCAGCTGTTGCGCTTGGTCTGTCTGTGTGCACAATTACATCTGGAATTTTAAATTATTTCATTGCTTATTCATTCATTGTAAATATGGATAATGAAGCCAAGGCAGAGATGACCTTCAGGTTATCTGAAGACACCGAGAGTCAGCTCTCAGCCACTGAATCACACTGTTGAGAAATAAATGTCAGACAGAGAGAAGTACTTAATTGTTGTGGTTTAACCCCAGCCATCATTAAGGACAATGCAGCCACTCCCATATTCCCTCCAAGCTGGCACAGGAATCAGAAAGAAAAGGTAAACCTCCTGTGTTAAGAATAATAATTTAAGCAAAATATAATACTAATACTAAATATGCTAATATTAATAATAATAATTTTAATTATAAGGAGAAGGAGAGAGAGTAGCAGAGCCCAAGAGAAACAAGTGATTCATAGTACTCACCACACTCACTGACTGATACCCAGCCAGTCCCCAAGCAGGGATTGGCAGCCCCCAGCCAGCTCCTCTCAGTTCATGTACTGGGCATGATCTGTGGTATGAAATGTCCCTTTGTCCAGTTCAGGTCACCTGTCCTGGCTATGTTTCCTGCCAGCTTTTTGTGCATCTGCTCACTGACAGAGCATGAGACCCTGAGAAATCCTTGACTTAGGGTAAGCGCTGCTCAGCAACAGCCAAAACATCAGTGTATTATCAACAGTATTCTCATGCTGAATCCAAAACACAGCACTGTACCAGATGCTGAGAAGAAAATTAACTCTATCCCAGTTGAAACCAGGACATGCATATAGAAAAAGGCTTATGGCACTGGTAAGAATCCTGATTATATGCCTGAACCAGCAGGGCAATACCTGTGTGTCCTCATTGAGCTCCATAAAAGGCATTCTTGCTTGTTTATTCAGACCTTTCCCACGTGTGAAATGAATCTTTCCTTCTTTAAGTTCTACACATCAGCTGTCTTTAGGAAGATATTAGTGGTGATAAAGATCAGGCAAAGAGTTCTAGAAAGTTACTGTTGCCTTTTCAGAGGTAGCTTTTTCATCAGGTTTGTCACTTAATCCTTTCCCTAAGGGACTGAAGCACAAAATGACTTAAAAAAAATAACAAACCTGAAAGTCTGTCTTTAGAGTACAAAATTCTGTACACACCAAAACTTTACTGGTTCCTCAGGTCAGAATAATGGGAGCATAAGGGCCTGTGGATGTATGTCAGCTACATCTGGATGCTGATGTGGAGTGGTTGGGATGCTGATATTGTAGCTCTGAGTTCAGTTGCACTTTGAGGCTTTCTACCGATTTGTAGCATAGAAGTCATTTCAGAGGTAGAGCTGCACAAAGATGAGCAATCTCCAGTACTGGAGGATCAGCTTGGATAAGAACAATTTCCAGTAAGCCAGACAAAATAGTGATAGTGGGATGTAAGCATGTGTATATAAAGATCACTCAAAAAGTTTAGAACCACACACATGTGCCGGTGTCTACAGCAGACAAAAGCCGGTGACCTCTGTTTGGATGGTCAGACTGAAAGGCACATTTATACAGAAGTGTTACTGGAAAAATACTGTGTGTCCCTCACTGCAGTTTCAAGTTAGTTGAGATCCAGAAAACCGTATGAAAGCAGTACTTAAAATGCTATCTCAACATAGTTTTCCCCCCTGAATGTTGTATCAGCCATTCCAGAGTTAATCTGCATATTAATCACTTACTAGCAGGCATTAATAATTGGCAGTATAGAATATAGTCCCTAGATTCTGGAAGAAAATTCTTCTAAGCAGCATTGCCCAAACTAATGAACATGATTTGTTTTGAATTTGCATTTCAAAATTACATAAATAATAGTTATTTTAAGAAATTCATGTTTAAGAATTTGATTTTACTTTCATATCTGTGACACCTCTTTGTGTTTCCACTTTATCTGAACTTAAATTATTCTACCTCTTTGATAGGTTCTTTATCAGTCAAAGTTAAAGCAGCTGAAGAAGGGTTACCAGTAAGAGCTTAAACTTACACAGTAGTAAAAATTAAATGTTCCAGTAAAGGTTTGCAATTGTTCCTTTGTCATACTGGCAGAAGGGATATAAACCTCATGAAAAAGTGCAAACTGCTTCCAGCATTAGCAGGAAGGTGCATGTATTCTCTGTGATAGTTGGCTCCAGAAAAGAAATTAAGGTAACTTTTTTTTCTTTTTTTCATTTTTTTTTCCTTTTTTCCTTTTTTTTTTTTTTTTCATTGTATGGAATTGTTATGTCAGGAAAGAGAAAATATGGTTGTAGAGTTATAGAGAGAGAACCACAGGAATTATAGAGGTAAAACCATTTACTGATACTTTCCAGTAGTCGAGGATATTTCATTTTACATCTCAGTGTGATAACTTTAGATCACTACAGTCTGCAGATGGAAGTGTGATTTAGTGATCTATTGAACACTGAATGATACAGAGTTTCTTCCCTTTTATTGCTCCTAAAGAAATACCTGGGAAACAGAAATTTGTTAGTTTGCGCTCTGCAGTTATTACGTGTTTTGTTTTCTGGGCATCTCAAAGCATTATTTAAACACTGACCCTTGTAGCATATCTTGCAATGTGAATAAGCATTGCAGTTTTAAATAGACAAACACATACTCATAACATGTGAACTATTCATTTCAAATTATGTAGCAAATACTAGAGCTGAAGAAAAATCTGATATTCGCACTTACAGAGCCTCTTCAAGCACTGTATTCCTTGTGTTGCCTGGGATTGAGTCGTGTTGAATCAAGCACTCTTGAGATCCGTTTAATCACAGAATCACAGAATATTCTGAGTTGGAAGGGACCCACAAGAATCAACAAGTCCAACTCTCAATGACACCACTGTTCCCAAACCTCAGCACTCTTGCTTCTTGTTAGGTTCTGTAACAAGATGTTCGATTGTATAGATGTTGGGGTTTTTTGCGTATATATGGTTTTTTAAATGTATGTTATGGTACAAATTCTGGGTTTTAGTTAATAATACAATACCTTGCTTAAGAACTTGAAGATCACAAAGATTTCAGATAACTTTGTTTCCCTCTGCTTATCTTCTCAAACGTTTTCACAGAGCTACATTTTTAAAATATTAGATTTAAAAGTTCTCAGCACAACTGCAAGGTCCTGTAGCAGAGGCTGATAGCTTTCTTTTTTTTGTGAATTTTTTAAAAACCCTTAAAAACATCTTCCTGGCGGCAGAAGTGTTCACACGTAGACACATTGCTTGTCTCACTTCCACCATTTTCACATGCCACCATTTTCCCTCAACTTGAAGCTTTGAGCTGACACATTCTTAAAATAGTACCATAATTCCTGTCCTGCCACAAGGCTCATATGGCAACTAGAGTTGGTCAGTCCACTGTCACTGGTCCCAGCAGTTCCTAATAATCAAATTACATGGAAGATTGGTGACCAGCTTACCTACTTTCAGACACATAAACTTCAGGCTTGTGTAAAATTAAAATTGTCTAAGCTTTAGGTGATTTAATATTGTAATAAAGAGAAAAAAATTTACTGTGAGCTTGATCTGGTAGAACAGATGTGTACAGAAAATGGAGGAGAAATTAAATTCCAGCAATGTTGGTGTCCGTGTTTATCAGAGGGACTGCAATTGCTTGACTTCTTGGTGTCTAGATGAAACTAAGATGAATCCCACCTTTAGTGTTTCTTCCTTGAATAAGAAGCTTTTGGTTATACACTATGTGTTTATTTTTATGTCATAGTAGAAGAGATAAAAACTGCTTTTTCTTATTATCTTAAAGTATTTTAGGAGTACTTTGTAGTGTTTCTACTGTGCAGTTTTCCATTTATACTAAAACATATTTCTGCTTACTTCATGTTATTTTCTGAAAGCTTGCACTAACCATGGAATTAAACATATTTGGATGATGCAGACTGAAGAGAAAGAATCTTTATTTTGATTTTTTTTGCAATAATTTCTTGGTCAATGTATGTATCTTTATCTCCCCTATAGTTTTCTGCAATTTATCATATGCTGGATTTGATACTCATTTTTAGTCTTTATGTTTAGACTTTCTTTTCCCTATTGTAACCTCATAATTTTGAAGTAGTTTAAAAGCCAAGTAGAGTGAAGCTTCTTGCTACACTGAAGAGCTGTCAATGTAGCTGAATGTTTATTGCATGTCAGCTAAATCAAAATTTAAAATGCAAAGTACTAGGTATTTTCTGGTAGCTATATTAGTATGCCCATGGATTAGAAACAGATTTCTGTAAACTGAAAGAATTATGTGTCATAAGATTTTTGTGCATTGTGGAAGTGCCAGAAGATTCTTCATAATGAAAACTTCGTTCTTTACCCAGATCAATAAAAAGCTATATTTTTTCATGAAGTCTTAGAGTTTCTCCAAACCATAAATTCTGATTTAGAGCAATCCTTACAGCAGTTCTCACTTTGAGTATCTTTTTGATATCTGGCTTGTGTTGTTTTTTGTTGTTTTACTCTCACCATGTATTTACAGAATGCTATTATTAGACCATTGCTATGTATTTATGGGAACTCAGGAGTACAGGAATTAAAAATGTGCCTTTAATGTTCTGAAGAAACAGCAACAAAAAAAAAATGTATACCTGATTCTGCAAAGGCACTGATATTAACTATCATATTGCACACTGTAAATTGAATTAAAATAATGCTACAAAGCATATCTTATAATAGAATTGTGCTCTGAAAAGCTGGATAAACTATATTTAGTTTTAGCAAGTGTGTTCCATTTCCAAGTTGTACTGAATAACTGTGAAGCTATTTTTGAGCTAAAAATGGTAAACAGGACAATATAGTATTTTCCAGGTAAAATATTTTCTGTCTTTTTTCAAAGTTTATACTGATTTAATGTATAATGATAGTATTAGATGTAATTTCTGTGTAATTATTCTTTAGTTTAACAAAAGAACAACAAATTCTTTTATTGCAATTGTTTTAAATTTGAAGAGTGGCCTAACCACAAGCCGTGTTTATAACCAGGTAGAATAAAGCCAGGCAAGAGATCATGTTCACTATTCTCAAATGAAGTGTTTCCTACTGACATCCCACTGGAGACGCGTTCTAAAACAGGCTAAGCACTGCCATGATGTGGAGAGTTCTTGTAGATGGCAACAGGTGCAACTGAGATGAAAATCCCGTCCATTTTTAAGCTTTAAAAAAAATGGTAGATGTGAGACACCTGCATTGCACGGGAATGCTGATAGAACACAGATTTACCTTAATGTTTTTTCATCACTAGAATTGCTGGAGTCTTTAGGGTTCTTTCTTAATCCATGAGTTAGGTCTTCCCCAAAGATAAGATAACTTTGGTCTTTAAAAATTGTATTTTATCATGTAATTGATAGAGATGGTCCTTGTAATTTTTCACATTCATGTTTTAAAAAAAAAATGAAACCACAAAACCCTCCAGAACTGTCAGCATTATTAGGGTTTAAGGTGTTGAACACAGTCTCCAAAGATTCAGGTCATAGAAACTAATCACTAAACTTATCGTATCATGCAGTGGCCAGGAACTATTTCATGATTTCTGAAAATAGACATAATTTCCCACTGTAGTGTTAATGACAAATTAGAAAATAATCTTTGATTAAAACAAATTGGAGAATTACTGCTGATTATTTTTTTGGTTTCAATTCTGCATGTTTTATGCATAGTGCTTTGAAAGAAGTGCTTTTGCTTAATTTTTTATCATACAGATTCCACTTACTACTTCTCGACTGATAAGATAAAAAAGGAACCCTACCTGCCAAACATACCGTACAAGTTCTGTAGCTAATGTATCTGTAAACTTACTTTGGTCTAGGAAAAATATTTAGCGCATCTTTGTAACATTTTGATTTAATGATTAAGATTTGCTTTCATCTGAAGAGTGCTGTATTTGACTGCTTGTACTTGTGCAGGGTTGGTGAGCGTGAAGCGGCACTGGAATCAGCCCTAAGAATGTTGCAGCAATTCTACCTGGATCTCGAAAAGTTCCTTGCTTGGCTTACAGAAGCCGAAACAACAGCAAATGTCCTGCAGGATGCTACACACAAAGAAAAGACGCTCGAGGATGCCAAAATGGTTCGGGAGCTCATGAAACAGTGGCAGGTAAGAGGAGCACTTCAGTTTAGAGGCACTTGACAAACATGAGAGTTTATCAAGTATATCTGATATTTATAGAAGTTATATAATTTGCATCAAGTTTATTCTCTGTAGCTTAACTGAATTAGTTTTTCTCCATTACTTTCAAATACATGAGAAATGTTAATTTGGTAGTCTATTGTCAACATGCTCTGTTGCAGTAATAAAAAGAGATAATGATGCAAATTTTCCTAGTAAACGGCTGGACAGTTTTCATACAGTTATTTTCGTCTGGGGAAAAAAATCTTAAAGAGAGAGAATGTTGTATTTAGTGTTACAGAGAATCTTGAGAAGAAAGAAAATTAATTAGATGAGATGATACTGTTGAACTATGCTGCTATACTTTCATTGTACTTTCCTCACTACACTTATTGAGAGGAATACAGATATGTCTGCTTGAGATCTTAAATTTCATTAATATGAGGTTGGTTGGCAGTTTGGAAGCAGGCCCTTTTTGTCCAACCTTTGTATAATCATAGATTAGTTTAGGTTGGAAAAGACCTTTAAGATGATCAAGTCCAACCATTAACCCAGCACTGCCAAGCCCACCACTAAACCATGTTGTTAAGTGCCACATCTACATGCCTTTTAAATACTTCATTAATTCCTTGGGCAGCCCATTCCAATGCTCAACTACCTTTTTGGTGAAGAAATTTCTGGTATTCCTTCACAGTGCATGACTTTCCTGTTGACAGAAAGTTCAAAAGCGGAAATTTCAGGCACTGGATCATCTATGCCTGAATTTATTTATGAAAAACATACTGTGAAAAGCTTAGTATAAGTGTTTATGTTGAGTGAGTACATTGGATGGAAATACTTCTTTTGGCACTACTGTATTAATACATGATTTTAGCTATTTACTGAACAGGTGCTAGTTTCCATTATATGATCCTCTGTTACACAATTGTTGCACTGTACAAAAATGAAGTCTGAACCATACTTTTAATATTGATCTCTCTTTTTGTTAATTTGATTTTATAACAATATACCAAAACCCCCCATGTGTTTCTGAATTTAGTTACGCTATTCTTCTTATATAAAAATTTTCATTTAGGTGATATGATTTAAATGACATAAGAAAATTATTCAAAAGGGAAAAAAGTAAATTTATGTAATAGGTATGTAATATAATTATATAATCCAGAGTGCTTAGCTGTAAAATAAATTAATTTATTATGATGGGTAATATTTGCACTAGTCATAACACAGTGCTCTACATCAGTACTCTTTATTGTCCAAACAGGTACAGTTTCCTGATACTGGTGCAAATATTGCCTATCTGTGTTGCTACAAAACTGGGTAATGGAACACAATTTTGTCAACAGAACAGTTTTATGATGTCAGCTGAATGGTCAGGAAAGAGATTATGGCTTTTCATCTGTTCCTTAGGTATTGCTGCATCAATTCTTCCAGACTTCATGCTCTGCTTGTATTCACAATTCACTTTGATGCATAAGGATGAAAAGCAAGAACATGACATAAGTGTGGAGTTTGCACACAGCTTATGCATATAAAAGATTCAAACAAAAAAGAGCTTTAGTAAGTCACAAAAGTCTCAGAAATATGCATTTATGTGCTTTGTGGAAAGGGATTGTTGCTCACTAATCCATACAATCAACCCCATTTTGATAAGCCTCTGTTATTCCTCTCTACTGTGGGTGAGAAAAACACCTACCCTACATAACACATCAGGCAATGACTTGTATTCCAAGAACCTCACTATATAAATTGTACACATTTAAAAGCAGACATTCAAATACAGTCCATGTCCTTAATATATTTTTTTAACACCCAATGTATGTGAGTGCTAGCCACAAGCTTTGTCCCAGTATAAAAAAGATCCTAAATGCTTTCAGTCAGGATTAGAGTTCCAAACTACTTTTCTTTTTCCACATGAAGATTTTGTTTTGTTTTGTTTTTAATCTCTCATCAACCAGGCTGAATCCAGACCCTAAGAGGTAAAATAAAATAGTGGTTTCTGTTTAAAGATCACTGTGTCATAAATCTTTTGAAAGAAACTTTGATTCCCTGGGTTTATAGCATTCATAGAAGTTATGGTCAAATATGACATAAGGACTTAGATCTGCAGTCTCTATCTTGCTCTTTATGTAGGTGCACAGACTTGGATAATTTGAAAATAGTCTTTAGGAGTCCTGAAATGTTAAAATTCTGTTTTAAGCTGGTATTTTTAGGCACTAAGTATAAAACAGTGTTTTGATAAATAATTCTCTACAGAAATAATGAAAATCTTAAATTTCTGAATTCACTAGTAGTTTTATATCCTTGTCAATACAGATGCTTATCTCACCTTTCATGATCCAGCAGTTTTCTGCTTTACGCTCTCAAACTTCATTTTTTTAAATGATTAGAAAAATAGTGACTTGCTGTACAGAAACTTTTTTGCAGAGCAGAAGTTGCTTGTCTAGGAAAATGTCACATTTTCAGGCGTTTGTTTTCCTTTTCATGTTCAGAAATCATTAACTCAAATGCCACTAATAAAGATTAATCTTTCCCTAGTAGTTAGCCGTTCATTCAGTAGCAGAAGGAGAAAGGTGAGACTTATATAACTGCACATTCTAATTACCTGATGATGTAATTATATTAAAATGTTGCATTATAAACACACTGCTTGTTTGTATAAGGATGTATTTGCATGCATCATTTGTCTGAACTGACAGCAATGTACTAGTTGAGGTGATTCACACAGTTGGAATACTTTCTGGAGAATTTTCAAGGATACAAACCCATTACTCCAAGGAGTTGTGTAATTATGTGCAGCTTTTTATTGTCCATTGAAATACATCATGTGTCCTCATGAGGCCTGGTTTTATAAGTAACCATATGAGGGAGATGAAAACAATTAACTTTACTTTCTGCTTTCATACTTCTAGTGATATGAACTCTCAGCTGTCTTAATTATAATTATAGGTCAGTTTACATGGCACCAGGCCTGCTGGTGACAGATGGGGTACACTGTCTCAAAGGGGTAAAATAATCTTTGCACAGGAGTTATCAGGGTTTAGTGAAGAGCTTTAAACTGGATTTGAAGGGAGAAAGGTTTAGAACCAGGCTCACTGGAGATAACTCTGGGGACAGCATGCCAATGTTTGAGGGATGGTGTGCTGGTGAGGCCTTTTGGTCTGACATCTCAGTGGAGGTGGGGGATGGAGATCTGTTTGGCTGCAAAGACACAAGAGTTGTTGATGTGTTAGACACCATAGAAGCACCATGAGAATGGTCACGTAGGAATTAGTGGGTTCTCCCCCCAAAAAGGTGGCAGGATCAAAGCCCACCTACACCAAAGCATGGGCAACAAACAGGAGGAGCTGAAATCCATTGTGCAGCTGGGAAACTGTGACAATAGTTGCCATCACAGAGATATGGTGGGATGACTTGCACAACTCTAGTGCTGCAATGGATGGCCATAAACTCTTCAGAAGGGACAGGCAAGGATGGGGAGGTGATGGGGCAGCCCTGTGTGGTAGGGAGTGGTTTGGTTGTCTAGAGCTTGATGATGGTCATGATAGTAGGGTTAGGGGTTTATTTGTAAGAATTAGGGCAGATATCCGGTGGGAGTCTGTTATAGACGTCCCACCCAGGATGAAGAGAAAGATGAAATGTTTTGTAAACACATGGTAGAAGTTTCACAATCACTAACCCTTGTTCTCATTGATGGGCCAAAGTCTATTATATGAGGTTCAACAGGACCTGTGAGGTCCTGCACTTTGGTTCAGGCAATGCTCCAGGCTGGGGCAAGAGTGTCTGGAAAGTGACCTGAGGGTGCTGCTCAACAGCCAGCTGAACATGAGCCAGCAGTGTGCCCAGGTGCCCAAGAAGGCCAATGGCACCCTGGCTTCTATCAGAAATAATGTGGTCGGGAGGACCAAGGCAGTGATTTTTCTCCTGTAGTGGGCACTGGTGAGGCCACACCTTGAATCCTGTGTTCAGTTTTGGGTCCCTCACCCAAGAAAAACACTGAGGTGATGGAGCATGTCCAGAGAAGGGCAGTGGAGCTGGTGAAGGGTCTGCAGCACAAGTCCTGTGAGGAGCAGCAGAGGGAACTGTTGTTGTTTAGCGTGAAGAAAAGGAGGCTCAGGAGAGACCTTATCATTCTCTACACCTACCTGAAAGGAGGTTGTACTGAGATGGGAACTGGTCTCTTCATCCAAGAGGAAATGTCTTCAAGTTGTGCCTGGGGAGGTTTAGATTGGGTATTAGAAAAAATTTTCTCACAGAAAAGGTTGTCAAGCTTTGGACAAGCATTGACTTCCGAGGAAAGTAGTTGAGTCACAATCTCTGGATCCCTGTCACTTAGGGATAAGGTGTAGAAGTGAAATTGGTGGTGCTAGGTTAATGGTTGAACCTGATTATCTTAGAGGTGTTTTTCAACCTAAAGAATTTCATGATTCTAAGGAATACTCTTCTGGTCTGTCTTTGTAACAATAATTGTATGTGACATTTTATACAGCTTATGTAAAAATGGATTAGTGTCGATTTATGCTGTTATTTTGTGAATGAAATCAGTTAATATTTAGCCTGCAGATGAATATAATCACAGAGTTTTTCCACTGAAATTTGACAAAGAATACTGCATGTGACAGTTAAACATTAACTGGAGAGCGCTTCTATACTGTACACACAGGTTACCAAATGTATCTGAAATAATCTATGATGACTGATGAATTATTGGTAGTGTAGGCTGACTGAAAGTATGACAGGATATGATAAATGAAGCAAAGTTAATACTTAGGCGTGAAATACATAGCAGATTTATTTTTATTGCCACCTTCCTTCTCACTGTGACCTAAGTAGATTTTCCATTAGATGCAGGAGTTTGCTGCTAATAATATGAAAAATATGCAGTGCCTTAATATATACTTAATATAGTATGAGCAGCACCTTTATTTTCTCACATTGATGTTTTCATCCAAAACAAGAGACATGAACAGCAGGCAAGGCATTCTTGTCTCTTCAGTACTTCAAAGGTGCTCGCTTGTTTTCAAGGTGTCCAGGCAGTTGTTTTTTTCAGTAGTAAGAAGCTGAGGTAGATACATATTCCTGACACTTCTTGATTATTTAGCAGAATAGGTTCTTTGAGAGATAAAAAATTGTTTCCAACTTTATTGCAGCCAGGAGGACTAATCATGTCCTGGGGGGCATCAGGCAAAGCATCACCAGCCAGGCTGGGGAGGGGATTGTCCCGCTCTGCTCTGCAATGGGTGGCCTCACCTTGAATATTGTGCACAGATTTGGGTGCCACAAAGTAAGAAAGATATCAGGCTGTTAGAGAGTGTCCAAAGAAGGGCAATGAAAACGGTGAAGGGCCTTGAGGGGAAGCTGTATAAGGAGCGACTGAGGTCACTTGGTCTGCTCAGCCTGGAGGAGACTGAAGGGAGACCTCATTGCAGTTACAACTTCCTTGTGAGGGGAAGAGAAGGGGCAAACACTGTTCTCTTCTCTGTGGAGACCAGTGACAGGACCCAAGGGAACGGCTTGAAGACGCTTAGGTTGGATATTAGAGAAAGTTTTTTCACCCAGAGGGTGTTTGGGCACTGGAACAGGCTCCCCAGGGAAGTGGTCACAGCACCAAACCTGAGAGAGTTCAAGAAGTGTCTGTGAAATAATTTATATGTAATTGCCCAGCACAGTTAATTTTGCGACATGATGTATGGATTGGATGATGAATCTGACTAACAGGGAAGAGAGAAAGTATCTGTAATATTCTTGCTCATTTCAATTGATTTCACTAAAAAATATTTGATAGTAATTAATTTTCAATTGCTTTCATTCTCTGTTCTGAAACACTTTGTCACTCTTCATTCTGAAACCCTTTCTCAGTCACTTCTGCTTAAAATTGTTCTCCAAAAGCTTTAAAAATAATATATAATTTTCTTCCCTCACCTACTTTTTTTGTTTTTAATTCACCAGATTTGTCTTCTATACTAACTTGTTGCCAATTCTAAAATAAAACCTCTTCCATAGTACCTGCAATGGAATAGCAACTGTCAGAACCATCTTACTCCACTGAATAATAGAAGAGAAATTCTAAAATCTTAAACTACAATACAAATGCTATTACAGCCTTATCTGAGACAGGGCAAGATAATACTTCAGAGTGAAATCTTTTTTGTCAGAGTGGTTTTTTTTGAAATATTGGATAGTATTGCTTTGAAAACATGTGATCAAGAATTTTTCAATATTGTAATTAGTATTCATGAGGAAAGGGAATAATGGTTTTTTGTTGTTAACAGCAAGTGTCAAATACTGATTATTTTGACAGGAAGGTTCAGGTGCTGATTCTCAGTGGGGCAGGCAATACTACAGCTGTTGTTCTTAGCTGGATATCAAAGTGAAGTGGTCAGAAATCAGTAATAAAGTAGATAGGTAGATGTTGCTACATTTTGCCAAATATTTTGTTTCAGTTAGTTAATTTGGATGGTCTATATCTTAAAAACAGAAATGTATTTGTGCTGCAGCTTATCTAGGAGTGGATACACTAATGTGTATTCTGCTTCTGCCATCCCTGTTTCTGAACTTAGAACAAGCCTCTAATCAGTGTTAATTTTTTTTTTTTTTTGGAAGGTAAAAGGCTTGTTTTATCAAGTGATCTAACACTTTTTTTACAAGAGTGAGATGTAAGTACTCTTAAATCATATTCTCATGAAAATAAACAGTCTCAATTGTCAGAAATCTCACATATAAAGTGAGTGTTTTCAAATAAGAAGATAAATTTCTTCCTTTAATTTCTCATCTGAATATGTTCTCATAATCAAGATAGGAAAAAAATCCCATTTTTCAAATGTGTTAAGTAGCCTAGTATATGCCCACTTGGTGATTTATATATTTCCTCTGTAAAAGTTTATTGAGCACACTAGAGGGGTGGTCCTGACTTTTCACTTGCAGATGAGCATTCAAACTCTACAAGCTTTAAACACTGATTTTGAAACAGAATAGATGGGGAAAAGTTTTGTAGCATTAATTGTGAGGTTCTGTTGTATAGAGTAAGATTAGTAGAGGAGAGCTTGGAAAATCACAAATAGAGACGGAATAGAAGGGATAAGACGGTTTGGCATTATTCCTGAGTAGGTTCCAATTCCTACATTTTCTCCTGACCTTCTAGTTTCTGTAGGATACCTTATTTCTGTTGGTGTAGGCTTTTCTAAAACACGGTCTCCTACATTCAAAGAAGTGGATGAATGGCCTTCCTTATAATCTTTCTAAGTATATGTCATATTTCACTGTAGCCCATCATTTTGAAGCAATAGGAATTAGACTGAGTGGTTACCAAAAATTTGAAGACTTCCACCAGTTGATCTTCCTGTGACCATCAGTATTTACTAGTTCAGTCTAATCTGCCACTTATTTTTTCTATTTACTTTTTATTTTTTATAGCATATTTTTTTGATAAATGAGTAATCAGTAAAAACCCAGTGGTAGTTCCTAATATATTCTGATAATGAGTTTAAAAGGGTACCTGAGCCTTTTGCAATTATGCCTCATACCAGATTGTTCAAAACACATGGCTGAGGAACTCATAATTTTTCATTAGTGAGACCAGATGTCTGTTTTCCCAAGGTTGGTAAAAAGAAAAAAATGCTTGTATTGTGATTATTTACATGTTAATATAAAAAGGATAAATTACATAGTGCATGATTGAGGAAAAGTATTAATTTTGGCTTAGGTCAGGTGGCTTCCTGAATATGTAAGAAGTCAATGACTTACAAAGAATACAAATAAGGAATAAAACAGAAGCTTAAATCATATTCAGGGACAAGTTATACTGGTTTTGTGAAAGATTTTAGACTGTACTGAGAAAAATAGCTATCTTCTAAGACATGCTTCAAACCTTTCTTTTTATGAGTATATAGCTGCCATGGCACAGGTTTTCTGCTTGTGAATCTACACTTTTTCTCAATACTAGCTATTCCGTATTATGCACTGTGCCGCAGTTGAATACTATAGCAACTCCCACTATCTACACTGACAGCATGTTTGACAAAAATAACTTTGTCTGTATCATCACCAAGTAAATGCCCTGTTTCATTTTCTGTCAGAAATTTAGACTTCCTTTCTTTCTACTGCTGACAAGAAATTGAATCCCTTCTGTCAGTACAAAGTTCCACACGTGCATTTATCCTTGTGTGCCCCATTTTTCATTTGAAATCTTTTATTTTCACTGGATACCATTTCATTTTCCACGTTTTCTCTTGGGTGCCTGTTTTCAGTTTATTGATGTTCACCACATAAACTGCCATTTATCCCACATATGAAAAAAATTACTTTTTGTTTGTTTGTTTAGTAGTACAGAATTATTGTCTCAATCTGTTTTACAATGATTCCAGTGGGTTTTACACTTGTTATCACTGATAACATTAGTGGCTTTCTGGAGGAGGATCTCTGCCCTCCTCTGTGACAGTGCTAAGTTATGTTAGGAGATTCTAAACTGCTGTTTGACATTTTCCATTTGCTTAATATGCATGTTGTTTGGGAATTCAAGAAATCCAGCCTTAAATTACAATTACTTATCATAGTTTTGCTACATTTTGTCTCAGTAAATTTTAACTAGATTTGGGCTTATAATAATTTCATTTTCAGAGATTTAATATTGTCATGGAAATATATAGCTACTTAAGTGTGCATCAGTACTCTTTCTAGGGTTTATAATTCCTGGGTTTGTGTTGTCTGTTCTTGATTTTATGTATCTTTTTATGTTTGGGGGGGAATCATCTGATGTTATGATGCCTACCAAGTACCCTAATATAGCAGTATTGAGCTGCTTCACATGAGATTGAATGACCTTACTTAGAGCCTGTGACACTGGAAATCAGATGTAGGCTCACATAAATTCTATTATATAGGTTCTTCTGTTGTATGTATTATAGTTATATATCTATTCTATTATCCTTCACATATATTCTCATGTGGTTTTAGGCTTATACAGTTTAAGATAACCTGTTCACCTTGTGGGAAATGTATTCCTTTTAAAAACAACCTTATCATTTGTGAATTTTCTTTAGGTGAAGTTAGCAGGATATAAATACTGGTACAAGCAGCTACAGGCTCTGACGTTTCTATCCAGATATCAGTTGTTATCTACTGAGTTACCAGATTATAGAAACACAGTATTGTCATCTCTCCAGTGTTTTGTCAACGTTTACATTTTTTAGAGGCCATTTAACCAGTTTGTTGTGTATCTGCCATCTGTTCATACTGGAATACCATAGGCAATGAAGAGCTGACTTCTGAAAAGTGCCAGTGGTATGTGAGCTGTTTAAGTTCCTGATAAGAGCTAGTGAAATCTAGAAAGTTACGCAGCTGGCGAAATGTGGTTGTCCCATTGTCTTCATCTCCCTTGAAATGCAAGAGCAGCTGTGCTTGTAGCTCCTTCCACCATGAAGAAATGTCCAAGAAGGTGTTTTGCTGCCGGAGTTTCTGCCACACAGCTCAGCTTGGTTACAGCACCTTGTCTTCCTAATTCTCCATAGATAAGGATAAGGGATGCACTTCCAGAGAGCAGTTTAGTCCAGCTGAGCTGGGGCTATTTGCCTTCTGCAGAAGCATATTCCTCTCCTCTGACTTAGAACCTAGGAAGATTTTATAGTTTTATGTAGGTCCTAGCACTCACTATACTTCTAAATCATGCAATTGCCCATGAGGCGATAAAACAGAACCAAGATGTAAGCTCAGACTGCTGAGATCACTTTCCCCCAAGTGATGTTCATGAATTTAATCATAAGTAACTATGAAGGTATGTGACAATATGTCTAGAAAGTTTCTTCTGCCAGATGACTCAAGGTTTTACGCTGTGTCTTCTGCTGACTCGTGCTGTCCACATGAATGCCTCCTAAGTGTTGAGTGCAGTGATATTTGGGTTTTCTCTGCTTCACTGTGAAGTGTTTATGCCTGATGTTGTTCTGGCTTGTCTTGCCTCTTCGTTGTCACCAGATGGGAAAGGTGTTAATGCTTTCTATATTTTGTGTTTCTTTTCCACATAAAATGTCCTTGAAACTTAATATTTGTTCACTTAGGGAAAGCATTTTGGCTGCTTTATGCCATTCTCGCTGTTGCAGAAGGAGGTTCAGCTGATTCAGTTCAGCTGTTGTAGTTGTCAGGACACCACAGCTATGAAACTACTCCGTGGCTACCAGTCAGTCAAATTTTGCTCCTGAGTCCTTTTGTGCAATTCTGCTGCATGCGGGATGGCCACTGCTTCCAAGGGGAAGGAGCAGGGTGAAGAGAGGCCATACCAGAGTGTGGACATCCATTGGCTTTCTGTTTCTGTGGCCCATTAGCTGTCTTTGGTAGCAGTCCATCACTGACCCCAAGGAAACAATTTTTGATTAGTACTAAAAAATGAGGAAAACAGGCCTCAAAAAAGGAAATGTACTGGGCAGTAGTACATTTATCTGCTATCCTGTGCATACAAAAGGCAGATCTCTTTATCTGCAGGTGTGTGAAAGAGGCACAATGCTCATTTTCTTCAGACTTCAGAATCCTTGTTCTCTCTGCCTCCGTGTTTATTATCTCATGTGGCTTTTCTGTTAGGTACTTTAGGCAGACAAGGAGGGGTCTTTTCAGGGTTCTGCTGCTTTTCAGAAGTTTTTTATGCCAAACTGTTTTCAAGAGTCTGGTTTAGCACCTTACCTGCAAGTGTGAGTGATTTCTGGCTTAGATATGCTGATCTAGGGCCCTTTGTAATTTAAAGTTTGGGTTGAAATAGCCAAAATAACAGTAGGTTTTTGCATTATCCTTTTGTGTGGAATAACTCTGCTGAATCAGAATAGAGCTGGGAGAGGCTGGAGGAATGGCAGGAGACTTCTAAAATTTAACTGTCCATTTTTGCCTTGATAAATTAGCAGCTTTCAACTGGCCATATTATGCATCTGAAGCAGAAGACAGTATTTATGAACAAATATAGCAGAGGAAAGAATACCTTGCTTATCATCTGGTTATTTAGATTGGATTTAGTGTGACACACTTAGAGTCACCAGAGGTGTTGGTATCTGAATGAAAATGTCTGGACTTGATTTAAACTAAATGTCTTCAATTCTGTACTGTCTGTATAGTTGAAAAGGTAACGCAAAACTAAAAGAGGCCATAAGCACCAAGAAGCATGCATATTAAACAGTTATGAAGTGAACATTTTTATTCTCTTACTCTGTGTAATTTTTTTCCATGTTAGAAATCTTTATAGCTTATAGCAACGTGATTGAAAAAAAATGTATCTGTCAAAAAGATCTTCTGTCTGGTTACAATGATAATTTGTTGTCAAATAAATGAACTAACCCTAGAAAGAGACCCTGAGACTTCTTTTTATTAATGCCAGAATTTTAATTTCTAAAATCAGATATTACAGGTTTTTAGGGGAACTTTGCCAACAAAGCAAATGTGAGCACCAACTAGTAACTAAGCTGATTAAAAATACAAATTATATCCTCTACAGAAATACCATACACTGTCTATTCTATTAAACCTATCTAATTTTAATTTCTACCTCAGTCTGCTAGGTTGGACACAATGTTATTTACTTTTTTTTCTGCGATTTCTTCATAGTTCAACAAAAAATAATAACAAGACACTCTTCCTAGAGGACAAAGTACAAAACCCAAAAGATTGAATCACTTAATTTCATTGTTGAACTTCAAAGGTCTTATGCTGGGGAAAGCTTAGAGTTGTCCTGCTTTTTTTTTTGTACTAGTTATATCCAAGTGTATTTCCCTGATTTATAAATGAAGTGGCAAATCCTTTCTTCCCATAACCTGGAAACCTGCTGGAAGCTGTGAGATCAAAGCTATGGAATAAACCTGTTCTCACTTATGTTACACCTATTTCAGACACAACAGTGCATTAACCTCAACAGATCATCTCTTTTCTTTTTTTTTTTTGAATTTTTTAACTGTGGTATCATAATTCCATGCCTCGTAAGACTTGCAGCAGTGTTTAAATCCCAGCTTGTTGATTTGCTTTAAAAAACAAAATTAGTCATTCTATTTCAGCCTTTGATTTGTGGGACATGGAATACCATGGAGGGTTGGCATCTCCAGGAAAATAATACCAAGGAATGTTATTTCTGCAGTGGAAGCTATTCCATGACAGCTTGTTATTTCATTATATTGTGTTTCCTGTTAGATATAGAACATGCATGTTATACACCTGGGTTTTTCTTGGGCTTCTGCTGCCTCAGGTAAAAACAGGATCCTCACCAGTTTTAATCTCACTAGTTCTGTGATAAGGGCACAGAAGAAGAAATGCCTGTTGTCCTTAGAGCAAACTTGCAGCTGCAGTTATATTTCCACAGCTGTGAATTCCTTGCACTAATTCCTGGGAGACTCAAGTCCTGGTCACAGCAGAAGGAATTTTACAGATCGTCAATACTTGTTGTAACTGACTCAGGGCAGGGAGTCGGGTGTTTGGGTGAGATGGAGGAAAGGGAGATGAAGCTATGGGGGATTTTTAAACTATTTTATTTATTTGATTTTGATGATGGTTTACTTTTTTTTTTTTCTTTTACTTTTATCCCTAAGACCTTTACAACCACACTGGAGGTTGGCATTTTCCACATTAGATGGGGGCAGATATTTGAAATATATAGAAATCAGATTTGTTTAAAATAAAAATATTTTCCATTCTCAATTTGTTTGTTCTTATGTAGTTTCTGCTTTTTCATTGTTATATAATTTTCACTGCATGTCTCAATATTTGGGAACAAATAGAGGCAAGATGGACCTGTCAGAAATAGAAAAAATTATTTTATGAGTTTAGTTAAAAACTTTGTAGAAATCTGTCTTTATTAGCATGCTGTTTTGCTGATGATTTCTCTGTTTTTCATTATGGCTTGTAGCACTGTAAATTAATTTAACATGAAAGGATGAAAATACTGCTTTTAAATTTTTTCTCATTAAATTATGAAAAAATATTACAATAAATAATAGAAAAGAATGCCTCTGGTAGAAGTTTCTGTTTATTCAATCATTGCTGTAGCAAGAGTGAATTATTGCAGAGCTAACTCAGAGGCAATATTTTTGCAGTTACATTACATAAAACAGATGATCTCAAAACTTCAAAAAACAGCACAGAAAATAAAGCACACACTGGAATCTTTGAAAGTTAAACATCTATTTATGTTTCTGTGAAAGTCTTGGGTAAGACAGTTGGGTGGAATTGAAGAAACATCTCAAGAGTTTGGTAACAAAGTAAAAAGCAAATGTGGCTAATTTCATTGTGCTAGAGGTGCTGACAATTTGAAGTCAGGATATGCTATATATATATGGTGCCAGGCTGATTATGAGCACAGTTGGAGCACTTTACCCAGAACCTTTAAGGTGTCTGGGTAAGTAGAAAATACTTTTGTAAGTTACCAGAGGGATGTTGATCTTACTGTCAGTCTTACTAAAGTATATGCAATTTTGCATTACCTAATGAGAGTATCTTTTGTTTCATTTTGGTCTTGGCTTTGTTTTTTGGTCTCCATGTGGCCAGTACAAGATATTTTCTATATAGCTCTTTGTTGCCTGGGGTGCTGACCACATTCCTTTTGCTTGGGTCTTTTACTTTTCCATTGCAAATCAACATTCCCAAGGCATCTTGCACATCTCAGTTCCATCCCTTTGCAATAATCTGACGTAGCTTCAAGCCTGGATTGTTCCAACCTTATTTCTCTGTACTCTCTCTGTTTAGCACTTAAATTAATTTAAAGAGGTGTTATACCATTCAAAGTGAGTGTTACAGACAGGAACTGGGCCTGTAATCACTGGTGTGTTATCTGTCTTACCCATCAGAAATAAAATGATAAACCATAAGTTTTTTTAAAGCAATGACAATCAGATATCTTGGAAATTAACACAAATGTTCTTAATTACTGTAATGGTAATGACTCCTTTAATACTTAATTCTATGTAAGGGATAATCTATACTCTTTTTTTAAGTAGTGATAAAATACACAAGCCACAGAAATATAATAAAATACAATACAGAACAGCTTTATCAGTACTATAATGCATTTGGGGTTTATTACTCAGAGTTGTTAACAGAGTTTTATGGTCATTATTCTGAAAATGGCAGGAAGCCTTGGGAATGTTGATTTGCAACTGAGAAGTAAAAGAGCCAAGAAATTTTTATTTTCTAGGACGTTTCTAGGTGATTTAGTAATCTTGTGATTTCTTAATTTTCTTCTGCAAGATAGGTAGAAGTGCTATCATCTTTCTGTTGCTAGATGTAATAAACAGGTGTTATTTGTGAAGCATTTGTGAATGTCATCTAGAAAATTAATATTAATGTCATTATGTTAGACTGTGATTCTCTATGAACTGATGAAATCAGAAAGGTCTTTTAAAAGTTTTTAGACATTTAGTGTGTACAATGAACTTGGTAAATTTGCACATGTTTATTTGTATAATTTTCTGTGCATTTAGTTGTAGAATTTTTATCTGTATTTGCATCTGACTGGCTGTCTCCAGAATGTATTCTACGTTACACTTCTAGGACAGTACTTATTACACAGTGCTGATGCTGAGCAAGCTGATTTCAAAAATAGACCTATTAGAAGATAAAACATCATTTCTACTGGAATTTTGTTGATGATATTTACAGGCATGAAGATAAACTGTTTCTGAGTTTTTCAAGACATTGGGTTTGGCCGTGCCTTCCTACAGGCCTTAAGGAATTACTGCTCTGCAGTAGACAACGGCAAGAAAATACAGTGCACTGGGAGACCTTGAATGCTTTCCAGAATTTGCAGGCACAGTGTTCCCATGCTACTTCTTTCCCACTGTCTTGTAAAAGGTGTTAGTCTGCAGTTGGTTTGGGTTATTCTCAGTTGTTTTAGGTTTGGGTGTTTCAGTAAATGAGGGAAGTAGAAGAGAGAGGTTTGTGTTTTCCCAAAAGATGGCTATTCTTGCTGACTTACACCTGGCCAATCAAACAAAAAATATGTTTATGTTTGGCTGTCTTCAAGATCATATCTTCTGAAAACAGATGTTTGAAATTGTGTTATACTTAGGACATTCTACTTTAGGAGCCACACACATCCACTTGGGCAGAGAGGAAGCCATGCTATATGGCTTCTATATCAAACTAAGTGATGCTGCTCCTGTTAGGGATAATAAATGTTGTTAATAAACTGTTTCAGCATGTTCTACAGAGCAAAATTATTTGCTAAAATTATTTTATAATTTAAATAAATTAGTTTGCATCTATCTCATGGAATATTAATGAACAGAGAGAGGCTAAATTTAAACAATTCCCTTTTCATCACTGTTTTCAGGCACAGAGAAATGCTGTGCTATTTTATTTTGTTCTGCACTTCTTATATGTATTTTGAGTTAAAACAACTGTAAAAGTTGTATGTTTTCTCCTTACTTTTTGTCTTAGTTCCTTAAATTTTGCCCTAGCACTTTCAGCATGCAGGTAAAAAATTCTAGAAGCAAATTTTCAAATCTTGAGATTAGTATTTTGCTGCTGTTGGTGTAGATATTACCAGAATACGTTAGTCCTGTAAAAGCAAAATTGTGCATACATAGGGATATGTATGCTTGTTATAAATTGGTGATATAAGTAGCTGATATTACTGTTTATTTACTGGATCACTGTTTAACTTCTGTTAAGGCATTGGCATCTGGGGGGATAAGGGAAATAGCTTTGGTATTCACATTAGCAGGGGAAATAGATGCAGCAGTGTTGGACAAAGAAAGTAAAAATTCTACATATGTATGAGACTGTAAGGTGATAAAAGTAAAAGTTTTCTTTAACATTAAAAAATTTACTAATTTTTTTAAAGGTTGATCTATTTCAAGCTCTAACCTTTGAGTTCAGAATGCACCCAGGCCAGATTCTGTTTGGGTGTGGTGGGTATAACCACAGATATACTTGTTCGCTGGTTGGGTTGGTTTGCAAGACTGATACTCTTGTTGGATTTACCCTAAGCTGTACTTCTGAAAATTCTGTTGTTATGAAAATCTTAGCACTCAATGCTCTGTAAAGAAGCCATACTTTTGTTCTATATGTGCTTCAGAACTGGGGGTCTCTGGGCTTAAGCTAAACCGTTGTTTGCGCTAAATGAATTTGGCACTTCTGGAATTGGATTTTTTTAATTCATTTTACATTTCATTCCCAAGCCATCATACTGATTAATTGTATTACCATTTTAAAGAATATACTTGGGCTCCCAGGTGTGGAGGGGAAACAGAACAAATTGATTTTCCATAACCTCTAAACCAGTCTTCTGCCATTAGTAAGATGTAGTGGAGCTTTCTGCAGAACTGGTTCCCAGGCTTGAACCAGATGTCAGCACTTATTTTAATCTTAATGGGCTGGCAAAGTTGACAGAATGAAGGAAATCAGAAGTTACAAGCTCCTCCTTCTGTTCAGAAAGTGTTTCAGTGTTTCATATCACAGTGATGTTGCTGTCCCGAATCTGTAAATTACAGAGGCAGTAATAGTCTTAATTGTTTGAATCATTACTGGTTTTGCAGTCAAACAAATCTTTACCATGATTGACTGTTTTTCTATGAATTTAGAGCTGCAATTAGATTAAGGACTATTCTGTGCTGTTCCAGCTGAAGGTGAAGAGAGATAATGATGATGTATTTGTCATTAATATGGCAGGAAAATTGTTATTATAAGAGGGTGAAGAGCCAACATAATAGCAATATCATAACTTCTTTTTTAAGCCGTGAGGAAATCTTCTCTAATGAAGATCACATTTGCACGGAATGGCTGCATGAGGTCTGTGTGAGCTGCTGAACACGATTCCTGAGGCTTTTTTGCTAGGCTCTCCTAGTTATCTCAGGATTAATTTTTTTCAAAGTACGATGAACTTGTTAGTGTCTTATGGTTTAAGCTAATTACATAAAATATCACAAGATTAACTGCTAGAAAATGCACCAAAATTAGGCAACAGAGAATTATTCTCACCTTAGAAAAATGATTCTTACAGCATACAAAGTTCATTGGTTTTAATACTAGGGTTAGATGAAGGTTAAGATTTAGATTTTGGTTTGTCCAGATTAAATAAGGTTGCATTCAGTCCCCAAATGTATCAGTTAGGGCTGTTTTTAGAACTGGATGACTTGCTTTGGGAGGAATAAATACTTTCAAAATTAAAACTTTTTAGAGCAATGAATTAATTTTAATGTAATTTTAATAGGAACATGTTGAATAATTTCCATTATGGTGATTTGGTTTCAGGAAATATATTACTTTTTGATGTGCATGCTGTAGTGAAATATCATTTTGTGGCATGTACACAGTATATTAATATTCTGTTTTATGATTTTGTGATTATATCAAAATAAAAGATGGCATAGTTCTGAGTCATAACTGTCTCCCTCAATCAGTGTGCCACTGTACCTCCAAGGTTTCAATAATTCAGTATTCGGACCCTCAGAAGTCTTATTCATAGAGCAGGAGTCTTCTTGAGAGTCCCAGAATGTGCTTAAATGAAAGGGAGAAGTCACAACAGACCAAGAGTAGTGTTTAATATCTTATTATTTATGTGTTCTTTCAAAAGTTACAGAGAACTAGCAAGGAGTGAAGCAGACAAATGAAGATGGAATAAATAAAAGTTAACTGAAGCCAGATAAAAGCTGGTGAAAGGAAGAGGGTGGTTGGAGATGCAAATAAATAAATAAATAAATTTTCTCCATCTGTTTCTAGCGCTTAATCTTCGTGTAATAACTGGAAAGGCAATGTCTTTTGTGCTGAATCTGTCTGAAGGAAAGTACAGGAGAAACAGCACACATCAGTTATGCTTTTCTTGAACTTAAAAATAGGTTTGTAAGTGTACTATAGAAATATGCATGAATTTTTATGTAGTCATTAACCTGTCTTTAGCATCGCAATGATATAACAGCTACCATTTTAGTCACATTTCAATAAAATCACTTTTGCATACCAAAACACTGCACATAAGTAGAACTAGCATAAACATCAACTTGCAGTTGTATTGTTGAGTGGTCTCTCTTGAGCTACCAGTGTGTGAATTGTCTTCAAAAGGGACGCAATTATTTTTGCATAATAAAAAGATCAGTAAAACCAATCCTTGGTCTAGAATAGAAGTGCTAGCTTTTAAGTGCACTGCAGTGCAGTAGATAACTAGACAACTCAAGATTTTCTATTTGAAAGAATAAAGAAACCCTGCCTACTTTTTTCTCTGGATTTCCAATATATTTGTTGAAGTCAATAGCTGGGACCAATATCCCTTTGTGCTCCTTTTACTGAGTTCTAAATTCCAAAGCAGAGACAGCAATAAGCAGGACTTTTAAAAATGTATTTTAGCAATCCTTTATATGTGTACATATGTGTGTGTATTATACCTATCACACTGCATTTTGAAACTTATGCTTTATAAGCCCTTGGGGAAATGTGACTGTTAAGACTAATTCTGTCGGACCTAAGAGGAAAAAAAAAGCCATGAAATTTAACCATGAGAAGTATTATTTTGTCCACCTTGAAATTAATGAAAATTGCCTGAAGACCATGATACTGTTCCAAGTTGTTGGAATGTGTGCTTTGGCCTTTACGATCTGTCACTTATTTATGGGTGTCTTTTTAATTTCAGTTAGGCTCTTAATGAGTGCCTGTGTTTACACTGTAAGATTTGTAACTGGTGCTATAAAGTTGATGTTATCAGACAAATATTTTTTTTGTATGTGTGATCACTTCTTCTTTGAATTTCTTGCTCGCTTACTGTACTTTTGCAGGAAAGGGAAGGAAATGTTGAGGCATTTTTATTTCCCTTCCCAAAGGGACACTGCATATCTTCAGCACTTGGCAAAATGATGCAAGGTGGTTTTGGTGTTAAATCCACTAAGCCCTTTCTGACTCTCTCCACAGAGAGTCAGAAGTGGTGAGTGTCTTTCTGAACATTCCATGTTAAGTAATAGGACTTTTTGGTGCGATATCATTCTTTGCTGGTTGCACTGGAATTACAGTAGAAGCATGTGGCATTTTGTAATGCTATTACAATGAATACAATTTCCTGTAAAGGTTAATTGTCACACAGGCTATTGGAAGACTGTAACTCTATAACAAGTAGATATTAATTAATGCTGTATCGTGGTGGGATTCCTATTGAACTGTTTGTTATACGTATTAAAGAGTGAAGGAAAGTGCTTGGGTTAATGTTAATGTAGTCAATTATCAACAAATTAATAATGATTAGCCAACTTCATGATGAGATACTTACTCTGTTTTATTAAACTCTTAAGAACATCACCAGAGGAAAGATTTTAACACATACATTCTTTGCCATTATGAGTTAACATACATATTTTTCTATCAAAATAATTTCAATGTAGTAACATTTCCATTTTGATGGTACAAATCTATTAGTCATTAATATTTATTCCTTTGTAGAGAAATTGATAGAATGTCTAAAAGCTGTCAAGGTAGTATCGACTGATTTCCAGGAGAAGAAAAAAAAGGAACTTGATTTTGATCCTCATGGCATTGGAATATGGGACTAAATATTAAGAAACATCTACTTAGAGAATTCACTAAAAGTTATAGAAGCAGAACTAAATTTTTCGTGTGCTGTTTCTGAGGTGTAATTGAGCATGCAAATATGAAGGTGGGTATAAATTCAGGCTCTTTCAGTAAAAAGAGCTTTCTCATGAAAATACTAGATTCGAGAATTGCCATAGCAACAGTGCTGTTTCAAAAAAGGGAGTAACACTATATATTTTCACTATTATATTTCCATTTCAATACATTTTTTCTTAAATTTATGCATTTCCTGTAATTTTGTAATGTTAAGGGAGTGTCATACCTGTGTGCTGGCTCTAGGGTCTCCAAAGAAAAGCATTTAGCTAAAAGGAATTGATGTGCAAAGCCATAAAATGGCAACTCTAGCATTTCAGAGGCAGCAGTGGTAATGCAGCAGAGAAAAAGCAGAGTGAGATCTTTCAGTGTAAGCACATACCCTATTTATCTGATTTTGAATTATTTAATAGAGGTAACCTGCAAGGTTACACCTTTTCTGAGTTGTTGGAGACAAAAAAAATCACTTTTGGCAATTAGTAATAATTTTGAGTTCAAATAGGAAAAAAAGTAAGATTTTGTCATTAAATAGTTTAATTTATTTAGCACTTAAAACACTGATCTTTGACATCTTTTGAGACTATTTTTTGCATAAGGATGAGCTATTTTGCTTTGTGTATGTTATAAATAAATGAGTTTTAACATTTGGAAGATGTGCACTTTAACTTTGTTCTCAATAAATACTTTTCCAAATACATTCTCTTCAATTTTGCCCTCGTCATGTATTTCTTTTCCCTTCATTTGGACTAGCAAGGCTGCTGCTGTAGGGCTTATGACCACTCTGCCAAGATGCTAAATCATCTGAAGACATAGCAAAGAATATATAATTAACTGTTCTAGTTACATTTTTAAGTTTAAAAACGGTGGCAAAGATCATCCCTTTTGATGGCCCGTAGTGGCTCAAGTGCCTCACAAAATAACACTTGCAAAAAGAAAGATATGTTTGATTTTTAACCACATTCTGTATTCCACAATGAGAAACATTTTTATATTTATCTTAAAGAGCAACCAGAACCTCCTCTTTTGTCCACTGAGAGTTCTTGTTTCTTAGCCACAAAAATAGGTTCCTTCTTTTGAAACCTATTTTCTGAGATCTGGTAGACCTTAGCTGTTTGCTAGTGCAGGTTATTCATTCAGTATTAGATGTTCTTTTTGCTAAAGGCAAATCTAAAGGCCTTCAGATTCCTGAATTTCTGGCTTTGTATTCCACATAGACCTGACATACAGCATGTTTTTTACTTTCTTGAACTGAGCACAAGTTAATAGAAGTTAGGACTGCAATCAAAAGCCAGCTGTCTTTTTAGGGGGTGAAAATAAGACATTTCTAGCCTATATAAACTGCCTGTTTCCCACTACTGATGCAACTACGTTAAGGCCAACAGAGAGGCAAAAAAGAAAATATTTGTATATTTGATAGAATATTTATATTTTCAATGAGGACAAATCATGAGCTCTTATTAAAAGAGGCACAAACAATGCCTTATCAAACCAGAAACTTTTTAGGTATAATACCAGACTGCACTGAATTCAATCCTGAATATGAAAAAGCATCCTTTTTACTTTTAAAAGAAAATTCATTGGCTACCTACACAAGCATGAAAGCACATGCGTGTGCTTATGCATGTGCTCACACTAAGAATGTAATAGAAGCAAATGAAAAGAAATAAAGAAGGCTTGAAAAATCATTGAAAATGGCCCTATCATAGAGCATGTTCATTCCAGCTGTGTCACATGTGAAGATGGAAGTAAGGCTACTTTATTATTTATTTGCAGTACTCCTGGTTTCATTATCCTCCTCTTAACTCTGCATAACACAGCACCCTTACAGATGTTGTAGAGTTGCAGATATGTCTAATTAATAATAAAACACAGCACCAGCCTAATAGCAGACTTTCTGTGCCATCACTTAGAGGATCCTGGCAAAGTCTGTGTGCTCTGGGCAGTTGTTACAGCTGGTGCCAAGTGTCAGGGCACTGACATGCCTCTGTGGCTCCGATGGCATTGGAAAGGGCCAGACTGTTTCAGTTTATGAACCAAGACCACTCACACATGTCTGGCCAGTTGCTGCTCTTCTGAGAGACAAGGCTGCTGTCCAGTTGTGTTTGCTCAGTTGACCCAAGGCTACTTGGGTCACTACTACTTTTTGAGTGGCTTTAGAAGTTTTGTTTGGTTATATCTGTAAGTGAGAAACCATGTGCTTTGCCACCTGTTGTTTGTATGCCAGGTGCTTATTTTAAGGAAATACGTAGAGCATTTTGAATTAAATGCTCTTGTATTAAAAATCCCAATATGCTCTTGTTTTCCAGGCACACCTTGATAGTAGAGCTAAACTAAGTTTTATTCCTCATGAAATTATTGTGATTACACCAGCTTTGGTGGTCAGAAGAAAAACAAACAGTAACAGATGGATTAGAAATCAGAATTTCATGTCAGTGAGTGTCAATCTTTACTGTTTTTGTCTAGAGTCAAAGCAAGCTTTAGATAGAACTCTAAAAATGGCTCAAAGAAAAGTTTCAATTTGATATTAGGCCAATCAGACCAGATGAAAAGTACTCTAAATTACCTTGAAATTAGGCATGCTGTGGAGCTTATCAATTTCTCTACTTACTTTCAAAAGCCTTTAGTAGTCACGAGGAACATCACCAGGACTAGAAACCACAAATTCCAGAACTTCCAATTCTAGAAGAAATCTGCCAATCTTCAGTTGTATCATCTGTCCCCCTTACACTGAGGTGACCTGGAAGTAGCAGATGCTGAGGAAGAGAAGTCCTGGTGGAGCTGCAGTTCCTAGGTGGAGGGGGGGTTGTGTTTGTGTGCTAACAGCCTAGGCAGGACTTATCAAAACCTTATAATGAAAACTGGCAATAGTTCATTGAGCCTGAGGCATTTCCAGAAAGGGATTTCTGGAGTGAGTGGTGAATGCCTGTAAGAAAGCCTGGCTATAGAAGATTTTGTGATCAAAAAACATACTGTTTGATTTGTCAAGCAGGCTGCCTGGTCTTCTCTTTCTTTTGAACGTGACAAGTAAAACAGTCTCCATTAATCATGTAAATTTCTTAAGGAAACAAGTGTGTTTGAGCATCTTGATTCAGTAGGAATGATGGAATGCTTGCAGAGTCATGACAAATAAAACAGATTTGAGCATTACTTTAGTACTATGCCCACGGATTCAAGGCTGGACAGGCTGCACAAGAATTGGGATTTCAAAGAAACTTTCAAAGAAATATCCCCTTTACCATCTGTTCTCAGACTGCTGGATGCTCAGGTCTGGAGTGCTGCTACCATTGGTGTCAGATTTTAAAAGGCTGTGAGTACATGGCACCTTTTAACCTGACCTTTTAGAGATTTCATAACGTAAAGCCAGTGATTCCAGATTGGTCTGTACTGCTCCTGTTCGCTGTGAGTTGGGTTTTTTTCCCTTCAGTCTTTGTTAGAAATGGTACCTAAGCTACATTTCTGCTTTTTGTAGCCCTTCTGCTTTTTGTTGTTTCTTATGCAACAACTGCACTACAATACTCTTCCACACGGAATAAGGATTTTATGTGCTGAAAAAGGATTAAGAAATTTATCCTTACTTTTTAAAAATGAAAAAAGGGGAAAGAAAAGAGCCAAAAATTAGAGAGTTTGCATAGCTGCTGACTTAATTCTACCTATTTCTTCTCTAGTTCGATTTGTAAGAAACACTTTTGAGTGCAGTAAGTTGAAGTATAGAATATATGGGGTTTAGATTTATTTTTTATATGTACATAAAATATTTGAATTAAGTTAGTTGCAAAGTTTTCTCATTACATGCTGCATCATCAGAAGAAAGCCCTTAAAATGTATACTCTTGTGATCTGGAGTTGCCTTGCTTCCCTAAATATGCCAGCATGTGCAAGATATGCTTTGAAATTAATAATATTGAAAAACAACTCAGCAGTTGTATTTGCCTTATTTAATTCCTGCTGAGATGATTATGCTTCTATTAGCTGTGCAATTATATTGCATAGCTCACTTGAAGTGTCTCAAGCTGTAGCTTTTTTGATTCTGACTATTTTAGCACTTCACAGAAAACTTCAAAGGTTGAACCACTGTGAATAGATCTTACCAAACAATTCGTATTTCTGACTTTGAATTACATTGGCTAAGTTCTGTCTTATTTACTTTTTATAAGTGTCATGTTTAAATGTTATATATTTTCCTGTGCAGAAATGCATGCAGACAAATATAACACTATGGGCTTTAGATATGTGGAAGTAGCCATGCGGCAATTTAAGATTTTTAATAATTTCTATATGAAGCTCTATTTTGAACAAGTATTCAAAGCGTACATGTCTTTGGGTTTGGTTCTAGTTAAAAAAAATTGTATGTAGAAGGGAGAGCCTAAAATAGTTGATGTTTGAGAAATGAACATAAATGGAGGTTGGAACACCTCTTAAGGAGTCTCATTCAAAGCAGGGATAATTTGTGGAAATTCAGATTTGACGTGTTGATGCACTTTACGATTGTATAACTAGATTACATTGATTAAATTTCAGAGTACCATATTACTTGGATATTGGTTTGGGATTTGTGTGAATTTTAATTTAGGTGAATACTCCACATGGAGTCATAGTGTTTTGGACAATGACAGCCAATTTGTGTTGTAGTAAAGCCTGTTAGTAACATATAAACATTATGACCACTTAACAAAATACCGCTGCACTTTCAAGGGTTTTTTGGTGGTGTTTGTTATTTTGGGGTTTTTTCCACCAGTTTCTGTCTTTTTGATAATTTCTTTCAATACTGGACAAAAAATGGGAGTCCAAGCAAGAAAAATAAATATCTAAATCTCTGAGAGACATAATCTGTATAATTTTTTAACATGGATATAAAAAATAGCATCGATATGAAACAAAATCTATAAAAATTAGTCAGGAGGGCTTTTAAAAAATCATTGTAGGAAATTTCTACTGCTCCATGACACAAGTGGCTAAATTTCCAGTTTCTGAACTTTTTATAGTGAGAAAAAATTTTGATGAAGGCATTTATTTACTCCATGTTATGTATTCATGAGGTCTTAGAGTTAATACCCAAACAGAATCACTTTATAAATAAACTATCTAAAGGCATATTTTTAACATGCTCTCAAAAATAGTCTGTTCTGATTGAATTTAACCATCTGAAGTTTATGCCCTTTTTATGTTTGAATTGTGTGTACTTTTGGAAACTTATGTTGTATTTCAACTTGTATTTTTAATGTGTCTGTAAGTTATGTGTGGTAAACCAACGGACGCTGTGAGAAGTTGCTTTAAGTGACATGTGGCTTTTTAATGCCATAAGAATAAGACTATTATATTTCTAGTTTGCTGTTCATAAGCATTTTCAGGAATTCTTGGACCTTTCACACATGAACAGAGTGGGCACAGTGGCTTACACAGTGTAAATCCTACATTTCCTGGCAGCATCAGACTTACTGTGCATACACCTTGAGCACATGAGCAGAAGTTATTCCGGATTTCTGTCTGTGCTGCCCTTGATAAAAGCACTTAAACAAGCAAGCTGCACTGCATACCATATGCAGAGTGATTTTTTATACTTAATCAAAAAAGTGATTTATCCCTGCTAATTGTGGATGAGAAAAGAGGTATTCTCACATTTACAGGTACAGCTTTCACAAAGGAAATGAAGAATGCAGAGCTTCAGAGTTTAAATTTCCAGTTGAATCTCAGGAACATTAAAAAGATCAGAGGCTTGTTAACAAAAGAATACTTCAGATTGAAAGGTGGCTATGACACAGTCAGGAGCAAAACGTGCAGAAATTTCTGCCAGGAGCAACAGCTTTGGTGAGAACAGGAAGCCAACTGCATAGGTTTTATTTTTTGCAGACCCATAATAAATGCATTCTCTTGTGCATTCTCTGTCCTTCCCTGTTGGCTGGGATTAGGGCACCTTTTTGTTGGTTGGGTTATTTTAAGGAGAGAGCAGTGTGTGTGCTGGGAAAACTTGTGTGTTCTTGGCTTGACAGCCACTTTAAGGACATAAAGGAACTTCTACCATGGGAAGGGTTCTGGGGGGCACTATGGTGGTTGAAGAGCTCTGCTGAACTGCCCCAGATATGTGTGGCTGAATAGCAAAAAGCCCTGGTGCGGGCCTTGAAACACCTCAAATGTCAAGGAGGAAGTTTGCATTTGAGAATATGTGAGAGAGGATGGACTTTTGAATGACATCCATCTGTAAGCATGTCAAAGCCGTTTGAGGATATGTGGAAGTCAAGGAATGAATCTAATCAAATCCAGCCCTACTCTGAGGCTGAGACAGTAGTCATTGCTTCCAGGTGTGGGAAGGTTTTACTACTCTAGAACACAGGTGGCTAAAGGAATAAAAATTTTTAATTTGGTATTCATATTCATAATTGATATATAATGCTTTTTTGTTGGTAACCAAGTTTTGGAGGAAAAAAAAAAAAAGCCTAAAAATTTCTCTAGTAGGTGTCCAATGAAACTAAGATATGAAAACAAATTAAGGCAAAGCCCAACCTGATGTGAGTAGTTGTCGTTGTTGAATCTTGATATGGTAGAGTGAGGACAACGAATCTGTGACTATATATCTTCATAATGATCAGGACTAGGAAAAACAGCAGAGTACTTTGACACATTGCAGTTAGAAGAATAAAGGAAAATATACCAAATTGTGCTTTTGCAATGTGTGTCATGTTTTTAAATTAGTCAAATTATGAACTAGCCAGGAGAAGAAAGTAAATAAAATATTTTTTGATGCTGTGTGTGGAAGAGTTTATTGATAAATCTTGTAGCAGTGGACCCTACTTGCTTTCAACAGGCAATTTTGAAGTTGCTGGAGTATAACCTATTGCTGATGGTGAAAAAGAACTCTAATTTAAGAAAACATTTTGCCAATCAGTTAAAAATTAACCTATCGTTAAATATTTGTTAAGAAAGCAAATTTTATGCTCAGGGTTAGGTCCAGGATAGTTGACATAGCTTTATTTGAAAATAATTAAAATATTTGAAAAAGTTTCGTATTGTGAAAAAAATTAATATGGGGACACAGACAACCTAAATTAAGAAGAAGACTGAACAAGCTGAAACTCTGTCATGTAATGCAAGAGTATATCACACTGGACAGTTATGAAGTAGAAAGCTTTCTTCTACCAGCTGTACAAGGCTTTCTTAAATTTATTTCCATACACATATATTTTAAAAACTGTACTTCCTAGAAGTTAATGTTCTTGTAACTATTTTTTCTGTCTGTCAGCTACAGTGTATGAAACTATATGGATTTTTCTGTTTTCTATAAGTAAATACATATTCCAAACTGTCTTCAGGACAGATTGCTAAGATTCAACATCAATATTAAATGTTCTTTTCAACATTTTAATCAAGTTTAAAATAAATCTTGCCTTTCCAATAAGTTGCCAAATACTGCAGGGAAAGACAAGTCCAAAAGCAAATCTAAGATTAAAATTGCTGCTGAAGCCAATACGTGTGAGTAATTAAAAAAGACAGTTGGTTGCCTTTTTCTTTTTCTTTTTTTTTTAAGCTTAAGAACCTACTCCTGCTGTGCAGAGTTGGAAGTCCATCGTGCTACCTCTTTTGTGCTCAGTACTTTTGCATTCACATACAGACACAGATTTGACTCTTGGAAGCTAAATATAGCACATAAAGCTATAGGGCCTAAGATCTGCAAAGATGAAGAGTCTTGTAAGCAGCAAAAATTTCTTTATATCTTTCTCATGTAAAGCTAAGCTTGCTTTAGACAATGAAGTGAGCTAACAGATTTATGTGCTGACCTCCATTTATTACCTGCAACCTTACTGTGTTGTTTTGTGTTTGGGGTTTTTTTGGTTTAGATGCATTTAGTTTTTTCTATTTTGAGTGCAGTTCCTCTTCTCCATAGATGACAAACCTCAGTTTGGTAACAAATGCAGTTTCTCATAACTTCCTTTTCTCTTGAACTATCCTGAATAAAATATGTTGAATTATTATGTTTTCCTAATTATTTTTTCAATTCCATCCCCCAAAAAATACAGAGAAAAATTAGTTTCTGCTGTGTTACTTAAGTAAGTGTGTAACTGCTATTGAACAGTAGCAAACAAAGTTGTCTGAGCAAGTGTGTTTAGAGAAGCAGGATTAATAGTGGTAGGCTTTTAAAAGATCAAAACTTGACAAGACAAAATTGGTTATTTGACAGTTACAGAATTGGCAATTAAAAAGAACACAGTAAGTATCCCATTTCTGAAGACAGGAACATGCACTGCTGTTTGATTAAAAGCAGCTCGTAGACTTTATATGTCATTCAGTCGTTGCCACTTTGTATAGAAAGGTCCAAAGAGAAATAGCTGTCCACTGAAGTTTGAAGGGTGAAGCAAGAAGATGGAAGGAAAATTGTTTACAGTGAAACAAGAAGTCAGTAGAAGCTAAATGATTATATAATGAGAAGAAAAAAAAAGAAGTTAAATATCAGGAAAAAAATTACCAGACAGGGTCTTGCCAAGCCGTAAATAAATCTTGTTTCTGTAAAGGTGATGACTGCTGATAACAGAATTATTCTAGTGGTTTCATGCTGTAATGTGGCAACACAAGCTTTTTAGTTTGCTTTTTGCCTTTCTCTCTCTTTCTCTCTTGTCCAGTTTTATTGGTGTGCGGAGCTATGGATTATAACGTCCAAAGGAGTCCATTTGGATGTTTCAGAGTTATGTTTTATGTCTTTCTTAATGCTAAACTATCTTTCTTCTTCTTTATTATTGTAGACATAGTAGACATCCACTACAACATCTTTGTTTTCCATCCCCCTAATCCTCACCCAGAGACTGTCCAGCACATCACCACTGCCTGTATGGTGTGTGCAAGCAAACCTATCCCTGATGTATAGTGTGACATCTCCGCCTGTCGGTCCTTCCTGAGCAGCCTGTAGTTCTCCACCTTAGAACTCCAGTCGTGGGACTTAAGCTTAGTGTAAAAGAGCATAAGACAGTGGTTCCAAGAACAAATGAGCTCTGCCTGTTTCAGAACCTAGGCTTGAAGACTGGTTAAGGTAGAAATTATTTTCTCTCTTAGTTATGCTTCCTTAGGAAATCATTGGAAAATCACTGAGCCAATAAACTCAAGGATATCTTCACAGCAACTTCTCAGAGGAAACAAAAAAACAAAACAAAACAAACCCAAACAAACTAAACACTAAACCACTCCTATCTTTCTGAAAGGAATTTTCCTTTTCTGATGAGACAGAGATGGCCAAACTTGTCTTCATGAAGGTGCTGGTGAAATGGAGATGTTATCTGACTGATGTGACATCTTCAGTGGTGTTCATTTTCTGTTTTTATAAATTCCAGAAAACCTTATTCATGACTAGCAGATGCTGTGAGCCCAACACGATCCTGGTGTCAATTATTAAATATTTTAAGTTCAGATCTCTGTTACTTCAGTAACTTCAGTGAACACTTACATATAAGGAGTCATTTTAAGAGTTTTTCAATCACAGCTGAAGGAAGTCTCACTTGTGAAACAAATCACACTGTCTCTTGATGTCTATTTTGTTTGTATAAGATGAAAATTTGTAAAAATTAAGCAGTCCTAGAGCATTCTTCAGATTTATTTTTTTTTCTGTTACATACTATTATGAAAGGAAATTTGAGCTCTGTTGCATCTCCAAGTTGGTCATTCATAAGATGTTCTCATTCTGTGTGGGATTTTCAAGTATAACTTTAAATGAAGCTTGGGCAAAAATAGTTTGTGGATCTGAAGTACCCCAGATGAGTCCGTTAAAAAACCCTGAATATTACACAGCATTCTAGTAATTTTCCTCTTTCCTTTTTGGGTTGCATTTTGTGTTGCCTTAATTTTTAATTTTTTCTTCTATATCCTGGCAATCAACTAATAACTTCAGATAACTTCATTTAAGTGTCAGCTTCTAAAAAAAAAAAAAGGTAGAAAGTAGTAGTAATTTTATAGAAAGCAGTAGTAATTTTAATTACCTTTTTTAATACAGACCTGAATGAACCTAAGTTTTTTGCATAGCATATTACTGAGTCTTTGGCTAACTGTCAGGATACCCTTTCAAATTTTCAGGAAGAAACTAAAAATAAAACACCTGAGGTTTATTCTTAACCAAAATTAATTTCAAAAGTCAGGCTTTTTCATGAAGCAAAGTTGTTGGGTTTTTACCACTCTTGCTAGAAATGGTTCTAATACTGTAGCTGCAGCATTCTGATTACTGTATATATTTTCACAGGACTTTTAGAGAATGCAGTCACATAAAAATGTTGATATTAATTTTAAATCCCTGAGAAATGGTATTTAGACCAGCTATACTCTTGAAATAAAGACAACATGCAAAGTCAGATTACATGGAACATTACATGTACAGTAGGCTAAAGTTTTTATTGTCCCTGTTTTGAGAGGACCTGCTATGGAATTTATAGAGGTCTATTTTCTGTTTTAAAGGAATCTGACCCAAAACTCTTCTGGGTTATCCAGGGATGAAAGAGATCTCCTTGGTTTAAGCTGCATTGCCCTGCAGGAGCCTGAAGGATGACTTGCACAGGTCCTGACGGTGTTCTCCTGCTGTAATAGGCAGCCTAAGCTGTCACATCCAGGGAGAGCTCAAGTTTCAGAGTTACTACAAAGGCAGAATAAGACATATTGCAATAGGCAGACAGAGTGCTGCATCTCCTCTAAAGCAAGCCCTTTGTGTAGGGGGGGTTGTCAGACAGATTTAACCTGCGGGACTAGTATGAACATCAGGGAAAAGTTAGTGCATCCAGTTTCACAGTTCCTTCAAGGAACTCTCTTTCTGCTACAGAAGCTTGGCTTGACTGTTCAGTGCCCATCAAACATTCTCCTTCCTGCTTTTGTATCCTTTTGAGCAGACCCTTAATCCTTCTGATTTGATAGTTTTCACAATAGGGATTAAAGCACCACTGATTGATAGAAAGGTAATCCAGGGCAGTGGCAACTTTTCTATCCCTGAATTTGGGATGCTGTCTTGAGGTCTTCGGGATCACCTGCTGTTGTTGGTAAATCAGTGCAGGCTGCGTTTCAAAGCTAACATCCCATCTGCATAGGGCTTGCTGTTGTGCTGAACAGACTGTGTGCGTCTGATTCTTGGAATTAACTGTGACAGCAAGATCATTTTGGCAGATGGTTGCTGTGGCGTGTTTATAGGTATATTTGAAGGATGATGGTGATATTCTGTTTCCTGATGATCACACCTTTGTTTATGGAAGAGACTTTAATTTTGTTTGGGTTTTTTTAATTAAATATGCAAATATATAAATTGTAAAGTCATTACTTGTTTTTTCTTTTTTCATTTCCTTTATTCTAAGATAAATTCTGTATGCCAAGCATGTCTTTTGTCGAGTAAATGAATGTAAAAGGTTTGCCATATTTCCTTTTTCATCATCTTCTGAAATTTCCTCCTACAGACTTATTTTATTTCATTTTGTTTCCTATAAGGCTGCATCCCCTTGAGATATTGTTTAAGCAGCAACTCATGTCTGTCCTCACTTGCATGTGCCCTTGACAAACAGACGCAATTGCTGAGTAACAGGCATCAGAACTCTGTCAGTGTTTGGTTTTTAGGCTTTCAGCAAGACTGCAAAGGGAACACAAAGCTCCATTGGGAGACTGAGCATCAGTATTTCATTTAGTAGTACAGTTAGATTATGAAGAACTGTATGTGAAAGGGTATTTATTTCAAAAACTCACTGATGTGGAAAGACAATTGTGAGTTTTCTCTATTATCAAGTCAAATGTATAGAAGCTGTTTGAAGACGATAGACAAATTCTCAGATTTTGAATTCTAGATCAACTGACTTTTTTTTATTTTTTTTTCATTGGATTGGTCAGTCATGCAGTTTTCTTGTGTTTAAGAATGGAAAGTAAGCTTTTCACTGCTGTACAGACAGAGTTTTCTTACACTAGTGTTAATCAGGTGAATTTCAGTTTAACCCAATAGGCATTTCAGATAAAAACAGTGTATGTGGAAGGAAGTTGTAATCTTGATGAGACCCAGCACTGAATGAGTGCATGATGCAGGTGCACTGTTATCCCTTGCTCAGTGATTATTTATTGAATAGTGACATTACTCTGTCAGAGTTAGAAATAGATTTATGTCATGAGAATTATTTTTACTGAAAATTGATTATATGTCAATTATGTGTAGATAGAAGATAATAAGTGGCATTACACTGAATAGTGTAAAAGTGGCTATTGCTCTGAGTGACTTGAGGGGTATTATATTTACCTTGTTTCAGCCATAGCTTGCCTAATTTCCTCCTTTAAATCTCTGGGATTTCTTATGTTCATTCTGTTGGGGTAAAATGGCATCCTAAAACTTCAAGAACTACTTCTGGGATATAAATAAGATTTTTACCTAGTCTCTCTCCCTCTGCCTCTTCCCTTACCTCTAGCATGAAATTCCTATTATTAGGAGTTCATACACTTCGTATGTTACATATAATCATTATAGGAATTTTTTTGCACCACTTTTAATAAGACAGGATAAATAAATAAATATTTTTTTCTAAGATACAAAGCATACCATATGTCTCTTCACAAAGTGTATCATGTTTCTTTTCCTTTGTGCTTAGTTTTTCTGGGCTTAGAAGCTATACACAGTTCTTTTTAATTCTCCGATGAAAGCAATAGTGATATTTCAAAGAGGATTATAGGAAAAAAAGATATGTTATTTCCATAGGGAATATGTAACTTCTGGATTTTTTTCTGTGAGCAAACTGTACTCCCTGGTGCAAAGGTGGAAACTCTCCCCCCATGATCACTCACATATTACACAGTAAACCAGATACACCTGTTATCTTTATTTCCTCACATTCTTCTTCGATCACTTTTGTATATACTAAAATTTTTTGAATCGGTGGGTCTTAAAATTTGGAGAGTTTTTGACAAATCAGAACATGATATGTTGCACTTGACAACTTCATGAAAATAGAACTGCTGTGGATGTTGTAGAAAACATGAATATTCAGTAAGAAGATGGTTTCAATTTGAGTTGTCAAAAAAGTGTTTGTACCACAGAAATCCTGAGCACTTTTACGTGCCAGTTGTTGCAGCAAGGATGTGAAGAGGCCACAAGCTCTGCTGAGGATTGGACAGGAATGGTGTTGATCTGCAGGAGGGTAGAGCAGCAAAAACCAGACTCCTGAGCCCTGTTAGCAGGAATGTAGCCAGATGGTCCAGAGAAGTGATTCTTCCTCTCAACTCTTCTGGATTTCTGCATCCAGTTTTGGGCTCTCTCATACAAGAAAGATGTGGACGTACTAGAGGCAGTCCAGTACAGGACCACCAAGGTACTTGGTAGCACATGTAGCACGCATGAGGAGAAGCTCTTAGAGCTAAATTTGCTCTATCTCAGGTGGAGATGACTAATAAATATTATATATATATATATATGTAAAACACATATATTTATTATATATATTATATATAATTACATATATTTTATATTATATGTTTATGTAGAAATAGATGAAGGAAGCTACAAATTTGCTTTATATATAGAGGAGAAATAGTGGGCATGCAAAGTAATTTTTTTTTCCTAAAAACAATGCTTCTTTCTCTAGCTTGATACAGATAGCTGTGAGAACTGATAGGTGTATGTGTTCTGTTTATGTGGCCAGGGTTTGGTAGCAGGGATTACAGGGTGGCTTCTGTGAGGGTTGATTTGGATTGGATATAAGGATGAATTTTTTACAGTGAAAGTGCTAAGACACTGGAATAGGTTGTCCACAGAGGCATCGAATGCCCCATCCCTGGAAACATTCAGGGTCAGGCTTGACAGGTCTCTGAGCAACCTTATCCAGTTGAAGATGCCCCTGCTCATTGCACAGGGGCTGGACTAGATGGTCTTCAAAGGTACCTTTTAACCCAAGCCATTCTATGATTCTGTGAAGGAATGAAGGGAAGATGGTTTAAGAGCTGCTTTTATTTCTCATTAACCTAATCTGATTTGATTGATCATAAATTAAACTAATTTTGTCGAGTCTGCTTTGGCTGTGCCAGGAATTGATGAGTGATCTTATCTTCAGCTTTGAGCCTTTCATTATATTTTCTCCCCCTGGCCAGCGGCGGAGGGGAGTGGTTGGCTTTGGTGGGCAGCTGACATCCAGCCAGGGTCAACCCACCACAGTGCACATAAACAAAGTGTACTATGCAGTGTTCCTCAGCATCTGGCTTTTTCAACTTTGGGTGGTACAACTACTGTGGCTGGACTGCATGTTTGAACAAAGTCTTCAGTTTCCTGAGATATTTAAGCCCAGGTTTTGAGTGCATTCATGAATTTTATGAATATGTGGTACCTTGGCTTATTTTGTTAACTGTTTTCTGAAGAAGTATCTCTCAGCCCCGTGTTTGTGTCACATTTAGTGTATCATTGAGACCAATGACAACAACATATCAAAAACTTCTGAATCAGAGAGTAACTTTGATGTGATTAGTATTGAAGTCAAGTACTTGCAGTGTCCTATGTCAGCAATTTATAAAGCATTTGATAAGTAATCTTGACTGAAGAGCTACAAAAGCAATTCCAAGGTATAAGCTTGGATCTGGATGACGTACTTTGGAGTGACAGTAGAAGAGGCATATTTGATCTCTACAGAAACTTAAGTAGGAGAATATTGTTTTCTTGCAGTATCTAAGATCTGCCTGATATATTGACTTACTGACAAGAGTGTACTCTGCCTTCTGGGAAGATATCCAAGCCCTGAGTTCTTTTTTAAGTTTAAAAGAGTCTGATTTTCGAAAGGGAGTGTGGGTTGTTTTTTTTTAAATCTTATAGATATTTGCTATATTACCTCTATTACTGTTTGCTCATCAGACTGACCTCTGTTCCTTCTTTAGTACAAAATACACTTTAAGTTTAAAAGTGTGCATTTCACTTTTCTTTGCTTTTTGGCTTTGGGTTGGGGTCTTTTGAGACAGAAAACAAAAAAGATCATTATATCAAGTACATTTACATTTATTTCTGTAATGATATCAACATTTGTCTTTCTGGCTGTGCTCTTTCGTTGGTGGTGTAGTCTTTATTTTTGGCAAAATTCAGGTAAACTTTATTTTTTCTCTCCAACAAGACATAAATAAGTCTTGAAAAGGCATAAATAATGGTTCCAGGTGGCAGTTTCGGTGTGCAGATCTTGGAACTGACTTTCTTATCTAGATCTAAATGAAAACACTTACATGACTTCACCATTACAATGTTTGAATTAAAATTATTTAATTTTTGTTATGATAATGAAATTATTCCTCTCTTACCAGAATGAAAGGAAGATAGAAGGAACAAGTGGTTTGTGGGTCTTTTTCAGTTGGTGAATTTGAGGAACTCAGTTATCTGAAATAACTGATTTTTTAATGTCAAACTGAAAAACATGAACAGAAGCTGATTTTCACCCCCAAATGGCTTGTCTGTTAAAAAAAAATTACAAGATTAAAACCCAAGTTTATCTCATGTAAAAATTTGCTGGTGATTGCACTATTTTTTCAGTGATATTTTTCACTTTAACCTGAAACTGTATTTGCTGTGGGAGTACATGCATCTTGCTTGTAAATCCAAGAAAATAACAAATAATTATTTTCAGGATATGAGTCTTATTCAGAGACCCCTTGATGTAGGCATCCTGTTCAATTTTGCTTTTGATTTCTGGCTGCAACAAAACATGGTTAGACTTTGCCAGAGAGGCCGATCAATATGATAGTTAAAGTTGCTATTTTGAAGGATTTTGTGAAAAGATGTATACTTTTTTCAGATTCTGAACATTTGCCAGTTACTTGCTTGTTTCAAGACAGTCAACATGCATCATTATATCACCTAATATAAATAATGTAGAAGATACTTCTGGTTTGGTTCAGGTTGTTCAGAAGAACTTAAAGTTATGGAAATTCTTTGAGCTGAAAACTGATGAGAATGAGCCTTTATGTCCAACTCCTCACGAATGCAATTCCTGAGTACAATATCGCATGGAATGGTTAAACACCTCAGTGTGCAGGGTAACAATAACAAGTTAACAGACCAAAAGTCTGTGCTATGAATTTTAATTTGGCTGTTTGAGCTTTGGGTGTTGATGGGAGCACAGTACTGGTTTAAAAATGGAAGTCCTAATGTTGTTGTTAGTGTTGATGTGAGCAGGCAGCTGAGGACTTCTGGGTCAGAGGGTCAGAAGGGAAAGCCTGCCGTGTAGCTCCAGGTTCCACTCAAGGCCTTGCTGTGGGCTGGAGCTGGTGGCAGCTCCTTCCTGCAGCCACCCTGACAGCTTTCATCTCTGTGTCAGCCCTTCTGCCAACAGCTGTTCAGGCCCCCCGAGCCTCTGTGGCTCTGCCTGTTTCTGCATTTAGAGAAGTGTCTGTTTACACAGGAAGGTGCCGTAGATGATAGCTTTGGCCTCTTGGCTTCTCACCTGTATCCAAACATGTGGTACCCTCATGCTGAGCAGGCTTGTGGTTACAACATAGTCAGGAAGGTAAAACTAACTTTTCTCATGGAAGTTGGTGTTCATTTTTAATGAGTAAACTGACCAACACTTGATGAATTGTTTTTTGATGACAGGAACATCTAACATCAAATACTGAAGTGATTTTGCTAGTAGTTGACTGCCACAGAGCAATTTTCTCCGTGGTAACTTCTCTTGACATCTCTTGCTTAAAATATAGAAAGTCAACAGATCCTGAGGCCATACTAGCATGACCTGTATTCACACTGAAAATCAGGATTAAGGCTACTTTTGCCCTTTATGGTGCCCATGTTTCTGCCCTCCCTGAGCTTGCCTTAGGACACTCCAGTATGGAAGATTTGACACAAGTATGTGCAGAAGCTCTGGAGTTTTGCCACATTTCCTCTTACATGATGACCACTGGGTCCCAGTTAACCTGTCCTTCATTAAGAACAGTTAATTGCAATAGATATTGCACATTGGTAGAGAGAAACACTCGAAACAGTATAAATTCCTAATTGAAATCTCATTATGTATGGAAAAATGCTAGTTTCTAAAAGGAGTCCTAAAACCATTATAGTTATTTTTCTGCTCGAGCCAGTTTTAATAATGTGTAATGTATGAGGCCTCTACTTTCTGCTTTATGTTTTGTGTTGTTCTTTTTTAATAAGATTTTATGTTTTTTCAATTAATTGAACATCATGTTATGAAACTGGGGTTTCATAATACCAGTTATTTCTCTCCAGTCATCAACGACATTAGCAACAGCAACTTAGAATGTCAGACTTTATTTTAAAAAGAAAATAAAATTGCAAAATTTATTTGTGACGGAATTAGGATAGTATATAGAATCAAAATAATTTCCTTTAATTATAAAATGCCCTTATTTTTTATTTTAATAGGATTTGAAAGAGGATTGCATATGTTAGAGTATTTGAGGAAGGATGAAAGTATGTATGAATCCCACAGGTGCTAAAATATGAGAGACCTTAATGTTACATTTTGGTAAATCATTTAAATATGCAGTCCTGTATGTAGAAATAATTTTTCTTCTAGGACTAGCTATTTATAATTAACAGATCTCAGGTATGTTTCATTGGGTTGGTGAAAGAGAAAAAACCTGTCCTTCCTTCTTTTGTAATATTTCTTTTTTCTCCAGATCAAGAAATGGTTGTGCAGCCTTTCTGGCTGCTTGTTGTAGAAGGAAATCAGTATTGATTTCAAGTATTGGGATGTCAGCAGAACTAATAGAGTTAAATGCTCTCCAAACTGTCCATTAGGACTTTAAGACCTTGCCCGAGTAACTAAGTGGAGGTAAATGTTCCTGCAGAGAAGAAGGTGCTTCTTCATGCTGCTGCTGTTTGATCTCTGGAAAATGGAGAGAGGGAAAATCACACATACTGAAAGTAGCAGTGTAATTATTTTGATGCAGAAAGATTGCCAGAAGGTTGACAGGGTGAGCGTGCTGATGGAATGTGCAGGTGCAGTGGGATTAGACATTCACTGAACTGCCTGGGTCAGGACCGGCATATTTGTCAGGAGCAGACTACCTTCTAAAATCTAGAAAATTATCCTAGTTTGTAACAGGTCTTGCAGTTTTGCTTTGTGTGTGTGATTCTATGCACATTTATGCTATTTCCCTCCTACTCACCCAACCCTCAAATACAGAGTTTTCAAAGGCAGATAGCTAAGCCCATTCTTAGACATCTCAGTAGAGGTGGCTGATTTCCTGACATACAGAACACTTGTAACTCCTACTTCAAAAATGTGCTTTGTTTGCTTTGTTGAATTCGTTTGCATGAAAGAGAGTACAGGCTATGTTAGTAACATATCACACAGTTATACCATACAGTAAAAGTTCTTCATTACTGTGTCTATGAGGAATTTTTCTGCCCTAGTGTAACCTCAGACACACAATGTTTCATTCTACTTAGGGTTTCCATCCTAGATATTGTGACAAGAAAAATAGACAAATGGTAAAAATAATAATTTCCATTAAAGTTACAGTTATCAGAATAGTTTATATTTCTCTAATGGCAAGGATCGATGCTAAGTGAAACTCTAGATGCAGAAAGGTTTGTTTCTTTAAAGACTGGTTTCTTTATTTTGTCTATTTATTCACATTTTCATTACATGTAAAGGAAACCAGTCACTCAGGGTTTTTGTCAGTGTTCACAAAACACATCCATAAACTCCAAAACACATGGAATTATGTAATAATTGAATAAAAATTGATTGCTAGAGATCTTAAAAAATTATTTGCCTGTGATCAAGAGAGAAACACATGACCCTGTGCTAAGTTAGTCCTGTGAATGAGGATCTGCACATTAGAGACTTGAATATGTGTTCAAATGATTATATTAAAAGTGCTCTTAAGAGTTACAATTCCATAGCTGAGGTAGCTCATTGTTAGTGAAATTAAGAAGCCCATGCCATGTTTGCAGAGTTACTGTCAGCACGAGAGGCTGCATCCTTAGATGCACCCTGAAGTCTCTTGCAATCTGAATATAATCTAAAGTGAAGGCCTGTTTTGCCTGTTTAAAAAGATAATATTTTCTGAAGAAAGGGCACAATTTGCTAAAGAAAGCTCTTTTTTTGTCTCCTTTTAGATGAAAGTAGCATTTGAATATGAAGTTTGGTCACATCTTTATTCCACGACTTAGGGAATTTTAAACCATAACAGTGATAGATGCAACTTACATTGATTGTTTTCTGCAGTGCAAAGTTATACTTTTGGCTTCCACTCATCAACAGTGGATTCTCTCTTAGAGGACTAACTCTTACCCTTTTTTATCTTGAAAAATATGTTGAGAACCTAGAAATGTCTTAATTAGATTCATAAGCTTATCTTCACAATAGAAAAGACCTTTTTATCGTTCTTTTTAATCAAGTAATTAGCATGAAACTCAGAGATGTAATCATACCAGACTGGAATTGGGGTCATGCCATAGGCTGGCTGAATAGGAGGCTTCTTGACGTGATGATGTATAACCATTTCACAACAATGCTTTTAACTCAGTAAGTCTGCCCTTTAATTATATTTTAAACCTCATTTGAGAAGTTTTTATCATTATGTAAATTGTTCGGTAAATGCTCTCATTCTAAGACTCAATAAAAGTTTTGCTTATGGACTAGAAGAGCAAATTACTTAAAAGCTTGATGGAGGAACCGGGAGCTTAAAAAAAAAACAAAGAACAAAAACCAGAAAAACCCCACACTAAATCCAACATCCAGTTCTTAGAAGAACTATGTCTTTTAAGAAAGTGAACTCCCATGGGACCAGAAGTGTCTTGGAAACCAGCAGAAATACTTCACTGTTTTGTTCCATCATTATTCTAATTCACAGTATCTTCATTCTAGGACAAATGTTTTTTAAAAAAAAAAAAAGTATACGTTTCTTTCTGTTCAAATGCTTTGATGGCAATGCCTGGCTCACAAGGACAGACTGTCATAAAGCATAGTGCAAACTGACCTTCTACTGCCAGAAACGAAGAAATAGATCAAGTGCATCGTGCACTGAATCTATCACTCATGTGCTTAAAATGCATTTGACTTGCCTTGCTGTAGCCATGAATTCAACATCTCCAGAACTATAATGCTCACAAAACTATTCCTCTCTCTAGCAGACAGAAGAATAAGCTGCGATCCTGAAAAAGGTGCTATGTGCACGGATCTTTGTGACTCCAAAGGCTGCTGGAGCCTGCCAGGGCATTGGAAAAAATCTCTCACTCTCTGAACCCTCACATAGAGTTTAATGCTTTAGGCAGAATCGGAAATTTAAAGGAGTTTAGGTGTAATTAAATGAAAGCAAGTGGGGTGATTAATTTGAAATCCATACCTAAACTGTGCTAAGCTGTGCTGAACGCAGTTGCAAAATACAGGCAGTGACTCCATTTCCTATATCTGTAGAAACCATAAGGAGGTTACAAAAAACCCCAAACCAGAACTTTGAAGGGGAGCCTTTTTTGATTAAGCCATCAGATCACCCCTGTTGGTAACAATTCACTCAGTATGCTGAGCCCTGAGAGCTGCTCTGACACCTTCAGGACCGTAGAACAGAGACCTGTTCTCTACAGATGTGCTTTGCTCAGTAATATTGTTGGAACAAAAAACAAACAAAACCCAAAACAAACAAACAAACAAAACAAAACAAACTGGTTTGGAACAAATTTGTAGGTTCTGCTTTTATCCGGGCACCTGAAATGATACAAATGCAAAATAAAAGCAGAAAGATACTCATATTCTTTACAAGTTTTGAAATCCCCACAAAAGAACATGAAATTAAAGTGGTATTTCAAAGACTGGAAGGAAGGAAGGAGAGGGAGAAAAGGAGAAGAAAGAGGCAAGAAAGGAAAAAGAAAAAAGGAAAATAGAGATGGGAAGAAACAGGAAAAGAAAGGAAGGGAAAGGAGGGGAGAAAAGAAGAGTGGGAAAGAAAGGAAGAAAAAGGAAGGGAAGAGAAAGAGGAACAAAAGAAGTGAGGAAAGGAAGAAGGGAAAAGAAAAGCTAAATTAGAAGGAAGAAAAAGGGAAAAGAGGAACAAAGGAAACTGGAAAAAAAGGGATTACATTATTCAAGTGTTCTGTAGAGTATAAGAGGTTTAAAAAACATATGCTACTAATATAAGCTATTTAAAATGTTTAGTTGGTTTGGTTTTTTTCAGAAATTACTTATGGGAAATATAGTATGCTCTGTTAATATAAGTATGAAGGGGATTATTAGTTAAGCAAACTGTAGAGATGGAGAGGGATTGTAGAGGTGATCTTTGTTTTGTTTTGAGTCATTTTATGATCACTTTTTTAGCTATTTCAGTATTTGCATTACAGAAACAGTATAGTACTTCTGAGCTTTTTATAGCCACACAAGTGTTAATGCTGATGCTTTGCATACATGTATGTAATTTTGCAGACTGACTATTTATTTACTGTCAATAAGATCTTTTTTCCCCCCTGTGTAGCTTTTATTTAATGACGTCTTTAATTTTGTGAGCCCCCCCATAACTCAATTAAAATAATTTATTTCATTAGTAACTTTATACAGTATCTAGAAAATGTAAAATGCTTCACTGGAAATGAAAAGCATAATTCCAAGGATGGAACTGAGTTTGTAGAGGAGGATTTAAGTACTTTAATTTCTTTAAATTATTACATAATTAATTTTTTCTACCTTGTATAAAAGATAAATGTTTTGTCACCTGTGCTGCATTAATCTCCATGTTTTAGTATGACTCCTCTATAGTCCAAGAAGTGTAACTGATTCCTTCTTTCTAGGACTTCATTTTACTTCCAGACTACCAATCCTTCTCTGATGTCTTGCTGAAATAACGGCAGATTTTGACATGTCTCGTGTCCTTTACATGTCGTGTCTGTGTGCTGCATGTGGGACATGAATTATACTGACACTGATTAATTATTACTGCTGAACTATCTCAAACAATATTGAATCCTTACAGGACTAGCTGTGCGATGTGGAAGCTGACAGAACTTTTAATGCATGAGATTTCACGGTGACAGCTCTGCTGTGCTTAGCAGGGCGCTGTGTAAAATAAAACTTGTGGAGCCACAGGTGAATTTCTTTTACCTACCAAAAGACTTAGGGCAGTGAGGATGTGGGCTCCTATGAGAATGCTTGCAGTAGTTCCAAGGGGGACAGCTTAACTGGGCAAGTATTATACCAATACTTGTATTGAATTGGGCAACTACTTTGCCCTGACTTTCTGGCAGCGTTGGGTGTGCTGTCTTAAAATACTAACATACTTGTCCCCCCTAAAATCATGCAATGGTTTGAAGGGCTTGGGACAAAAGTGAAACAGCCAGAGCAAATTTCCTCACCCTGTTTTGCCCAAGAAGGTTTTTTCCCTCAAGACAAGTGTACTTCATCTCTTTATCATTCCAGTTCTGTGTCTTAGCTCCAGACTTATTCTATACGGTAAAAGAATGTAAATACAAATTTTTAAAAGAAACCTATAATAGCTATTCAGCTAAGTTTCTACAAACAAATATTATGGTACCTTTTATCATCTAACTTTATAATTCATCTTAATAAAGGAGGATTTCACTCTGAAATTCTTAGACAAATCTGTGCCTGATGGACTTGCAGTTCTTTCCAAGCAGTTCAGCTCACTCTAAGCAGTAACTTGTGATCAAAAAGATGGTTTTTATTTTGCTCTCAGCTTTTTTTAAGAGCAGATAGAAATCTTCTTCCACACAGCCTCAGTAATAACCACTACAGCAAAAATGCAGCACACAGTCCAACTGTAACCCAGTAGATTTATACCAGGATTGATTTTTTATCCTCTGCAGTCTCTCCACGTGTTGAACACATTGGAAAAGATGAAAATGCAATAAATAATATATATTTAGTCTATATGCTATACTTCTAGGTATGATGCGTAATCGCAGCACACTTTTGCAAATAACTTAGCAATTTTTGAGGTTAAGTAGATCTTCCTGCTTTATCATTGCCAAGAAAAAGAATCTAGTTCATATTGTACTTTTGGGACATGGAAATTATTTATTTCAGAAAACAAATAAAAGGTATATAGATCTTTTTCTTATATGCTCTCTGCTTCTCTTGGGATGTGAAAGTGTCAAAAAGAAAGAATCTAAAACACACCAACCAAAATGGAGTAAATATCTTTGTTGTTGCTTTGTTTCTGTGTAGGCTTCCTGCATAGCTGGAATAAACTTCTTCTGGGAGCATTAGAAGTAGTGCAGTATACACAAGTAATTTGGAATAAGGAAAACCAAGTCTTGAATACTAAGCTTTTGTCAAGAAATACTTCACTTTTCATGTTTATTGCCTACTTAACTAACTGTCCAGATGTATTGTTATTCTATATAGCATTCTGAAATAAAAAGGATATGGCATAATTTGTTTTCAGAATTATGTATGTGTCAGGAGAAAACCACAACATGTGTAAACTATAAGACACTTTTTCTAAAAACAAAAAAAATACGGAAAGGCATTTTTTAAAAATGTTGTCTTATAAAATGCCACGAGTATATGTATGGGAAAACACCAAGAGGGCGTAGATTTGACAGCTTCCTACTGTGAATCGTTATTGAACACATTTCATGGCACACGTTCCTTCAGTTGAAAAGGCAGCTTTTTTCATCACCATCCTAAAAACTAAGGACTTTGTGCAAGAGGTAGAGCATATAGTTCTTTTACCCTTTCATTCTTGCTATTCAGAATAAATTTATCATTTTTCAAATGTGGAAGGACCTTAGAAGTATACAGACTTAATTAAAAGTTAACATTTTTTACTGTGAACTTCATCCTTTCTTATGTGTTATTTTGGCTGTTTACATCAGGATAGTAATATTTAACCCAGCTTAAATAAAATCTCCAAATGCATACATGGAGAGAAAGAAACTTGGTAATAGAGTATTCTTCAGTCAAGCAAACAAAAATAAACTATCACAGGCAGAAGCTGAAGCTAACAACAATCAGACTTTAAATAAAGTACAAATTTTCAAGTAAGGGCATTCATACCTGGAATACTATACATTGTTATGTACCTTAATATTGGCATTTTTAAAAATATAAATTGCCTATTTAACATCAATAAATAAATAAATAAAGTGTTTACAATACATTTGGATTCTGTAGAGTTACCTCTGATGTATACCAAATTCATGTCTAACTACTTTACTGCTAGGATGAACTTAGAGAAGTAAAATGGTTGGATAAAAACTCGTATATGGTACCAAAGACATTGCTAGCCCACCTTAAAGTTTACCCAAATACTGTAATAGTCATTGCTGTGCAAGGAATAGGTATTAAGGACATTTGGAAGAGCAGCAGGTGCACAAGGACAATCTACTCATGATTCACTGCAGCTAACATTGCACTTAAAATATCAAATAAAACCAATTCAATTAGGAACACACCAAGTAGACAGACTGTGTACTCCCCTCCTTCAAAGTCATTCTTCTAAAGAAAATTGCAACAGATTTCCATCGGGGACTCTCTGTGATGCTCAGTCAGTGCTGGGTCTTGCTCTCAAATGCCATAAATCACTTGCTCTTTCACACTTCGTCCCTAGCACTCCCTTTTCGGGCAGCAAGGAAACCACCACCAGGAAACTTAGTGCCCAAGCATCCCAGGAGAAAATGCAGAGCTTTATTCACTAGGTCATTTTCTTTGTGTCTTTGTGTGCTTCTTTGTTTGAAAGTAAAAGTACTTTTGGGCTAACGTGGCTGCATATGGAGTATGTGTGTGCTCACGCACACACATGTTTAAATTATTATTATTTTTATTTTTATTCTTTTTAATAAGCTTGATTCAACCACTGTTCCCTGCGAATGAATCTGACCTTGTGGAGCTGCAGCATGCAAACGTCTTGGAGAAGGGCAGCCAACGTACAAAGGCTGCATTGAGTGTGTGGGCAGGCAGGAATGCTGGTACCAGGCAGCTCTCTAAAGAATGTTCTTTTGGCAGAAACAGCCGTGCTAAAAATGAGGGGGAAAAATGAATCCAAAATGTAGAGCTGGCCTGCAGTTACGGAGCGATAAGAAAAGTTGGCTGTTCAACATGAGCTGCCAGTTGCATATTCTGGGTCCTTGCTATTCTCAGGCCCTCCTACAGCCGTGGCCCCAACCAGTGTTTTGGTACAGCACAAAGTGGCTGTTTATTGCTATTGACTTCTGAGGCCTGGGCTCCAAAATGCATTCTGTCAACAGAATGTAAGTGAACTTGGCATTTTAAAGCTCAGCTGCTGCAGTCACCCAGATTTCTTGGAATTGCTATGCAGCAGGACCGGTGTTGCAGTCCCCAGCTGAAACTGAAAATGTTGCACAGGAAGACATATCATGTCAAGGTCAGATTTACCTGAGACCTGGGGGGGGGTTGTGTTTGTTTTTCCCTCATCAGCACAGTAAATATATCTTGTCCTTCTTTTGTTGCCTGTCAAAGGCTACACTTTTAACTGCCTACATTTTGCTCAGTATGGTCTGTACAGAAGAAAGGTCGCGTTCAATGCAAAAGGCCTTCACGTGAAAGGGAAACATGGCTGTGTGTACAGTACATGGTACTGCCATAAAAGCAGCAATCAAAACCTGTGCTCCGTGTTGCACTGAGGATTTTTCCACTCTTTTGAAAAATTACAGTTTCTATGATTTTTTTTTAAGAAATCATGTGTGTTGTTTTTTATTGCCTCCATAGGAACTACAGGCGGAAATTGATGCTCACACTGACATCTTCCACAACCTGGATGAAAACGGGCAGAAAATCCTGAGGTCCCTTGAAGGCTCTGAAGATGCAACCCTGTTGCAGAGACGCCTGGATAACATGAACCTCAGATGGAGTGAACTTAGGAAGAAATCACTGAACATTAGGTAGGACCTGAACATGAGCAAAAGCCTCCTGATGGTGTGTAAGGTGGAATGCTGTATTTTGCCAGTAAAAAGGTTCAATTTTGTTTCTGATAGCACTATTTTTGTCTATTTCAAAATTATTTTGTGCTACTTTGAATGGTGGCTTAACTTTGTAAGAATTATTAGGGGTTTTGGTGTGGAAAGGATAGTAGAGGATTAGGATTTGAGGCATATGATGAATTTTTGTAATTACAGAGGGAGAGATTAGCATGTTTAAACAGTAACTGTACCCCATCTAATTGTAGGCTTTTTCTAGAGCTGGATATGACTTATCAATAAGTCATGAAAGTAAGTGATTAAATAACCAATATTTATGATAAGCTTTATTTTGAAGGCTGCTATTTCCAGTGCAAAACTAAAAATAGCCTTGTAAATGAGAAGACAATTTATTTAAGATTTTAGCTGTTGTCTGGAGAATGGACAGAATTGCCAAATAAAATCAAAGGGTAAAAGAAATCCACAGCTAGTGTCATGAGAGGAAAAAAACTTTTGCTTGCAAGGAAAAGTATTATAAAAGGTAACATTACAAATGATCAAGTGGTCGTTCAGACTTCAATGGACTGAAGATTTCTTTTCAAAAGAATTTAGACAGGAAACTTTCCTTCAGAAATATGACTTTTACAATAGGCAACCCAGCTCTGTTTAATTCAGTCTCAGGCTTTTTTTCATTTGCTCACTTGCTGTGTGTTGGTGCTAGTTCAGAGGACAGCAAAAGGCAGAAGTGTTTTCCAAAGTAATGTATGAAATATGAGCTTTTTTCAGCTCAGGTCCTGAGGGAGGTCAGGTTGTGTAAAGACAAAAACCATCTTCATATCATCAATCATTAAAAATAAATGAAGGATGTGAGGTTGAAAAGATATTAGTAGCTAAAGAAAATGAGACACATTCCTCCTTTTTTTTTTTCTGAGCAGCGAAAGAAGAAGGATAAAACCCTGCAAGGTCTCTGAGAATTTTTTCATCACGTGCATTTTACCCATGAAGTTGCTCAAATGCAGTGATGTTTGAGATAAAAAATGGTACATACGCAGAGGAAGTATTTAGAAGATGTTGTTATGATGGAGACCTTTTTTGCACAAAGTGGTATTCTGTCTTTTAATTTTTCCAGTGATTCAGTTAGTCTCATACACACCTCGTTCAAATGGCACAGACAATTGGCTCAGGAGTGTATGGGGATTCTGTTGGCACTTTTTTTTTTTTTTAACAATGGCATTGGTTCTCTTATTTTAAAGAAATAAGAGAATGAGTCTTGTGTGAGTTAAATGGTTTATGTAGTGGTTTAGAGAAATGCTTGCTCTTCTCTGAGCTGAAAAACTGCTCTCTACATTTTAGATAATTAATCTCCTAGTAATCCTAAGTGATAACTACACTACTCTTATGCTTGTCCTTCATAATATTTGTGCACTTCTGGGGAGTCTGACAATTTAACACAGTTATTACTTGCTGCTGAAGAGGAAAACTTAAAAATCAAACCAAACCAAACAACTGAAAACAAAAAACAAGAGATGCGAAAAAAGCCAAGACTGCAGTACCAAATTTAAATCTCTGTTGCCAGAATCTAACTCAAAGCTACTGAAGCTATTTAAAAATCATTAAGTTAATGAAACACTAGGATCTTTCTGAGTAAATAAGCTTGTATAATTCTTTTTTTACTTTCAGTGTGACTGAATCTATCTTATATTTAACACATGCTTTCAGATCCCATTTGGAAGCCAGTACCGACCAGTGGAAGCGATTGCATCTCTCTCTTCAGGAACTTTTAGCATGGCTGCAGTTGAAGGAGGATGAATTAAAACAGCAAGCGCCCATTGGTGGAGATCTTCCCACTGTGCAGAAACAGAATGACATCCATCGGGTATGGGCTTTTATAAAATCTTTTGGTGATTGCTTTTTGTGTGGCAGGTTGAATGACACAGCCCTTGCTGGAAAAAGAAAGACACGCTTTAAAATATATCTTAGAATGAAAACCGAAATTCTTCCTTGAGAGTAATCGCTACAATTTTCAAGCACAGCAGAGAAAAATCAGCCTTTTGGAGAAGGGAGTGTTTACTACCATGACCTTCACAGACCTATGACAGACAGGCAGATTTCATAGCCAGAACAATTACTAACCCAATATTTTTTGAGGATTAAATAAGTAGTTCTGAAAATTTTTCTAGATCAGGCGTTTAAACTCCATGTGTACTTTTTGAAACCTTATTTTGCTATTGAGAAGAGTAGCTGATATCAGCCCTAATGCACAGCTCTGTATCACTGTGATAACTACCTATGGCTCACAGTGGTTTCATCATGGAATTCTTACGGAAAGGCAACAGCAGAGTGTCATATGGGGACTGTTCTAAACTAAGAATCACATTAGAAAGGAACCTACATTGAATTCTTGTATGGGAAGTTGATTTTTTTGAAACTCAACTGATGAACAACCCCCAAAATAACACAACACTTCTGAATAATTATTCATGCAAAGATTCACACAGATTTTTTTGGTGGTAAAGGTATGCTTTAAGTAGGTCTCCTGTGTTGAACTAAGTTCTCACCTATCTGGTGCTTAACCTAATGTCTGCTTTTACGACAGCTGAATTGGAGAAGGGAAGCTCCAGGTTCTGGGATTTTAGCCCATTACCTAGAGGGGGAAGGTGCTCTCCCCCTTGCCCCCCTACCACGTGGCCTGGGAGCCCGCAGTGAGCGGCACACAGACCACAGGAGAGGGACG
>JAWMRA010000001.1:105406306-105462202 GCA_035584735.1 Pseudotriccus pelzelni | reverse complement strand
AATCCAATGCGCAGGCTGGAAGGTGTAAAGACCTTCCCCGGATCTTCGTTCGTGAAGACTGGCCATTATTATTATTATTATGATGGAATCTTACACTCTCTGTAGCAAAAATAGGTAAATTAATTAATAAATAAATACTGAGATATGTACATTTTCAGTAGCCTACCAAAATTTCAAATATTAATCTTGAGAAACTTACTAATGATCCTTTTAAAAGCAGGGAGTAGAAGAGAGATAGTAAAGGAGCTGTTGCTGAAGGGAAAAAAATGCGGCATGCTGGCAAAACATTTGCTCCTTTGAATATAATGTGATTTCAGGTTAAGCAGAAGCTGATTATCTCTTTATATCATTTTTGTTGCTACTTGTCATACAAACATGCAAGCTGTTGTTGGAAATTTTGTTCTTAAATTGACACAAAAGGGGTATTTCATTATAGATCCACTCACAATAAATTTGTTTCTCAGACTTTCAAGAGGGAGATAAAAACAAAAGAACCTGTTGTCAGGAGTGCACTTGAGACTGTGCGAATCTTCCTCACTGAGCAGCCTGTGGAAGGACTGGAGAAGATCTGCCCAGAACCAAGAGGTAATTGAAGAAAGAACGGGGTGATAACACACTGCTGGAAAGATCAGTGATGATCAGCGATGATTAAATAAATTCTGCCAGCCGCTCTGAAAGCATTCCTTTTACACTCCAAGCTGAATGCCAGTATTCAGAAACTAAGCTAAAAATATAGATGAAAGCAAGCCTTAGCAATCCCTCTGAACACTGTGGTACTAAATAGACATGCATATTTATAAGCAGATTTTGAAACTGCCTTTAAACCTCCAGGACCTGTCTATAACTGTAGCCCCATTTGAGGTCTCAAAGCTACAATTTAAGCTAAAATTCACCTTTTAGTCTCAGTACTACAGGAGCTCACAAATCCACTCAATTGCAGCAAAAGCTTCACAATGATTAATATTTATCTATGGGCAGGAATATTGTGCTGAATCAGGAGACAGCTGATAAACTTTTATCTATACCTTGCATGTTTCAAAATGCCTTTAAGTACTTAAATGCATATTTTGTTGATCTTTATGGTGGCAAGATTTAAAGTTTTTATGAGGTTTGCAAACAAGAATGCATTAATAAAACAAATTTCACAGGTGCATTGGGTTATGAATCGCTTCTTACTGAGATTTGAACTTATGCAGATGGCAACTGTTTTAGTTCTAAGACAGAATATGTTTTAAGACCCTCTTGATTTTCACATTTAGATCTGTCACCTGAGGAAAGAGCCCACCATGTCACTAAACTTCTCCAAAGGCAAGCAGATGAAGTCAGAACTGAGTGGGATAAGCTGAATCTGCAGTCTGCTGATTGGCAAAAGAAGATAGATGATGCTCTTGAAAGACTGCAGGCCCTTCAAGAGGCAATGGATGAACTGGACCTGAAACTACGCCAGGCTGAAGCATTCAAGGGATCCTGGCAGCCAGTGGGGGATCTGCTAATTGACTCTCTGCAGGATCACTTAGAAAAAGTCAAGGTACGTGTCAGTATATCAGTATTCCTGCGTATAAAACTGTTCATTGCATGAATCTCCAGATCAGGAATTATCTTTTAGAATGAGAAATTGATAGCTTTGTACCATGTTGATTTGTATTAAAAAGCACATATAAAGAGTTTTATAACTTCAGCAATTAAAATACAATGGTATGAACATTGAGAATGTATATTGCTGACGTGGGGAAAAGCAAGTAAATGTGTAAAAATCCTCAGCACACTCACTGTTAATTCAAGAGATGCAGAGCTAACAGTTAAAGAAAACACAATGCGATAGCTAGGGGAACATATGATACAAGTATATAAAATTAATTTTGTTCTTTACTGTATTTTTTAAAGTATGATGGCTGCACTGTTGTGTTTATACTTGTAGAGTAGGTTTTAAATAATTTAAAATGTATGGGTTTATTAGGTTTTTCATTTACTATCTATCTTTTTAGATAATTAGGCTTTATAACTAAAGATAGTCTAAAAAAGAGAGAATCTGCAACCCTGGAAAACCTGTCGTTATTTTCTGTAACTTAATGCTTATCTTCTTTCAGGGGTTGTTTCGTAAAATCATTGCTTATTGAGAAACTCAGGCGGACTTGTCCTCTTTCAGCTTGACTACCATGGCCAGATTTGATAAATACTATGGGATTCCTTCAGCTAGAGCACAATAGAGGCAGTTGCCATTTTGATAAGAGCAAAGTGCCTCTGTTCCAGTCACATAAATGGGAATCATCAGTCATTTTGAAAGAGACCTGAGCTAACTGTTATTTTCTCTCGTAGAACATTAGGATCTAAGGAAGAGGAAATAGAATGACTAATGGCAAGAAAAGAATGCCTTTAGAAATCAAATGTAGTTTATTAAAATAGAAGTCCTTGAGTTTTAATCACACAGCAAGTTTAATGAGTATCCTATATAAATACTATACAAGAACAAATGAATAACTTGTTAGCTGTTGAACGGCTAGCTGCAAAAATTGTTTATCTTCATTTAAATTCATAAATGAACAGAAGAGATCTGCTTATAAATTCTCAGAAAGTGCTATTATAGCCATAGGCGGATTTTTTCGTAAATTTTGAGGTAGATATTCTGAACAGAAACACTGAATCTCTGATATTACAAGAAAACAAAGCAAGCTGCTTGATTCTAAACTGTGACCAGAACTGTTGAATGCATAATTACAGTTCTGAATCCTATTATGGTTTTAAAAATCCAACGTAGATAACATAATGAATGTCTTATTAACTAATTCACTTAAAGGTTAAATACTTTTCCTTTGCAAATGTTTCAATTAAAAGTTAAATTTCTTGAAGGCTACAAGTTATGTAGCCTTCAGTGAAAAATTGTTAGTCAACAATAAGGTTTTTTCCTTATGAATTATATTTTCAACCAAACATTATCAAATTGATATATTTTACATGTTTCATCCTTGCTCTGGTTTTTATAATGTATATTACAATGACTGATGACTTTACAGCGTGAGGAATAGTACTTATTTCTCCAAGCACCTTCTGAACAGATCTTCAAAATGTTGGTCATATGTGATTGCATTTCTTGCAAATCCTTCTCCTGATTTGGATCACAATAGCTTTCCCAAAACTAAGCTGATGAATAAGTTACTAGGGAATATGTTTAACCTGGTGCTATTTGTCACTGTTCTCTTTGGTTATAGTTGCTGGAGCTCTTAAGGTCATGGTATAACATTGAACTCATGCAAAATAGTGGATCCTTGATCATTAATGGATTATTATTAATAATGTAATCATAATTATAATAGTAATTATTATTATTGTTGTTGTTATTATTATTATTACAGATCCTTGATCTGTATTAATGTTCATCACTAATTGTTCATCTCTGTTATTCTCCCTTTTTTCTTCTCTAATATGAATGATCTTATCTGCAGACTGAAATATAACTCACTCTCATAATAACATACATTCTCTGTCCTTTCCAATCATACCTTTCTGTCCAGTAAAATCCAAACATCATTTAACTGTTTTAAATTCAGTTCAAGCCCAAATAAATCTCTTATATGTCCCCTTATATCTATTGCCTGTCAGTTTGATTGTACCTCAGATCATCTTTTAGACATGGCCTATAATTTCTTCTCCTCTCTGCAGCAAATTCAACGTTCTCCTCTTGCAGTCGCTAATTAAATCTTCTCCTTTTCATCAGAATGCCTGTTAGGGTCTCATGAGCCCACCACTCAGCTTTTATATTAAGCTTTCCCTGGTATGCAATTGATTTGGAATCATGGCTTTCTCAGCCCTTTGGTATCTTATTCAAAAACCTATTCCAGGTATTGGCAGTAGAACCACTTTGCCTCTCTTTCTTCCCCAGACTCTCCTTTGCTCCATGCCATCCAAAGCCTTGCTAATGGTCATGCTAGTAGCATGGTCATGATCATTACATGACATGCTGATACCTTCTCACTGTTTTGTTGTCTGCTTGTAGACAACTGCTGAGAAATACTAACAGGAATTAGTACCCATAGGAAGTTTCAGATTTTTATACAGCACACTTTAAAAAATTATATTTTTTTAACTAATAGCCATTATTTTGGGCTCTTGTGCACAGAATGTTGTGACTGGTGAGGCAGTTTTAACAGTGTGGTTTATCTGTTGCTAAAGGTAGTTCCCAACACACTCACGAGAGCACTCTCTTATGCCAGTGATGTTGTATTGTACCACTAGTGGCACATGACTGGTTCAGTTTTCTGTCATGCACAACACTGTAAGGGAACAGCAGAGCCTTTAGACTCCATGGGGTATATAAATACTTTCTGATTTTTTTGTTTTTAACCACTGTAAAAAAAAATTTAAGTCTCTGTGGTTTCTTTAGTTCAAAGCAGAAGTGCGTGTCTTAAGAGCACCTGCCAAATAAAAGCTGAATTGTGTAGACCTATTTTAAATTAACACCATTCTGCTATATGATAATTTGTTCTCCTTCAATGTCACATAAAGAGGACACCTTGACTCAATATGATGATTGATAACTGCAAAAAGCAGAACAGAATTTAGTGACATAAGTCTTGTATTTTCCTGTAAAGAATTTTCATTAAAGTCTTAGTCATCTTCTTAAGAACTGGTGTTTGTTCTTGAAGATTCTCTTTTACAGTTACGAGTAAAGCAGTTACATGACCTTTGCATATAGATTATGGATTTTAATGTACTTAATGTAACAAGGGTATTCACACACACTGCAAATATGCTTTTAAATTTTTTTTCACAGACTATTTACATTTTTTTCCTTGAATTATAAGCTGTTTATTTGAGACTTTCTTCAGCATCGTTGACAGTTGTAGCCAATTGTATGTCACTGACAAATTTTCACTGGAAAATGTCAACCTGAAACTTATTTCTTATTTGTAAGCTGAGCAGAGTTTGTAGTTAGACATAGATCAGAATTCACCTGATCACTGATCTACTCATTATCTACTCCAAAATGACTTTCTGTAGAGACTGAGGACAATCCTTTTTTCCCTAGTTGTCTTTTCCCAAAACGAGACAAAAAGAAAGGCAACATGTTAAGATAATTGGCTACATTTCAGTTGTGTTCATATGTGCCTATAGAAAGTAAATAAATAGAATTGGCAAGGTTAAAATCCCATATTCTTACAAACATCTTAATACTAAATCAGTAACCTCAATTACTGGAGGATGAATGAGGATAAGTAGATCATTTAAACAATAATAATTAAGTAAAAACCTTATATATTCTTCTGTAGTTCATTTCGGTACTGTTCTGCTACTGTTGTGCTGAAAAGAGGTATTTAAGAAAAGTGGATTCTTACAGTGCTGTTATGAGTGAACTGTGCTGACAGTTGTCTATGATGGAGATTCTGACAGAAAAGTGAGTTATTGAATTTCTAATTTGTGTTCTCATTCCAAAATATTTGAAATGCCTAGGTAACTGATAATTTCCTATCCTTCCTGAAAAAAAGGAATTATTTTTATAAGGAATTATTAGGGGTCACATACAGGAAAATTAATGAATGACGTCTAAAAGCAAGCCAATAGTGCACATTCATCCCCTCCTAGCAATGGAGATGTGTGACAGGGATCAGTTTTAAATAGATCAGTAGAATCTGTGCAAGAAATAATTACCTAGAAGATGTATTGAAAAAACAGAATTTCCAACCAGCTAGATCTCAACAGTAGTACTAGATCCATGTTAAAGCAAATTGTGGTCACATTGTAATGTAATGCCTATTCTCCTGTTAATTTTTTGATAACACAAAATTAAGCTAGGCAATGAATTATGCTAACAGAGGTCATGCAGTCCAATCTGTTAAGTAAAATGACATTACAGATACATCAACTTCTGAGATCTTTTTAATTCTCTCTCTTTACTGATAGACTTTATGTTACTTAGAAAAAAAATGCAAACAAAACCAAACCAACAACAAAAGATAATATTTGTTTTTAGTATGGAGGTCTGAATTTATACAAACAGCAAATTACTGCTATTTGAAAGTAAGTTTACTGGTATGTATACTGGTAAATATACTGCCTGGTATACTGAACAAACTTACGTTTGTAATTTTTTCACATTGACCTAGATAGTTTCCTACATTGTTCCAAGACCAACTCCTTTTTTTTGCTTCAAATGTCTATCTTTTTTTTTTTTCCATGTGCAACATTGATTGGTTTCTCTGCTGTTACAGAAATTTAAGGAAAAAAAAATCAATCAGCAGAGTTTTCAGCAGGCAAGACTACAGAAGAAAGTGGCCCTAAGCTATTGTTTCAGCACTTTCAGTACTCATAAACTAGGATGTATTTTGATAATGTACAGGCATTACTCCCTACCATAGCTGCACTCCTTATTCTTCTTAGCTTTGAAAAAACAAAAAATACTAAAGCATTCCAGGTCCAGAATTCCAGACTATAAACTATGATTTGATTAAGTGTTTTTAAATTGTCTGTACAATTAAAAAGATGACAGCATCCATTGGTTCATAGCTGAATATGAAACTATTTGCCTGCAGTGTAGAAGATGGAAGTATTAATGTTTTCTTCAGATTACAACTAAAGTAATTGCTGTTACAAATGCTTCTCAAGTTTACCATTTCACACATATGTCATTCGGCCATAGAATCATACAATAGTTAATTATGTTATTTTCTTAAACTACTTTGAAATGCATGTATATTTTTTCAGTTTAATTTGAAGCCAGCTGTTACCAAAGAGTATAATCAATCTGAATTAAATTGTCCTGTTTCCTTTAGTAAGTTTCTTCATAAGTTTTGTGGTGGACCCTGTGACTTATAAAACTGTCTTATATAGAAGAACCATTTCCTCCTAATTCATTTTCCAGCTTTCCAAAACCAAAAGAAATTGTCCCTAAGAGAATTACAGATGATCTTTATAAACAGATTTTCTATGTGTAAAATATTTGTAGTTAAAGCTGGTTTACTGCTAATATAAACTAAAACAGTGATAGAGTACATAAGAGCATAAGCAAGTGTATTTTCAAATACACCAAAACCATACTGAAATTCACCGTAACACTTCACCATCCTACAGATGTCCTGATTTTATGTAATATTCTTGTGAATTTAAAAATTTGTGAGGTTTCCTATAATGAAAGAAATAGCAGAAGTTCGTTCAATTTGTTAATTGTTCAACTTTTGAGGAGTTATTATACATCAAAGACACTTCAGCTAACCACAGTACATTACTGGTAACAGGCTGGTGTGTTGTTTTTACCTTTCATTAAATGCATTTTTATACAACAGAGAATTTGGTAAGGGTGTTTGGTTTTCACTGTTGAGGGCAAGTTTAATTTCCTAAGGTTTGTCTTAAATATGAAATGGAGTTAAAAACCATGGAGTGTTTCATCATGTAGTTGTACCAGCTGATTTTAGCTCTGCTCTGCTTCTCAGCTTGTAGGAGATGAAAGTTACTCAGTTGTGTCCTGCGGTCTCTTAATCTCATTTTAACAGCTTATGAATCAATTTATTTTGTCACATAAAAAGAAATGTATTCACATGTAATATATTAACATGTAATAATCATGTATTTGCTACCGATACAAATTTAATCTAAAAGTCTCATCTACCTTATGTTGTTGTTTTGTAATCAGACAGATAAGATTGGAGAGTTTGTCATGGCAATAACTATGGCAATAATCTACGTCTAAGCCTGTTTTAAATTCCTGAAGCAAACCATTGTTCCCTCTGCTGACTTCTTTTGCAATAAGTTATACATTTTTCATCTCACATTTAGATGTTACTACTATAATTATAGTGAATGTTTTACAGAGAACACTAGATTGCATAAGTTTTTTGTTTATATTGAGCTATCTGTTTTAAGGGAGAATGCAAAATCTTTTTTTTTTTACATAATAACAAGAAGAAAATGATGAGCAGGCAGAGAAATGAAATCTTAGTCTTATAAAATTAAGACTCCTCTTGACCATACTAGCTATTGGGAAACAGTAGCATAATTGCGATACAGGAACAGTAACATTCTCTGCTAACAAAGAACAAACAAAAATGAGTATTCTTTTACCAACCTTTTGGGCCATCACAACAACTAGTGTGAGAAGCAGCTTCTTCTATACCATTTTTCAGAAAAACAAGCACCAAAGAGCAGCACCAGATTTAACTCAATTTGTATGTGAACTGTATTACCACAATTATTAATAGAACATATTAATAGAACATTTTCTCTTTGATTAAGGGCATTTGGGCTAAAGAATACATATAACTTTTCCCTGACAGCAAGTGAAGTAAAATTCCTGAACTTTAAAGAAGAGAAAAAAGTGACCGGTAAAAGTGGAAATCTTTTCTCCCTCCAACCCAGTTTGGTAGAACATGCTATTATTAGATCAACAGATTTCATTTAGAGCCAAATTTTTCCTTGTATGAACTCACCCTGCTGATTTCAGTGGGAGTTCAACATGCACATCTGTAGGCAGAATTTGACTTTTTAAGTATTGGCAATCTCTGATCTCGGTTTCTGATAGCCTGCTGAGAGAACTGACTAATACATGTATAAAGACTTGTCTGTCTTTTTATGCCTCTGAAGTTAAGAATTGAGGTCAGACCAGAACATTTGTCAGAGATTGCTCTTTATCAGTTCATCAGAAATAAGAATGGGACTTGAGCTTTTAGAAGGAGAATTAAACATCAATATTTTAAGTACCTAAGCGGTATGGTTATTGCAGGGACTCTTAACATTTAGCAGGGCTTTTTGTTTTAAGTTTGCCATATAAATGCAGCATGCATAGATATTAGTCTGGTGATGAAGTATTAACATTCCCAGACATGACATTAAATCACAGATGCTCTAGAACTAGTTTAGTTCTGTTCAAAAGCCTTCTTTTTCTTATAACCTGGAAATGTAAATATTTAGCCAAGGGGGGGGGGAAATACGATGAAATAACGCTTTTTTTCTTACCAAGGGACCATTTTATTCAGGCTTTCCTAAGTGAGTGTGGCACAGGGAGGTGAGTGGCTAAAGGGAGCAAAAGTATATCTAAGGAGTATTTATAAAAGAAATCTGATCTGCTATATATAGTCTGCTGCTGAAACATTTCTCTGTAAAGGAGAAGGACATACCAAAAGTGAATATATACCCAGAGACGTGGATGTTCAGTGAGACATGACAGCATGGCAAAGGGAGGAGTACTAGAAATGAATTTTAATGTTGTTTGATTCTGTGAGAAGGCAATTTTTTTTCCATGAAGAGAAATCTGCCAGTATTGTGTTCCTAATGAAATCTTTTCTTAAAACATTGACAAAATACATTCCTGGGAATTATCAAGTGTGCAGATTCTGTAATGATAATGTTTCTGTGACATGGGCAAATCAATGAGCAAAGTAAAATCAATTTATCAAGCTCCTGTGCTGATACACAGTAATTATTTAGGGACTGCTTGATGTACAGAGTGCAATGAATGTTAGATTGCCTGGAATGTTTATCAGCGACCCATTGCATTACACTTTTCTCATTTTAATCTTTATATATTTAAATCCTAATGGAGTTTTATTTGAATTTTTTGTCCAAGATTAACCCATAATAAAACCTTGTAATTGCTACTTAGCACTTTTATAGTGCTTCTCATGGTCCAGATTGTAGAAGTTAATCTCATCTTTCTGAAACTGCAATGTATTATCCCCTGTTTACAAATAGCGCAATTGAATCAGTGAAACTAATTTGTCCAGACAGCTATGCCAATCAAATTATTCTTATTCTCTTTATATTTTACCTACAAATTGTTTTATTTTAGTTGGGTTCAATTATTCAAAGGATTAAGAATGACAATTTTCATTGGTCTCAGCAGGAGCCACAGCTGCTCATTTCCAAGAGCCATGGCCTCCTCTCCCTCGAGACATGGCAGGGCAGCCTGCCAGCCACCCAGAAGGATTTCAGCCTTAGTGCTTGAGAAGGTGGGCACTACTCATGGCATTTTCCCAGTCTGTGTCTTGTGCTGTTATAAAAACCCTAGACCTGTTTGATTTTTAAAGTTTTATTTAACTGTCTCCTTTTTAGCATTTTATTTTAATAGTCTCTTTTCCTACATTAGCTTAAAAAGTAACTAATTCTCACTTGTGGCTTGCTAAAATCTACCGTTAGAACTGAATCCCGTTGTTTGGCATTGCTGGAAGATGTTCTTATCAGATGTAAGATGTCTACAAATTTACACCTCAAGAAGTGGGCCCACGGGAGTCTCATGTGAGTTACAACACCCAGTGCAAGGTGCTGTACCGGGGTCAGGGAAACCCCTGCTATCAGTCCAGGCTGGGGGATGAACAGATCAGGAGCAGCCCTGCTGAGAGGGACTGGGGGGTGCTGGTGGATGAGAGGCTGGACGTGACCCAGCCACGTGCACTCACAGCCCAGAAATCCAACTGTGTCCTGCGCTGCATCCAAAGCAGTGTCAGCAGCAGGATGAGGGAAGGGATTCTGCCCCTCTACTCTGCTCTGGTGAGAGCCCACCTGGAGAACTGCATCCAGCTCTGGGGTCTCCAGCACAGGAAGGACATGGAGCAAGTCCAGAGGAGGCCACCAAGATGATTCGAGGGATCGAGCAGCTCCATCCCTCTGGTCACCACCCTCAGCACAGAGGAAAGGCTGAGAGAATTGGGCTTGTTCAGCCCAGAATAGAGAAGGTTTCGGGGTCACCTAATTTCAGCCTTACAGTTCCTGAAGGGAGTCTACAAGAAACATGGAGAGGGACTTTTTACAGGAGCATGTAGTGACAGGACAAGGGGGAATGGCTTCAAACTGAAAGAGAATAAGTTTAGAATAGATATGAGGAAGAAATTCTTTACTGTGAGGATACTGAGACACTGGAACAGTTTGCCCAGAGAAGTTGTGGATGCCCCATCCCTGGAAGTGTTAAGGGCCAGGTTGGATGGAGCTCTTGGCAACCTGGCCACGTAAAGAATCCATGTTTTTCCTCCTGAGCTACAGGATCTGCCTGCTGATATCTGGAAGCTTGAGGTGTTTTGTAATAATATGATGCCGCTGTTGCAGTCTTTCTGGTTAAACAGCTTTCTCTACATTTGCCTTTAAAACACCATGCTCATTTACAGCAGTAGAGATTACTTTTTAGCAACTATTTTCTGAGTTCAAGGAGAACTTCTGTGAGTCTCTGTTACCTGAAGGAGCTTTTAGTAATGAACACGGGTTAATATTCAACCTTCTATATTTGTATATATCTAATATGCATTGTTCAAAAATTAACTGATTACAGTGTGTTATTAATGGTTTAAAAACAGTTTTGACTGAGGCTACAACCTAAGTATATGTATTTTTTTTAAGTGCTTTTGGCTTCAGCACTTCTTGGTTGCAAAGTAACTGAGTAACTGACTTTGATTATATGGAAAAATCGCTGTGGAACTGTTTATGACATTTCAGCAGTGATGGCTGTGTCATGACATGGGGTGGTGGTGAAGAACAACTCTAACCACATGTTCTCATAGAGAGAATTACAAGCTAAATTTGCTTATTTACTTTTCCCGTTCCATAGATTAGAAAATAATTTTGGAATAAATGGAAAGGCAGTAGCATATGTTGCATCTGTTCAGGGATCATAACACTGCATATCAGCTGTTGATTTTAGATAGATAGCTAGATAAATAGATAGATAGATAGATAGATAGATAGATAGATAGATAGATAGATAGATAGATAGATAGATTAAAAATTATAGTAACCAAGTGATATGTGTTTCAGGATAAGTACACGTATTTATTAATGTGTTTCTGGTTATTAAATTAGACATCCTAATAAAATGTTTTCCCCTAGATATACATTTTTTTCAAATCTAAGCTCTTTCCTTTGATTGTTCAGAAACAAAGAAAATTAATACCTGGCATTAGTTAATTTTTCATTTTTTCCATTCAAATTTTAATATCCTTATTTTTAAGGAAATACTGAGTTAGTTTTCCAAATTGTAGGAAATAACATTTGAAAAATGTAATGTTTTACTGATTCAGAAATACAGAATTCAGAATGGGATAAGACTTAAAGGGAATTTGATTTTCCTTCTCCCCTGATGTTTTCTGTTTGAACTATTTTTATCCCAGAAGAGGATTTATATTCTACTCTACTGCACTCTTGCTTGGTCATTTCTAAGTTTATAAAAATATATAGGATGGAAAATCAAATCAGCTGAAATCCATTTTGTTTCAACACTGCTTGTCCCCAGGAGCACTAGAATCAAATAAAAATACAGGGTGAGTTTAAAGGGAAGCTAAGTGTAGCATATTGAACTAGCGACTGACAATCCCAGTTTTCAATGAAATTTGAATCAGAATACACTAAACCCATCAGAGAAGAAACTAACTCAGTTTGAATGAAAGGATGGAGACTGTTAAGCTGTCCTGGGACAGTTCAGCCTTGTACAGTTTTAAATATAAACCCAGAAGATATGCTCTGGCCCACGAACAGTTCAGCAGTTGGATACTAAGTGAGCTGAGGTACAGAAACATCAGTGCTGGGAACCTGCTGTGGCCCAGGTGTAGGGCAACCACTCACCTTGCTGTGCAAATGGATCCTGCTCTGATTTAGCTGCAGCTGCTGCTGGTATAAAAACTCCCAACAACAGAAATTCATCTGACACAGGAGAACTTTTCTTCCTAAGTCATCTCATATTTTCTTCACGGTGCCAGATGTTCTTTTCTGTCTCTTTCACTGGTTATGAGAATTGAGGTTTAACATAGGCCAATGCTAGCGGGAGTCTCTTCTATATGAGGGAATTCTTCAAGAAAATGTCAAGCTGGCATGAGGCCACTGCCTTATATAAGTGCTGCTCACAGACCAGGGGAGACAGACTTTTTTCTCTGTAGGCACAGTTGGCCTTTTCTTGAAATCTGCTTCATATTAAGTGTCAGAAATACCCACAGTGGAACATATACAGGGATGGACTTTTCATGCTCATAATTCTGGTCATACCAGAGTCCTGATGGGATGCAGCCATGAGTGCTGACTGAGTTCAGAGATGTTATTGAGAGGCCACTGTCAGTTGTCTTTGAAAGTCATGGCAGCAGCAGAGATTTTTGCATCCTGGAAGAGAACAAGTATCACTCTCATCTTCAAAGACAGGAAGAAGGACACAGGGACCTACAGGTCAGTCAGCCTCGCCTCAGTCCCTGGCAAGGTGATGGAGCAACTAATCTTTGGAATCATCTCCAGGCATATGGAGGGCAAGAAAGTTTTGTTGGAGGCAAGTCATAAGTGGGGTATCACAGTGGTTGGTATTGGGTCAGTATAATTTAGCATCTGCATTAATTAACTCTTCCCTAGGACAAAGTAATTGCTCAGTAATTTCACAGTTGATGATAAAGTGGGAGGAACAGCTAATATACTGGATGGTTGTGCAAATCAACAGCATGAAAAATTACACTGAAAGGAATCTCTTGAAGTTCAACAAGAAGAAAGGCCATGTCCTGTGTCCTGGGAGAAAAAACTCCAGGTTACAATACACACTTGAGACCAATTAGCCTGACAGCAATTCTGCAGAGAAGAACCTTGGGGTCCTGGTAGACAAAAAGCTGACTGTAAACCAGAAATACACCCTCATGGTAAAGGCCAACAGCACCTTGGGGTGCATTAGGCAGAGCATTGCCAGCAGATTGAGGGAGGGAATCCTTCCTCTCTGCTCAGCCCCGGTGAGGCCAAACCTGGAGTGCTGGGTCCAGTTCTGGGTTCCCTGGTGCAAGAGAGGTGTGGACTTCACTGGAAGAAGCCCAGTGCAGGTCCACAAATGTGGTTACAGGACTGAAGCATCTTTTCTGTGAGGAGAGGCTGAGGGAACTGGGACAGCTCAGATTTGAGACTCAAGGCAGCTAAGGATCTTATCAAAGTATGTAAATTCCTGATAGAGGGAATTAAGAAGATAAAGCTGGTTTCTCTTCAGTATTGTCCGCTGACAGAATGGGCACAAATTAAACCCCGTGAAATTCCATGTAAACACTTGGTGTTCAAACACTGGCACAGGTTGCCCAGAGAAGTGGTGGACTCTCCATCCTTGAAAATATTCAAAGCCTGACTGGGCACAGTCCTGGGAAACCTGCATCTCACCAGCCCTGCTCTGAGCAGAGGGGCTGGGCTAGATGATTTCAAGAGGTGCCTTTCAGCTTCAGCCAGTGTGTGATTCTGTGTTTCTGCAAAAGCACTGTTGACCCTGTTTTAAGAAGTTCTGGATCTGGTACTTGATTTGTTGCTTCCTTTTAGAGGAAATTAGGCTAACTAGTATGTTCAAATGAAATGGCATGCTATAATAATTGATTACATTTTCCCAGACTATAATCTCTTTACAAAATCATCAATAAAGAAAGTCATATTACCCACCCACAAAACTAGGAGATTGATGACAAACCAATTGTCTAATTACTCATCAGTCTTTTCTACTTAGAATTTTTTTTTAATTTTTACACCATATTTTTCAGGACAGTTTAGAACTTTGTGAAAATGAAAACATTCTTTTTAGGGCATACCTTTGCAATGATTTTCAGTAGGCATACAAAAAATACGTTGAAACACATGCATTTAATCACTAATAACAGTAAGAATTCTGTGTTCTAGCCTTCAGTTTTTGTACGTGTCTGAGCTTGCATGTTCTTGGCAAGTTCATTAGGAAGTGAAAAACATTTAATTTCTAAATAGAGCTGCTATAATGTTTAGTCATGTATAAAGTCTAGATATGAACTGCCTAAATAATAAATATCATAAAACTAGAGATGACTTGTCATGATTTTCAAATTATTTGAATTTTTTTCCTTCCTTTTTAAAACGACAATAAAAAATGTTTTAAGTTCCTTGGGTTTACGCTTGTAAAAGTGAACGTTAGTGAAAGAGGATATTGTCTAACAAAGTCTTGGATTTACGACCTCTGGAAGAAACTAACTTTGGGATCAATTTTAACTTCCAATGTCTTTAAACAAACCTCCATAGTGTTCAAATCAAAGGCTGGTGAAGCTATAATTACTAGTCCATAAAATCTGAAGGGGAAAAAGAGATTTTGCCAAATTAATTTTAACATCTAAGGCAGACGTTATGCCTGTTTCATCTGTAACCAAATAAAGACTAATTTCCAGAAGCTAGTGTTGGACATTTAAATTATTTAATGGATTGCTGAAATGAACTGTAAAGTCTCCTTTAACTTCTCTTTCCAGCAAGAGAAGGGTATTGCAATATGTGTTCTGTGAGATTCATGGTCACTTCTCCCATGAGTATGGGTAACACTAATGAGTCTTTCTGTGTTCAGGATGACTGAGAACAATAAGCTGGGAAACAATATTCCACTACAGTGGTAGAGTAATTGTTTATACATGGTCTCACAGAGACTTTTCTAAACTTGTAAACATAAGTCCAAGTGTTGTTAAGGCACATGAGGGACAAAACAACACCAAAAAAATGAATATGCTCCTGAGCTATTTTTCACTTCAGAAATATTTTCAGATAAGTAGGAGCCGATAGGGATACTGACTGTATTTTAAATCATAATTGAAAAGCTTATTTCCTTCTTTTACTTTTGGTATCGAACAAATGCATAGTAATTAGAAGTAAATAATTATTAGATGGTGTCTGTTTATTGAAAACAATTTTTAAGACAAATACAGCTCAACACAATCTCAGTGCACCACTGAGGTGTACATAAGAATATATGACTTTGTATGTGCGTGCTGTTAATCCCCTTTTGTCAGTGTGGTGAATGCTAAGCAACAATGATTGCATACTCTCAATACAGCTGCATAATTGCTGCTTACAAGGCACTGAGGTTGTCTGCTGTGGACTACATCTAAACATAAATGGTAGGTATTGGAATCAGTAGGAATAAGCACAGTAAGAGTAAAAAAAAAAACAATTTTAATGACCCATTGACATTTTACAGTTGAAAACAATAAGTAAAAAACAGCCTGCATTGTAATTTTCTGTGTGCATAAGGAATAGGTACTTTTCTGAGAATATAGTTCCTCTTCAGGGTGTATTTTCCAAATGGCGTAAAGGGATTTAGTCACAGTACTCCATTAACATCAGTGAGTTGGAAGTTACAGGCACTTGATTCAATCTTTGATGGATTCATGAACTCCATGTTTGACTTGTTAGCAAGCTGTTGCACATGTGGTTGGGGGAGAGGGGGGTTAAGAAGTGGAAACTTTGCATTTTTGTCAATGTTCCTTCCTGAACCTTATTATGAATTTCGCAACAGAAACTCCTTGAAGCTAGCAAAGGATGTAATATCTCTATTGTTATTGAAATAAGCTTGTTTGCTTTTTCTTACTCTTCTACTCAAATGATGTGAATTTCCTTTCAGATTTTATGGAACTGATTTATGAATCTTAAATGAAAACCCAAATCTTTTCTTGACATTGACAAAAGCCATTTCCTTTTGGTAATTCCTTAAAAAAAAATTAAAAAATACATAGATTTTTTTTTATTTTATATCTCTTCTGAACATTGAACAGCCCTCCAAAGAGGAAGTCAGTGTGTGTCAGGGTTTCCTAAATAAAAATAGGATAAAACAACCAGTATGGCATGTGAAATATGGAAGAAAAGATATCTGAAAAAAACAGAATCATCAAATTTTCATTAATAGAGTTGGTATTCTGGAAAGAGGTGAGGGCTATCTGGTGGCTTTTACTACCTGGGAATAGAATATCCAGAGCACAAGTGAATTTAATGGAAAATATGCAGAAAAGGACTTGCAAATAATTTTGAGGGGCTTAGCCTGCGTCTGCTAAAATATGTTAGAAATTGGTCTTTAATTACACACTCTAGCCTAAAATCCCTTTGGAATTGAAGTTCCAGCACTAAATAGAAAATACATAATGTTAAGAAACTCCAAGAGGATAACCAGTAGGGAAAAGATTTTGCTTGGTACAGAGCACTGCAAGTTCAAAACATTTCTATCATAATGGGGATCATTATGAACTAAAGGTCAGCATCTCTGCAGGGACAAAAAATAACCCGAGAAATCCACCACAGCAATGTTCAGATTTCAGAAAGAAAGCTACACACAAATGAGGAAGCCTTATGGAAAGGACAAAGCCTGTGAAGACACTGGACACTAAGAACCAACCATCAAAATGGACTTATAAAGGCCTAGAGAGATGGGGTGGCTAAAGAAAATAATAAAGAAAGCTATTTGGAGCAAAAATGCAAAGAACAAAGTGTCATGATTAAGAGCACCAAATCACCAGAGGCAGATGAGTATTTGGCCAAGTGTTCTAATGGAAGTGTAAAATATCTTTATCTATTAACAGCATTTTCTTATTTAAAATTAGTTTTTTATGAGAAATGGAACAGGACAAACATGGGGATAATTTTTAAATTGTGCATCTAGTCAGGCCTGTGGACCTACAGACCAGGAAATCTGGGAATAATATACTGCAAAAAAAGATAAGAGCTCATTCTGTAAAAGTAGGTGTGCCTTCCATCCCCTAGAGTGCCTTGAAGGAAACATTAGGATACTGCTAAGGGGATATAGGTCATTTGGCATTCCCCAAGGATTTTAAGAAAGTCATCCAGCAAAGAAACTAAGTTCTGGTGAGATAATAGAGATGATGGTCTTCATGTGGATAAATAAGCAACCAGCTGGTAATTTCCTATAAAAAATGGAAAGTAAAAAGCACAGGTCAGTTTTCCCAGAAGGAGATGATTGTGCTCCAGAAGGTCTACTCTGTGCAGCATGTTACATAAATGAGCTGGAAGGGAAAATTATTAATGCATTGGCACATTTTGATGATACAAACCTGTTCAAAGTACTTAAGGTGAGGACAGATTGCAAACAGCTATAGGAAAACTTCACAGTACTGACTGTCAGCAAAGTGATGGCAGATGAAATAAAGTGCTGATAAATCTCAAGCAAAACGTGGAAAAAGCTATCCCAAATTTATGTGCACAGTAATGAGCTCTTTAGGCCTTTCAAACATTCCTTTAGCACTCATGAAAGGTCTTGGAATCATAACAGACAGTACTCTGAAAACATCACATCAATACTCAGGACTGTTCATAGAGCCAAATTAAATGCTAAGAATTACTGAGGAAGCAGAAAATATCATGGTGCCATAGTGCAAGTCCCTGTTGTGCCTATATCATGTATACAGTAGGAAGTGTTTTGGATCCCAAGTATAAAAAAGATTATAGCAGACTAGATAAAAAGTAACCAAGGACAGAATAAATGATGTAGGAGTGGGGCTCTTCTTATGTAATTTCTCATCTGTCAGGTAGCTCTCTGCATGTGAGCTGGTTGCCTAAGCTCACAGTATAGTCAATGAAAATCTACTCATTTCTGTTGCAATTCAGAATGTGATTCATGCCATCTTATACTGAAACCTTACATAATGTTCAATTCCTGAGTTTGATTAGCTACTGAAAATAAAGGGACCATGTGATGACTTGCTCAGATGTTAATACCTTACAGATATCCACATGTAATCAAATATATCCTGATCTTTGTATCTTTAACAAGAAGAAGGAAAAAATAATATGGAGGGTTTGTAGATGTTGCAAAAGCACAAAGTCCAGTAGGAATGATTGGTTGCTAAGACTTAGGGACATCTCAAGTGGTTCTCTAGTGATAGGTTTAAAAAATCAAAAAGGAGCTGGTTCTTTAACCTAAACACTGAGCTTACCGTAGGGTATTTCGGATAGTAAAAGCATATGTTAGTCCAAAAATGAAGTATATAATTCTATGGAAAAAGATTCCATTGAGATCTGCTTGATATAAAAATACAGCTTCTGGCTCCATAATCTCTGAGAGTTAAATTGCTGGGCTGGAAGAGAACAGCAAGGATCAGGGATGCTGGTGGTGTCCTTTACCCTCTTCCCTAAGCATTTGTATTGGCTGTTATCAGACAAGGGACTGGGCAAGATGAGCTTTTCATCTGATTGATTATGGCCACTCTGTGTTCTCTCGACTTTTAATATATGTCTGGTTAAGATGTCTGTGGCATGTGTCTTCCAGAGTCCTTACTAATTTTCCAAGGCATTTTAAAATATTTTCTGACAAGATTGTATGGATCATTTAAAATCCAATCTACCACCTACAGTATCACAAACCATTGAAATTCTTTCTTGCATAAGGGCAATTATAATGAAGATAATTTGGGGCTGGTTGTCCTATTGCTGTTCACACTGTGAACTCATTTACATCCTGAGCAGTTTAATGGGTTCAGACATGTCTCCCTTGTTAGTAATACTCTACTACTCACCACGTATGTTTGTTTTTAAATTATCAACAATATAGTTACCTAGATTTTCTGATATAAACCTGTTATATGTATAGTGGTCTTTATGCAGAAGGAAAAAATATAGAAAAAAATTAATCAGTCTTCTACTATACCAACCAGTTCTTAAAAATCTAAATATTGCTCTTAAACATTTCAGTCATACTGATGAAAATCAAAATCCAGGAAAAATTTTAAATTTCTTCTTCTACATATGGCAAATACTGTAGAAAATATAGAAAATATTACTATTCAGTAATCTTGTTTAAACAGTTGTTGTTGGAAAAATATAAGAACTCACACTAAATTTCACTTTGAAACAAAAGCCTAGCTCTAAAGTCATGTATGTTGACTGATGGAATGGTTGTCTGTGATAAACTGTTGCTTAAAGAAGCCTTATAGTCACTGACTTCTTAACCATGTAATGTCATATGCCAATTCTTTCTATGGATATTTTTTTTTCTGCCTACAGTTTTTGATTGTAAGCTTACTGGTATTAATTGTGTATATAACTGTTCATTGACTGGCATTCTCTTTATGTTCTTGCTGTTTTTCATGTTTTGATTTGTCCAATGAACAAAAATACTAGTAAAAATTCAGGCTTAATGATAAGAGAGTACAAAAGGCCAAATTTAAAGATGGAGCAAGAAGTATTGTATTTTGTACATTGGAAAATTAGGATCACACTGGAAAGATCATTATCCTTGCAACACAAAAAACAATTATTAAAGACATTGATTAGAGAGGGGATCGAATATAAGTTTTCTTCTTCCGTATTTATTTCTATGATTTGATTTTTTTTTTTTGTTACTTGCTTCAGTGCCATAGCCTTTCTGATGTGTAAAATAACTTACAGTTAAAAAAGCATGTTGATTAATTATGAAGGATCTTCAATTTCTCCTTAGTGTATTTATAATGTTTGTGTGAGTTACCTAATCATTTATGTCAGTATGCAAGTGAGACCAGTGCTTTCCAGTCAACATTGCAGATGTGAATAACAGGTCTCAAATCAGCCAGATACTAAAATATATGTTTAAAAACAAGTGCTTGATAAGCTTAGGTCTGTGTGCTTTGCCTGAGCAGTGAAATTTTTCTATCAAAACCCTGGTCCTATTGGCATACAAATAATAGAAACTTCACTTGATTTCATGCAGGTAAAGTGCATTGTAGTGTAGAAACTGATCTTTGCATCTGTTGGTCTGCATGTATTCTACCAGTGGGTTTTTATTTTATATATATATATAAATATATATATATGTATGTATATATATATATATACATATATTAATTGTGTGTTTTAATTTTTATTTTAGATTACTTTTATTTAATATTATATATTATAATATCTCTAAATATATACAAAAGTATAATTGTATTTATAGGCAGTGTGGGCACTGGTGACACTAGCTTAGAGGTATTCTCTCCTCCTGGGAACCAATCAACACTAGAGGAACCAAGCTGATCATCCCAAATATAAGCCACAGAGTCGTGGCCAGGGACTTGGTCCATGAAACCAGCAGATCACAGGAAAAAAAGCAGTAAAATAATTGTTTGCAAGTGAAGTGTTCACACAATGGTATATATATATATGTATCTTCAGCCTGTGGGGTTTTTACCTTGCAACAACAGATGTCTATTTTTAAACCATGTTGTTTGTTCTCTGAACTCAACTACGAAGTTCAGGGTAAGCACAAATATATAACTGTGGGATAAAACCAAAGACGAGCTCTCTTCTTTTTTGTTGTATTTCAGACCTTGCTCAACACTGAACTGTTAATCAGTATTCTCTGCAGTAATGTCAGTTGTGTTCCAATGGTATTAAAGCTGGTGAAATGGGGAAGTCAACTGTTATGTCATGAACTCAGTGTATGCATCTTCTGTCACATCGTGGCACTTGCATCATTCTCTGTGCTTCCCTTTGCAAAATGCACACCCCTTCTGATAGTGTATTTTATAGATTTATCATTAGAGTCATTCACTGCACAAGTGCCACTTAAATCAGTCTAACTCCTTATGTTGTAGGGTAATTTAACATAATTGAAGGAAGTCAAGTCTGGTTTTGAAAGACATTTGAGGAACAATTTTTCAGTGATGTTTACCTTTAGTGCTGTTTGTGGCATTCTAATGTCTGTGAATGTCTTCATACTATTTACTTTTAAGGTTTCCTGAGATAACTGGATGGGCTTTGTTTTTACCTTATTTTGCATCATATGTTGATGCAATACTAGGCAATAATTTGGGGTTATTTGATTATTTATTATGAGATGCAGACCACATGTTATTTGTATTAAAAATACTAAGAGAAAGGAGCTAGAAAGCAAGTCTAATATAGAAAATAAATTATTCTGCCTTTGTGTGTAGACATCATTTTGCAATAAAATGTGCTCCTGAGAATGATAGAATTTGTCCTTTAGAAGTGACTCATTGTTATATTTTGACATATTTTATCACATTAAAGATTCATAAATGTCTCCTTAGAAAAGATAGATATGGAGCAGTGGAAGATCTACATAGAGATTACTCTCTTTGATAAAGTCATGATGCCCTGAATTTATCTGAAGGTACCCAGATGCATCACAGAAGCATCATCATTGGGTTGTTGCTTTCAAAAACAAGAAGCTTGTAACTAGCAGTTTCTGGTTTTCACATGCATTACTAAATTATTAGCTAGACTGAAATTATTAGCTGTGCCTAAGAGCATGAGACACTTGAGTCATGTAGGCCAGGTTGGGATTCATAGCAATTTTTTTTTTGTACCTCCCATTCCTAACCTTTTGTTTGTTACACGTAAGATACCCAGGGTAAGACCATGCCCTTAGCGGGGTCTGTAATAGTTTTTGTCATTGTTTCTCTTGTTTCCTTTTTGTATCTAGGAACAGCTGTCATCCTCTGTTTTCCTGTGTTAAACAGTACTTATCTCTTCCATCTGTCCCAAAGGAATATGTGCTACACACATGTAAAGGACAGAAGTGTGCTCTGCAATTCACATCCCAGTGGGTGTGCTGGTTGGAAATGTGGTTTAACTGGCCAAAAATGGCTATGAAGGTTTCAACTCCATAGCACCTTCTGAAATGCTGGGTCTTACCCTTGAGACCTAAAGTCTATATGAAATTATATAAAAAGACTGGGAACTGTACCATGACCAATATGCTATTTCCTCAGCTTGATGTGTATTATTTTTACATTACTTATCAGCTGATAGCAGAAACAATAGTTTTTGAATTTAGGACTTAATTAATAATTTTATTTAATTCACACAGGTTTATCGAGCAGAGCTTGTACCCCTTAAAGAAAAGGTGCATCAAGTCAATGATCTCGCTCACCGGTTCACTCCCTCCGATATCCAACTCTCCCAGTACAATCTCAGCTGTGTGGAAGACCTGAACACAAGGTGGAAGGTGCTACAGGTACATTGCATATGACTTTTTCTTTATGCTGCATTTAGGTAAATATTTTTATTCCTCTGGGCTTGCTTGTTCCCTATGAAATACCACTGAAGAGAACTAAGGAATTAAAGATGAAGAAAGCTTTCCGTAATGGTGCCTCTATGAGAAAATAGTAGTTAAACCTGATGCTCTATTTTCATATGGTTCTGAATACTTTATCAGATAAGATTAGGTAGCCCAGTTTCCCATATTGTGAAACTATTAAGTTAAAATACTTAATAGTTTATTTACCTTTTAATATTAATATTTAACAAATCTTGCTGCCTAATATATCATATGATCATTTATCACATGGCTTATCCATGCTTTATGGATATTTTTATGGTGGATAGGGAAGATTCACATAATACAGTTTATTTCTGCTGCTTCATTCCTTTTACTATGGCTTAAATAATTTCTGGGAGCAGCAGTTTTAAATAAATTCCTTATAGGTTAATATAGATTAATGATTCCATGCAGTGGAATCTGTAAAATCACACCCGTAGAATCAATTATTAAATTACAAGGCATTACGTGCATTCAGGTAATTAGCAGGACTTAATACCGCAAGTAAAGCTGTTCAGAATGAGATTTTACAATCTGAGCTCTAAGGCAGAAAAAAATGATATATTATAGAATTAAGGTGAACATCCACCATAAACACAGAAAAATATACGAATTCTTATCTTAAGATAAAGACTTCAAACATGCATAGGCTTTTTTTCCAAAATGCACTGTATCTTAGCTTAGAATTTTAGGAATAGTGTGCATTATGTAAGAGCATATATAAGCATGTGTGCACTGGTGCAGGGTCACATAGGTCCCATAGCAAGGGAGTGATGTTATGATTAAATGAAGCTAAATGCAATTACATTAGCTTCATTAAGTGCTGAATTTAACTTGCTGAATTTAACTTGCTATTTTATTTCTTGCTACATCACTGATTCAAATTTTGAAATTGTGTTGTTCTATTTAATTTAATATTTTGTAACAATGTAGAATTATGGAAGTTAATAAAGAGCTTTTCTTTCATTGTAAAACCCAAACGTCAATAGACAGAAATGAACCAATTCCCTCTTTTCCTACAATGGTGCTGTTCAAATCGTCAGTAAGACATTATTGTTTCTTTCTTGCTTCTTCAAAAGAAATCTCACAGCTCTGTGACATCTCCAGTTTATTATCAGTTCACACAAATATTAAGGTGTTTTTTTTCCTATATCAAAACTTTACAGTGTGAGTGGTAGTTTAAGTAAAAGATCATTACTTCAAGTTATTTTGTCATTACTGCCCACTTTTTTCCAGATCCTCATAATAGGGTTCAGGTAATATTATTAATTAAAACAAATCAACAGAAATATGGAAGACAAAATGGGTATTCCTAGTATGTTTATCCACATATAAGAGAAATCACATCTGTTTAGTTTTTATAGAAACAGCAGCTGATTAAATTAACAAATCTGTGATTCATTGAAAGCTACCTTATTTCACTGCTAAAATAGTTAATTACTTCTAGTGATCTGCTGAAATATTCTTCATTACTTAGTCGGGAAATAAAGGAGAGCAGGAAGATTTTTCAGAGTAAAAGCATCCAGGATATGAAAAACTCAACAGATCTGGGAGAAAGCCCAAGAATATGTTTTGTTGTTATCATTCATAAATGCACTAGAAAGAGGGCCAACCAGCTATTGTAGATCATTTCAAAATATATGTGGGAAAGTCACATGTTTGCACACAGTTTCCACAGAGCTCAGGAAACATTGTGAACAATTCCCTTTTCATTGTAAATTATTGTCTTGTTTTATCGAATCCAGATATTTGGAAAACAAAGTGTTTCATCTTCTCTGAAATGTCTCAGAGACAGTATGTCAGAGTTAGATCTTATTGCTGATAGAACAGAGAGTTATTTGGAATATCATGGTTTACCGTCTTTTTTCATATTTACCTAAATGTCACTTGGAAGATACAGAGAGTAAGGCGAAAACAGTCCAGTAAATTTTTAAACACATCCTGAGGGGAAAAGACATAAGTAACTTTGAAGGATTATCATATACAAAAGGTCAAGTTCTGACCCCTAGAAAGAAGAAGGGCACATCTGTTCCTATAAAATAACTTCTTTTTACTTAAAAGGCAGCAGCGTTTGAGATGCATTGAGACGTAGAGCTCATTTTTGTTAGAAGAGAATAGAATAGGGTAGACTAGAATGGAATGGGGCAGTTGGAAGGAATGTACAACAATCATCTGTTCTAGATACTAGAACAACTAGTACATACTAGAACAACTGTTCTATGTAGGATGTCTGCTGGACACTGACACCCCTGAGTGGCACTTTTTAAAGTATTATGTGTTGTTCTGTCTTAGAGTTAGACTTACCTATGTATGACGAGCACTTCAGTTAGGTGTGATACTCTTCATAGAAAACTGAAATTTTGGCCATGCAGTAGGAAAAGCAAAAATGCAAATTGGTACATGCAAAACCATTCCCCTTCTAAGGTACGCTTCTGTTGTTTGTTTCTGCTTTTCAGTTTGTCTGGTGGTTCTGTGATTTCTTTTTTATTAATTGCCTTTTTTATACTAATGTCACCTAGAATATCTCTTTAGTGCTTTAGTCTTTTCATCATATTTTCCATTGATTTCAGCCTTCTGCATATTTTCATGTGTCTTTCTTTAAGACCAATGATATTTTCTCATTGGCTTCTACCAGTTCTTTTTTTCAAAAAGTAATTCTTTCCATGTTCCTACTCTTGTCTGCCTTTCCCCATCTTACTGTCTTTATTTCTGTTTGGGGTTTTATTAATCAGTTCTTCCCTTTTTCTAGATTGCCTCTCTTTTTTTTCCCCTCAAAAGTTAGATCTCTCTCTCCTTGTCATTTTCCTAATGGGGAAAATATTTCTTATCCATGCATCCCAGTTCTTAGAATATATGATTGCAGGGAAAACCAGAAAACAGAAAACCATAAAACAGTGCTACGTCTTGCCATAAAGATACTCGTTCTTGGCTATGTATGGGAAAAGTGCATAAAGACTTAAGATGTATCACATCTGAAACAACAGCGAATTCTAGTGTTATGAGAAAGTTAAAGAGCATTTTGTAAAGGAGGAAATCATGTCTTGTTTGTTGCTTTATTAATAGTAATAAGATCAGAGGAGGAAATGTATCATTTTAAGCCAAATCTTGTGGAGATTTAATACTACATTCATTTTGCAAGCATGAGAATAAGGCCAACCATATTCAGTCATTTGCAGTATTTCACAGTGGTTGTACAGTGAGATTAGTGCTGTTAGTGAATATATCAAATGTTGCTCCAGAATCTTCCCAGAACTTCATTTGTATTTCTGTAGAAATGCATGTTTGCCATTAAGTTGCCTGATTTGTATTCAGTTTTGGTGAATATACACTGAGTATTACTGGAAGATGAATGTATAGAAAGCACTCAACCAATTACAGACTCAAGCAGCCCTGGTTTTGAAGTGCTGTGTGAGGTGTATTTCATTAATGAGAGCTAATGCACTCAGCTCAGTCACAGAAAACTGTGTCATCATCTGTAGAGTATAAGCAGTGTGAAAATAATTAGCTTTGTGCCTTTAATACAGTAGTTTTGAGGAAAATATGCTGTTTAATTTTTTCAATTTCTTAAACATGAAAGGAGATGAAATCTTTCCAGGGAGCTATTTGTTATGAATTTCACAAGGAGCTCTCATGTTCAGATCCTGTGTGCTTCAAACAGTATATGTAATGAGATCATCCTGGGGGAAAACGTGTCTTGCAAACTCTTTCTTACTTCCAGCTGGCTTGTGGGGAGCCAGGGAGCCCAGATTGGTGGGAGCTATATCCATTTCGCTTCAGTCAGAGATCTGGTTGGTGTCATTCTGGTCAAAGGGCAGAGCCCCTGACATGTGAAAGAATTTACAAATATCCCAGGATAACATACACTTCAGTTATCAAGAAAGGGCTTTTTTGGTCTAAATCAAAATGTATTTGCTCTTATTTAGAATAAGACCTTTAATAAGCTGAAAAATATAGTAAAAACCATCTTTCATCCAAAAAAATGTGATTTTTTCAGATATTTTGTTACAGTATTTATATTCTAATGCTTTTACTTTTGAAAGTTGTAACAAACTGTTGCCATTTGTGACTGGTTGTCTCTGAGCACATCAAAAACCTAGAGCTAAACCAGCGCAAGGTCCTTTCCAACTGAAACTTTTCTGTAATACTCTGATTTCTATATATAGTGTGTGACTGCAAAGAAGCATAAGCCCTAATTCTGGTGTCATTCCTAGATCCTCAGCTAATCTTGCACCAGTAGCAAAGATTCTCCAGCATGTGGGGATCTGAAGATTGATGTGGTGCAAAAGCCACGCTGCCTCTTGTTAGAAGATCCAGCCACAACTATATTAATATTCGGTTCCCTCGAACAGTAGTCTCTGATTGCAGGAGATGTGAAGAACCAGCAGGTTTTTAGTACCCCTGCAGGCAGTCATCTAAAGTCATATCATCACTTTATTTGTATTCTGCTGAGGACAGACTCTTTACTGAGCTGTGTAATGCAAACTACTGTAATAAGTGTCACTGCTATGAATTATTTCAAATAACAGCATCTTCTGACTGCTTCACAAATATTAGCTGATTCTTTCAATCTGTGGTGAGAAATATGAATGAATATTGCCATCTGTATTTGCAGAGGTACTAACATCAATAATGTAAAAGCCAAAAAGGAAATCCCTTCTTTCTGAAAATCAATGTGAAATTGTGACTATACATCAAAGCCTTGCTGGCCTCTGTATGTAGATGTCCCACCAAATATTAATGATAGGTGTTTTCAAATATTTGTTCATATCCAGTGAACCTCTGAAAAGCTGAGTCACAGGAATTCTGGGCAGTCATCCACAGCTCACACCCTTCTTTTGATAGGGGTTGGGCACCAGGGCAAATAAGTTGCATCGAGATGCAAGTTGAATCATCGGTGGCCTATTATAACAGTTTTTAGATTTGTGTGAGGTTTTTTTAATTTTACTTCACCTTCTGTCCTCCATGCCTTCTCCAGGAAAAAAAATCCTCTGAAAACAAATGAAATAACAACAAAAACACATATGTAAAAGAAATGTCTTTTTCAAGTCTCTCACAGTTAAAAAAGAAGGATTCCTGGATTCTCATATCCTCTTTTTATTTCTACATATGTAGCAGGGTAATGGTTTCAGGAACTATACTTCTTGTCTAAAGCATGGAATTAAGGTTTGAATGTAATTAAGGATATTCTCTTATATATTTTTTCCTGAAGAAGAAGAAAAATCTCTCTTGCTTTACAGTTCAGTTGTTCAATTGGTACTGCATAGGATTCTCATACAGGAAAGCTCTAGTCTTAGAGAGAAAATTTTTCTAATTTTTGTTTATGTCTTCTAGTACAAGGGAGTTATTTATTATTAAACAGTGAGTTTAAACTGAGGTTATGTTGAAGTTGACAGATTGGCAGATGATGCAACAGTAGCAAGAAAAATGTTTCTTCTCTGTATGAGACAGAGAATGTCATGTGTATATGAATGTGCAATATAAAAGGCAGTTATATTTTTATATTTGAGCATTATTACCTTGCTGTTATTTAGCAGGTTCTCTTTCCATTGTGATATTTCATTAATTTTAATAATTAATTTGTTTCTATTTGTTTGGATTTTCCTCTTTTTTTAAACTATATTTTGACATATGGCATCTGTAAGCAGCTGAGAAAAACAAGAAACAACTTTCTACGTATATGGAGCCAAAGTTCTAGCTCACCTAAAATTGCAGTAATTAGTGCACTAATAAAATCATAGTGCTTTTCAACCTTAATATTTGAAATTATTTTGTGGTTGCAGACTTCATCTTCCCAGCAGAGGGAGATTTTGATCATTTTTGGAAGTTCAGTTTTCCCCACAGACTACTTAGTTCAAATGTTATTTTGTATATTCCATGAGAACTGGAACTTCTGCCAAACCCACAATTGTCACAGCTCTTTAGACTGGCTGTGCCAGTTGGCTATAAAAGTCATATACCCATTCATTTTTCTTAAACTTCTATTAGCACGAGTCTCAGATTTTCTCAATATTTGTCTGCAAAAATATGCATATAGAATTCATTTTACAGTCATTCATTCTTTAGAGATCCTATTTATTTACTTCTGTAAGCTAGTGGAGGAAGGCCAGCTATCTGGATCGGGATTCAATTCTAATGAAATGTGTGTCAAAAATTGGAGAGATTCCTTCCTAAACTAGAAGTACACCTTCATTGTGACATATTTAGGACAGTCAGTGAAAGGAAGTGTGTGTATATAACTATAAACAGGCCTGGTTATCATCCACAGCCATGCCAGCAGGAAAACTAATAAAACCTTGTTAAATTTATGATGTTGTGTGTAATGAGTTTCAGTTTGTTGGAAATTACAAATGCTTTAGTCATTTTTTGTATAGGAGATGCATTTATTTTAGAGTTTTCTTATCCTCTTTCAACTTCCTTTACTCTGGAATTTTGTCCTCTACGAAGACGTTTTGAAGAACCATGCGAAAGAATAGCAATTTATCCTACTTCATATTTTCTTCACAATATGCATATGCAGATTTCTTTTGATGTATTTTTTGTTTCTCATATATGTATAGGGTTGTTTGGGATTATAAAAACTGGGTTATGCTGTTTATGTGAAAAAAAGCACACTTAAAATTTATCAAATACAAGAAAATACCTTACAGACGCAGCTTGAATTTAGCACTCTATTGTACAACCTTTGCATAAACAATACATTCTGTAAGGTCTCCAATTTATCTGTTTGATGGATAAATGATAGGAAAAGAATGGGCATATTAGTTGATATATGTGAGTCTCATTTCCTTCTAAAAGAAGACTTGCGCAATTTACTTCCACCTGTCAGCAGTTATAGATTATGTTTGGCAGCACACATCTATATGACTCATACCAGACTATATTTAGGATACTGAGGAAAACAGAGGTTATGATACTGTTGAAAATATAGTCACTAGAAACCAACATCCACTGGTTCTGTTGCTTTTTAGTCAAGCAGTTTTAGCTAAATCATGCAGTTTGTAGCTCTTTAACTTATTTGGTAACCACCATTAAAAATGCATTCTTTAATGTTCACGATCCATAATACCTGATCATCTCAAAACCATTAATTGAAAATATTTCTGTAAAAGTCCCTTTGACAAGCAGTGTGGAACTAAAACTCTGAGTTTGAGCCCTAGAAAGAGGGGTAGACTCTGGGAGTTGGAAGGTTTTACCTTGGATGATAAAATTGAACAGATAGCTTCATTTTTTTTTTTGCCTAAATTGAGAGAACATGGCCTGATTTTTTTTTCAACACCTTTTCAGGTGTGTGACCTGATTCCAATCAGCTATGTTTAAGCTGCTTATTATGAAAATTAGGGAGGTTTTAAGGTAAGAACATGTGAGGCAGAATAGCTGGGAAATGCACCAAGTTAGCAGCAGTCAGAGTAGTGAAAGCAAACAAAGGACAAAACCAAGAGGAACCTTGCAATTATAAGTCCCTCTCCAAGCCTAGCTTCCTCTTCACAGGCCCTTTTCCTTCCCGAAATGTTGTACATTGTCAGAGCCCATAATTTGTAGGTTAGGTTTTCAAAAGCAATGGAACAGGTCAGGACTGTGTAGGGTCGGGTAGGGTAGGATACGTTGTCACCTATCTGCCAGCACCGGGAGGCTGATGAATCCTTGCAATTTCTGGTTCTGCTCCATATCCTGGAGGGGATCCACGCTGCTGACACGGATCGTCTGTCCATTCATGCCCGCTCGGTTTGAAGAGAGGTCAGAGCAGATGAATAGAGTTTGCTTTGAATGTGGAACACGTTTGTCGCAGATAGAGCATTCACTAAATTTAAGAGCTGCCCTGTAAAGGCTCTCTAATGTGATTTTCAGAGGCTTGTAACTCAATGAAACCTTAATGAATACCCTTGGATTGGAAGCAATATAAAACCCCTTAGATTCCAAGCACCAGTGCCAAAGTATTGTTAAAGGTTTTTAGAGGGAGAATGTAAAACTGGCAAAACATATTTCTCTTTCTTCCCATTATCACTAATCCCTTCTTCTGAAATTATGTGATTTTTTTTTTTAGAAGAAACTTCATTTGAAGTGATTAAAAGCCCAAGGTAGAGAGATAATACGCAAATTTCCAGTGCAAAAGGTTAATTTTAGCCTTTTTTATGTCTTTGTTGAGTCATTTTGTGTCTTTCTGACATATCAATTATATGTTATATCACTGCAGATATTTTTATGGCAGGCTATATACTTTCAGGTTACAGAAAGCTTTTACAGTCTTTAAGCTAGGTAGTATTTTTTGCTATATTTTTTAAATCTTTTTGCTTCAGTGAGACTTTAAGCTAAGATTTTTTTTGCTGCTTTAAAAGTCCTGTTAATAATGGGGTTTAAAATACTAAAAATGTCAGTGGCATTAAGTTGTGACACAGATTTGAAACTAGACTTTGTAGAAGATTATGTATGTCATTTTCAAAATATTTTCACAAAGCGCTCTCTAAAGGTGCCATTGTAGTTTTCAACATGAATTGAGTAAAGCTGAATGTTGTATCCTTGTATAAAAATTATGGGAAGTGTGGAAGTGATGTAATGGTATGTTTGCTGTAGAGGAGGGCACTTCATAATCAAAATGCTTCAAATCCTGTTATATGTTGTGTGTGCAAACGTTTTCTATTAAGTCCTTCCTAATTTGCAAACACCCAGCACTACACAGGCAAAAGGAGTTATTTCAAGACACTCATTCATGTGGCTCATCTAAGCTGATCAATTCTTGTGCTTGGTGTTAGTTTATAAAACACTGACACTGCAATAATCTTTGGAATTGTACCCCTTAGTTGCAGAACAAACATAGTATAACGTATGGTTCTTGACCCAGAGCTTGCAATTTCAGGTTTTATTAATATTCATTTTTTATTTCTTTTGTACCTGAAAAATCATGGCAACATCCAAATCCTATGCTGTGGAAATGTATTCTTTAGGGTATGCCATTTTTTTTGGAAGCCTCGAGTGTGTAAGTCAAAGACTCAATTAGTCTTCCTCTTCCATTTTCTCAGATGTCCAAAGTTCTTTCTCTAGCACAGTTTGGTTTGTTTTAAAACAAAAATAATTCGCATTAATCAATCAAGAAAAATAAGCCTAAGACTACATTTGTAGATAGTATATTTATACTGTTGGATGTTTTCACGTTCATTCCTCTGATTTCTCATACTGACCTCAAGTGTTTTGTCCCCAAACCCTCATTTATGACTCTTTCATCTGTAAAGAAAATGAGTTCTGTCCTACTTAACTGAAAATACAGCACTGCTTCAGCAGATTTTTGGGGTATTCAGGAGAAATAGAAGAATGTGTCTTCCATAAAATAGCTTTGTGTTTCTTGTATATCCAAGTATTACAGTTCCTTATCTCAAAACATCACATTTCAAATCCTGAGTTGACTTTGTCTGTACTTTTGCCAGCCAAGAGCAAAGATAACTGAATTTGGTTTGCACATCAGTTGTCATAGCTAGCTGCAATATACCCCTGAATCTGCCTAGGTTTACCTTTAAAGAGAAAGAGGTTACATTTTTCTCATAAAGCTTTCATAACTTTATTCAGCTCTGAGTGACATGTGAAATACTGTCAGACCAGTATGGTCGGTCGCAGAAATCATGCAAGCTTCCCCTTTTAAAAAGTCAAAATTTAATCCTCTTTCTTCATCAGTGAATCAGAGGTCAGCTCCCAGAAAATAAAGTTTTTGAAAGACAGAGGCAAATCCAATTTTATGATCACCACTTTTCTCTCTCAGCACTGTGCTCCCATATCATTAGACTGTGCTCAGTAGTTCCCACGGCTGATGGGATAAGCCTGTGATGTTTAACAGTGCCAGACCATGCCAATTATTTCAGCTGTGCCAGTGACACTCCACAAAACTTTTCAAATTATTTTAACCAACTTGCACATGAATTTGCATGTTTTTAGGGAGTATCCAGTTATGGATCAGAAAGGGGCATTATAAAATTTAGTGAAGTTAAAATGACATTGTGGTGATTTAATGTGAGTCATAGTAGCCTTTAAGTTTTCCTGTAGTTCTAACACTTTACTTAGTCTAAAGGTCTGTTCTGTTCTCTGGAAAAGAGGGCCAGAAAAACAAGCTCTAAGTTATGTAAATTTGTGTTAGTAAGTATTTATTTTTATATAGGCTGAGGCCCCTGAATCACAGCTAATAGTGTCTTCATGATGTGAGCTGCACTACAGTGTGTGGGAAGGGCTTTGGACACAAACTGTGATCTTATATTATTCAGCATGTTCATTGAAAGCATGGTTATATGAATATAACCATGTATGTATATATATACCATAATTCATATATGGAAAGTCTACTTCTGTTAGTCTGTGAACTATTCCAGAAAACAAGTCACAGACTCTTTAACGTAACATTTCCATGCTATTGTGTGGTATTCGGTGATAACACTGCTCTGTGGAACAGAAGGTACGAGGCAGACTTTGATTGGTATGTTAGAACTTTGGGATGTTGGCTTTGCCTGCTGTGCCCTCCCTCACAACTGTTCTGACTGCCATCCCAGCTGAGCCTGCACAGATCAGATATCCTTGTATGACCCAAGAGCAACATTCGTGCCTTTTTGTGCCAGAGAAAACCCCACCTATATTGTACAGTTTATCAGAAAACATCATAGGGAAGATGTGAAATCTGAAAGAATAAGAAGCCTGATTTGCTGTTTTTATGAAGCTAATCCATTCTTAAACCTTTAGATAGGAATTATCACTTTTTCCTGATCCTTGTAGCACTTTGGAGGGATAGTCCCAAAAAGATGTATGCACAATTTTACATGAAGTAGATTTCATGAGCTTTCACGTTATATTAATTACAGGATCAGTATATTCACACCAGAATGTTACTGCTTAGAGATACTGTATTTCACTGTCTTTCTCATATTCAGCCTCTAACTTGCCAGAGATTTTTATTTTTTTTCTGAATGAGAATATAACTAACAGATGTTTGTTTTTGGCTCCATTTCTACATTCTTTGAAAGCTGGAGAATTAAATTGCTGACATTCAGACAACACTAATTCACATATCCAGGGAGCCTAATTTGCCATCCCTGAGATTCTGATTCCTGGTGTTCGTGGGTTTAAAAACCATTTCAGTGACACAATATAAGAATAGGCTGGGGAGTTTCAATAGTATGCTCCTGCTAAACATAATCACATTTTATAAACATCTGCGTCATTACTGGTGTGATTCATCTCTAAGCTGTATACAGCTGTGTTTGCAGTTTCAATTAACAGTCCTCTAATTTCATATCCATCTCATGTTGCTAATTTAGTTAATTTATTCATAATTAAGAGTATTCTATTTTCTGTGAAGGTTTGTGGAGATTGTTGTATTATAAAATATAAAAAAAAAACCTGAAGCTGAGGCATTTTGATTCTTACAATAGTCACATCAGAACAAAAATGTCATTAATGTACCTAGAGAAGAAGACAAAATATAAGAGACATTTTTTTCTTTTCTCACATTATGGCTTTGTGTCTGAAAGCAAATGACAGTATGAATTTGCTCTTTTCTCCTTTTCTGCCCTTTTCCCTTTTGCCCAAAATCTAATATAATTCTGTAGTTTAGACTGATACAGCTGGTTTTAATATGTAATAAAAAACGATAACACCAAAAAGGGTGTTACAAGAACAAAGGTGTGTGGGAGACATGAATCATCCTCCCTCCTGAATTTTTGTCCTCTAACATTTATATCTTAGAGTACAATGTATTTAAAAAGGCCTGTGTGATTAGGAACTGTGAGATAACTTGGAAAAATTAATCCTGAGACACATTCAGTTGGACTTGATGATCTTCATGTGTCCCTTCCAAATCGGAATGTTCTGTGAAACCTGTGGAACAAGGACTGTCTTGGTATTTATCAAAACAAGTGCTTGCTTTTTTTAGAAAATATACTTTGTATATCAGTACAAGAATATTGTGTGCAAAATGGCTTAGAAATCCTAGAAACAAACCTTCTTTCAGTTGTCAACAATCTAATGAAGTTCTACCATTTTACTAGGACTGGTTACAACCCTCCAGTACTTTGTAAATGCAGAGATACTGTGCCCTCCATTATTTTTGTGAGCCCTATAGGAATGCTCATTTTTGGAAGTGCCTGCAGTACTAAGGAGTTGTATGTATAAATGGTTCTCCTTTAAAAAAAAAATAGAAAAGAAGAAGAAAATCCTCATCTTTAGCATGAAGGGTTTTTTTATACTTCTGTGTTGGTGATCAGGTGAGCAAAACACTGGAAGTTCAGCATCCCTTGCTGGAAAAGAAACCAGGGAGAAATACAGGGCAGTCTTCCTCCTTCAAAAAAAACTAAGAGATAAGTATTATCCTGAGTATTGCTATAATTTAAGGTAAACAGAGGGTTCTCCAAGTTGTACAGAAAACATTGAAATAGTGTGATCAATATGTCTCAAGCAGAGCTGCAGGTTCTTAATGACAGCTGCTGAATCCCTTATAGCTGAAAATCACAGTTGTCTGCTGCTTTTTCCTTTAATCTTTCCCTGCCTACAGTCTCCTTGATGCTCTTTAAAGTTTCTCTCATTGCTCTTTTTTCTCCTTGAAGCTTCCTTTCTTCCTCTTCATATAAGCTTCTCCTTGGCTGTCATGCCATTGACAAGCACACCACTATTTATTAAAAAAAAAAAAAAAAGCTGGGGGAAAATCATTAAACAAATAAATAAAGAACACAGCTAGCAAATTTATTATTCAAAAGGAGAAGAAAAGAAAGGGATGGAGAGAGGAAAAGTGCAGTGTAAGGTGAGGGAGGCTTTTACTCATGGCAGTTATATGAATCACCACCAAGAAATCCCCAAGAAATCTCTAAAGATCAGAGGTAGTGAAAGTTACAGCCATGGTCTAAACAGACCTCTAAAGCTTCTCAAAGCAGACTGTCTCATAATTTTCTTTTCTTTTACTTGTCAAATATTAATGCTGGAATGTAATATTCTGAAGATAATAAAAGTCTGAACCATTTCAACCTGTTAGGTGCATACTCTGTGTATTTAGCAAATAGAATGACAGTTGCCTGTTGTACAAATTCCAGGATGACCAACCCTTTTTTATTAAAATGGTGATTAGGGTTAAAGAAGATTATAGCAATTTGCCAGGGTCCTGTTTCACTGCAAGCTCAAGGCAAGAGAGGGTGATTCAAGTGCAGAAAGAGAGATTGTCACAGGTTGCTCAGTCTTCAGTCTTCTGTGGATTTATACTAACTTTTGTTATTTGTGTACATTCTCCAGATTTTACTATGCAAGAAAGGAAACACACTCATTTTCTGTACACAAAAAAAGATTAATTTTTTTTCCCTCCAAGAAGAGATGAATATTCAAAAGAGAGTGCATAGGCCTTTTAAATTTTATTGTATTAATATCATACTCTGGAAGTTTGTTGCTTTTTCTTTTTCTTACTCTACATAAAATGATAGGGCAATTGTGCCTTGTACTTCAAAAGCTGAGTGTAAACCCTGTGGAAGTCTGTAAATCTGTGTGAATTTGTATTTTAAAGAGTTTGCTTATTTATCCAGAGTCATGCCTGTTCCACAAGTTGAAAATAAAAATCCAGATCTTGAATCATCTTCCTTAAATTAAGCTTTTCAGATAAAGCTTAAATTAAGCTTTTCACATAAGGTTTTGGGCTTCAGTTCTGAACCCTCAGTTCTGAACCCTCAATTCCATGATATTAGACATGGGATTCCCACCAATGTTCCTCCCAAAAGAGGATTAAATGCCTGCAGTATTACCAAAAAATGTGGTCAGTTTTTGTCTTCTGCCCAGATTTTCTGTTAGGGAAGAAAATAAAGACGTCATGAAAATGTTGGTACATTTTTGAGTGTTTCAGCTTTATGTCTTTAGCACCAGAGGATAGTTTTACTTTTTGTATATTCTCAGAACTCCTGAAGGACCTGCCTGTGTAGTAGTAATGTGGATGGGATAAGAGCACTGCATTACTGTACCCAAAAGTGCTGCCGCTTATGGAGTGAGCTGTTGAAATGACCAGATCCCAGTCTGAGTTCTGAGCACCCCATTGGTTTAGTCATCATTTGTTCTGCTACAGCATATGTCTGCTTTAATAAAGAAATCAGTGTCATTTGCATGAAATATTAGTCTTGATCAGCCAGTACCTAAAATGTTTGCTAAATGTTTACTTGCTATGTAAAACAGAGGTGATTTTTGAGTCACTCTCACCTGGGAAAATCGATCTGCATTTATCTGACCAACAAAACAGACCAGCCTGAGCCTGACCAAGATAAAAATCAGCTGGTAGAAGATCAGGAAAGGAAGGGGGATCATTTAGGCCACCAGAAGATCAGACATACTCAGTTATGAAAAAGCAATTTCTGCCTCCGATAGGATGCCTACATCTGTTCCTGGGTATAAGTGCAAGTGCTGCGTGCCTTACCTGTGTGGGTCCTGCTCGGTTCAAAGGAAGGCACATGTGAAGTCAGCAGGATTTATCTCCCTGTTTCACTCGTCGTGTCAATCTGCTACCCTTCACTTGTGGAAAATCTTCAAAGGTTCTTGGCCTGTTACACTACATGAAAAAGTCTGTGCAGATTTGAAAACCTAGATTTGTTTCTGAGGGGTTTCTGTGTGCTGTCCTCCCACTCTGAGGAGTGTATAAATCCCATTAAAGCAGCAGCCTCTCAAACTACTTCAGCAGGTTTGAATTATGGGTTTTATTTATTTATTTATTTAAATATTCTGATGCATAGGTGAACTTCTAGAATTTTAATTATATCTGTATCTGATGAGCTGCAGAAATGTAAAAGGGGTTTGGGTGAGATTTAATTTTAGATAGCAGCTTAATTAACTGCATTTGTAAAAACCAGTGCAGCTTTAATTAAATTTCTCTACATTAATTTAGTTATTTAATTGAAAATTTATTGGGGTAGTCCTTACAATTTATGACTCTTTCTGTACGAGGATCTTAAATAACAGATCATAATAATAATAAAAAATAAAACCCAAACTGTATTTAAGTTTTTGCTAGGTTTCTACTTGCTTTTTGAAAATAGAAGAAAGGGTTTTTTTCTCCTAAATATTTATTCAGGTTTATGGATTTTGTAACAGGATTGTACATCTGAAAACCCCACCTATAAATGGTGACTGAAGAGGTATTCTTCTCTTCTCATACGTGTTGAGATCGGTTTGTTTTTATTCCACATCAGCCATTATACCTTTTCCCATGTCATACCAAGACTGGCTTGTGGTGCTGCAAAAACTACCACTTGCAAGACTTTACAGATGTTGGAGTGGGTTGTGGTGCACAGGGGAAGCTGTTTGAGTTTTGAGTCTGCAAAATTCTGTGCTGTCAAAGACGTAAGAAGTGGGGGAGCAGGTCCGGTGAGGGGAGCAGGAGCCAGAGACACTTTAATCCTTTTGTAGCCTTTCATAGGCACCCGCACATTTCCAGCACAGCACGCTGTGTCTCTCTGGTTCCCCCCTCTGCACTGAGAGATGTGGAGAAACAAGGAGAGGCTGGAGCAGTGAATGCACATCCTTCAGGCAGGGAGTGCAGCTATTCAGATGAAACCCCCGTACTGTGGGTCCACCCTGTCTCATGACCCAGCATCATGAGAAAAGGTTAACTATTTCTTTTCACAATTAGGCTGTATCTACCTGAAGGACAAATATGTAATACATATGTTCTAATTGACATTATATATAAATTAGAATTAATTTCAGCTTGTGTTCAGTTTCTGAACCAATGGTCACAATCTTCCAGTGATGGCACTCAGAATTTCCAATAGTATATGCTTTCCTCCACTTGAAATTATTTCCACTGCCCTACATTTCCCTTGCAACTCAAAAATTAATTCTATTGATATTTTGCCAAAGAGTCTGTTCATAACAATTTTCTTTTTCTTCCCAACACCTATTACACGCATCAGTTGCATAAATGGTGACTTCATGTCTTTTTGGTGCAGCTGGATATTTTCATCAACTCTTTTCATTTGAGCATCGTTCATTAGAGTTCCTTCATATTTTTGCCTGCAGTGAACTGTCTCTGCAGAGTGATGTGATCTATACAATTAAATAGAAGTGGACTTCTTGTCCTTCCAGTGTCATATCTGCCCAGACATGTATTTGAGACAGAGCATACGATCCTATTTGCTTACCTTCCTTGAGGTACCTTTCTATCTTAGTTTATTCCATAATGCTTTGTTTATGGTACTGTAGATTGTCTGAAGTGAAGTTTGATTTCTATGTTTTCTCAAATTGTTCAGCGAAATAAACAGTAAGGGTGCAAATTTCCATGAAGACACAGTGGAATACATGAATCAGAAAGTCGAGTAAGACATTAGGTTTATGAACTCATGAGCCATTTTTCCCAGTGGTAGGAAGTGCTTTTAAATGAACCAAAATAACTGGTTCAAAAGAAAGTCTGAAATAATGAACAACATCATTATGATCTCAACGTACTTGGCCAACTAATAAGATGGGTGGTGCTGCTACTTGGACAGTTTCTGTAGTTTCAGTGACTTTGATAGCTGATGTAATGTCTGCAGACTGTTGGAGCTAAAAAATTACAAATCCTGAAACTGGTGACAATTGTGCTCCTTCTCAAAACTGTATGCACTTTTTTTAAAGGCTGTTTGCTCTAACAAAGAGTTCACATTCAAATATTTTGCATTACCTGATTGGATAGAATGTCTAGATATAATAATAGTGTCATATTCCAAGGGACTACATTTCTTCTGTACCATCCTAGAAACATATCAAGAATGTTTATCCTAAGTAATTTCATAGTCATTCATGATTAATTATCATAATAAAGCCCATCTAGTAGCTCTTTTGGAAGTGTTTTTCTTAATGGCCTCCATGGCCAGGGACATTTCAGCCATACGACCAATTCTTGAAGACAGTTTGACGTCCAGTTTAACTTTGTTAAACTTCAGTGTTAACATACTGTCGAATTTCAGGAAGGTCAAGATGCAGAAGAGGCACCAAATGTGCAGGGTATTCTATAGCTCTTTGACTTCTATAGCTGCAGTCAAAGAACTTTGCCTTTCTGTCAAGTATGAAGCAGGTGCTCAGTTACAATTAATTATGGTGTGTATCTTGCTTTGCCTTTAAAATAAAAAATAATGTTCAAGTCTGATTACTCAGTAATATGCGTGGGCTTACAAATTTGTACAGCCTCATACTGATTTATAAAAAGTGATCTGATCTTTTCTCTGTGCTTCCTGATACTCCATCCAATATTATTAATTCTCACGGTTTAACAATAAGCATTTAACTGAATATTCATTTCCTCATTCTTTACTTCTAAGATTGTAGTCTGACTGCAGACTTCATAAGATCTTAGGATGAGGAGCCTTTGGTATACCGAGAATAAGTTCATAGTGTTGGAAATGCAACTTTTAGAACATGACTTCCACTGTTCCTAATATTCCCTAATTAATATATGCTGGTAACAAAAGGAAATGTGTAAAAGGCTCATTCAATCTGCATTTATGATATAAAGGGTAGAAGTCTTAAAGATTACAGCAAGAACATTTTGAGTATAGATACTTTAGCATACTATAATATGCACCTATTAGGGAGAAATGTTAGCTGCCAGTATAGGAGTTGATGAACAGTTTCCCAATTAATAAGAAAATTCAACTTCTGTTGTTAAACAATTTCAAGAGCTCGTAAAATGATAGAAAACTGGCAGGCAAAATGGTTTTTGTGATGTAGGAGCCGAGATTAGTAATGTATTTTCTCAAGGGAACAATGTTTGAACAAGTCCAAGGTTTCATTTAAAATTTCTAAGACTAGGGAAAAAAGAGTTATATTAAAATTACATCTTTTGTCAGCCTAACTTTGGAGGCGTTCCTCACATTTCCAGTGTTATTGAGTCTGTTTTGAACCATAATTTTGAACCATAATGCAGTCACAAATGAACCATTATTACTCTGCATATACCTCACTTCTGTAGCTTTAGTGGATGTAGTCATAACTGTATTGTAAAAGTGCAAAATCAATGATGCTGAAGCTGTAGTGGGTCAGAACCAGGCGAAAAATTGGTCCTGGAGTGAATTGGTTCTCTGGGAACGAATTTCTTTGTGCCTCCTTAACTCAGTGTATTAAACCTTGTGCAGTGGGATGTGAAAAACAAACACACACACAAAAAAAAACCCTGGCTGCTTTAAAAATGTAGTATTCCATCCATTATATTCTAGAAGTCCCTCAGAGGTCTTCATGCAGTTCAGATTTCTGCTGGTTAGAAAATGACTTGACAAGAATGATTTGGAGTTTCTGGTATTGTTATTGAAGCAAACGCAGCTAAACATAAATTATTCTGACTATACTTAGAAAACTACAAAAAAGTATGCTCTGCTGAAGTACAGAATAATATCTGAAAAGTGCAGAATATTGGTGAATAAGAGATAAATTAAAGCTGTGGGATGATTTTGGAGGGAAAGAGGTTGTTGTATATGTATACTCCTCCACATATGTTTATGCACACATATCAAATCAGAGTTTCTGACAACATGGGAAACAAAAATACTTTTGAGAGCTGACAGGCAGGTATATAATTTATTCTTGCAGTACTAGACTATCACAGCAGACACACAGATGGTTGGCTGGGAAAAAAACCTGTCAAAGGAATTTAAATCCAACAAGTACCTCTGTATAGACTTAGAAGGTTTTACCGGTTTCATGGAAAGTATTACAGATTGCCACAAAACAAATCACGAGTTGTTGTGATTTTTATTTCTAAGTGATACAGAAACCAGGCTAATTTTTCTGTTTGAACAGAAAGGTGAACTGGAGTGGGCAGAAAAGTGGATGACTGCTAGATAAAAAGGGAAATAAAAACAGAAGGCAGGACAAGAAAAGAATTGAAGAACACTTTAACTCTGAAGAATAACTTAAAACATCCAGAATGTAATAGCATGAAGGAAACAACAGGAGCCCAAGCAGAATCTAATAGGAAATTGAAAGTAGTGAGGAGGAGGAGCAAAATGAGAGGTGAGGGAACTTCTTGTTGGCATTGGAAGTGGGAGTCACAGCAGAAAGGATTTGCCTCTTTGTTAAATATTATGTGCACTGATTTGCAAATTTACCTTTCAAAAGAAACTGAACTATAATGAAACATTTTGCTCATGTCAGCCTATGAAGTTGTATTTTTACTTTACCAAATTTTGCACCCTTCAGATACCTTTTCCTGCCAGTTGTTCTCTATATGGTGAACATTAACAGTACAAGATCTGTATTCCTGTTTTCTCAGCTGTTGTTTTTTTCTCCTTTTTCCTCCTTGCTTGTCATGATTGTTTTCCCTTGTAGAAGACAGATGCTATATAGTAAGACAGTGTAATGGTATAGGCAGCTGAACTAGAAACACACTGGTAGAGTGTATTTCCTGGGGGAAGTGCCATGGAATGGTCTATAAGGACATGTATTTCAAAATCAAATGAAACCCCAGTGGATGGGTTTTTTCAAAAATACATGTAGGCTTGGAAATTCAAGTGCTTTCAGTCTCATTGCACCCTGGTCAATTCAACAACTCTACTGGTTTCTCAAACTGTAGTTTTGAAAGTTACTTTGGCATTTGTAGCTACCTTACAGCCTCATGTCTGCTACTGCTGGCAACTCTAGAGAATAAAAATTACTCAGCCAAAAGCAATTACAGATCATCAGAGTGGAATCTGGCTTCTGCAGCCAAAAAGCAGTTACGGACAGATAACTGTAGGCCAGCATTGCTAGTCCAGCAGTATGTAATCAAAGCACTTGTTTGTTCAGAGGAATCTTACTGTACAGTGGAGTTACTGACTGAATAGACTGTCTAAATAATGGCTTCTGTCTTAGGTCTGGTTGGTTAACAGTTTTGTTTCTTTCCTGAGACTGTGGGGGATGAAGACAGTGAAAAGACTATCAGTGTAGAAAAGACAAGAGATAATAGGATCTGCAGAGAGTGAGTTTTAATGAGAAAAAGAGAAGGGAAAAGGAAAAAACTTCCTACAGAGAGGTTTTACTCTTATTTTTTTAGCAGGTAAATTTAAATAGGCATAATAAAATCAAATTATGTAACTGAATTATATTAATAGGCAAATAAAATGAGTAAAACAATAAATGGGCTAACAAAAATGCCAGTTGTATGGTCATCTGTACATAACAGAACCAAAATTTCATCTACGTAGTACTAAAAATAAGGACTGGCATTGATTCAGATTGGACAGAGAATAGCTAACACATTAGGATGGAAAGGTTTCGGAGTTAAATGATTCTACATCCTCAATTTTATTCTATGGGATTTTTCGTTACATTTAAAAAGTAATAATGAACACAAAAACCCCCAATACAAATCTTTGTATTTTACATTTGTAAACTTTTGGTTGTAACTTAATTTTTAAATAAAGTTACACAAGATTCAGTGCAGCTTGAAATTCCTCTGCATGTCTCATTCAAATATCTGAATTCATTGCAGCAAATAGTGTATTGAACAAGCATGGTTTCATTTGCTTTTTACAAATGATCTCATTAGTTTTATTTGACATAACTTGTCATAAGTCTTACATAAATTTACTTCTGTCTTCAGATTTCTTTAGAAATCCTAGCCATCCTGATGTATTCTGGTGGTTGACCCTGGCTGGATGACAGGTGCCCCCTAAAGCTGCTCTGTCCCTCCCCTCCTCAGCTGGATAGGGGAGAGAAAATGCAGTGGGTATTATAATGGCTTGTGGGTCAGGAAAAGGACAGAGATCACTCACTCCACCTTCTGTGAGAAGCTGCCAGAAGCTTTCCCCATGTCTGACAGGGCCAACGCCATGAGGGACCTGCCCCCATCATATACTGATGGTGTAGTTTGGGGTGGGTTTTTTACTTTCTATAAACCCTGAAAATAAATTTCAATCTCAGCAGTCTTGAAATTTTATATAAAAATATGTCATCTGATCTGGTAGCATTAAAGCAAATGGAAGCTTCAATGTCAGTTTTACAAAAGGAATCAAGTCCATCCTTGTTTATTAAATTGTACACATGGTTTTAAGATGCAGTTTCACTGCTTTTTGAAGTCATTTTATAGAAATAATGAGGACAGTCCATAGAGATCACTCTTAAGTTTTGTGAGTTATGAGAATGTGTTGGTTTTTGTCTTGTGGAGTCCTTTCTTGAGCAAATCCTTCATAGTTAAGTCTTTCGTAAATAGATTTTTTTCAAAGAGAATGTTAATTTCTTCCTTTATTTGCCTAGCTTGAAGGCCACATGTCAAATTGTCACTGTGATAACAATAGCTTCTAAGTTAGACATTCAGAAAGGGTTTCTGACTTAGTAAATTAAAGTTTTGTAACTGCCAATTAAACTGCCTGTCACTGTATTATATGGTGCTGCTATACAGATTCTGCAGATTCAGGTTTCACAGCTGACTTCAAACTGTGTTGGAAGTCTTGTCTTTGTTTCTCCCTTATTCTTACTCCTTATTTCACACACTTGAATTCCACTCCCTTTCAGTGGCACTTAATTTCAGAATCTCCATCTTTCTTACTGTCTTAATTCTCCAAGATTTCTTCTATTCTTAGAATTTCTCAGTTCTCTGCTCTTAGAAACAGATGAGTAATAAGGCAAGCCTAAATAGAAATAAATTATTTACTTCTGGAAAAAAAAAATTGATAAAATATAGATAGCTCTGAAAATAAGGTGGCAAATTTAAGAGAGGTTTTTATGACATTCAATAATAAACAACTAAAGCATTTGTCAAAATGTGATGTATTTTCTGGAGGTGAAAGGTTACTTTTCATGTTTGAAGCTGCGCAGATGATAAATACATTTTGAGAATTCTACCATGATATTTATGCAGGAGTTTGTTGCATTTGTTTTTTAACTGATATGCAAAAAAAGGTGTGTTTAATGTTTGTACCAAGAGTCTTTGAAATGGCAATAGTCAGTGCAGACCAGTCATAGTTTTCCTGGAAACACAAAATTTCCTGGCTTTAATTCCACACCCTCCTACAGAGGTGAAACTTGGAGCTTTGTTCCTCTGGAAGGAAGAGCCCTCCCTTTCTACTCATGGCAGGATCTGAATCTGTGAAATGGATGAATCTGGGGCTGGAGCAAAGCCACTTTCAAAGATCTGAGATTCATATGAGACCTTTACAGATTGACAGTGGTAAATAGGGTATTCAGCTTTGCAAGGAGAGGGCTAATGAAAACATATTTAAGATGAAAACTGCATGTAATGTTACTGGAATTACTTGACTAAAACCTGTGGCACTTACCATATGATAATGGGGTTTTTTGAGATACATGAAGTGATGGTTTTCTTGAATTCATGTATACTCTCTGATCCTTCATGCCAGTATAGCTCTTAACCTTCACTATATACAATTTTACATTCCCTGTAAAAATGTGCTATAGCATTAATTTGTTTATTATAAGCACCTTTTCCTCTCAACAGATTAAACTGTGGATATCACAGAATGTATCTTCTGACTTAAATTGGAGTTTTTTAACATTGTGGTTTAGCAATACAGGCTATATATGACTTGGGTTTCCCTTTCATGCCAATTGAATTTAACTCACAGATTAGAAAAGCATATAAATACATGGATTTTGACCAGCTGCAGGATGAGGGCAGCTCCTCTCACAAGTCATATTACACTATTATAGGAGTTTAGCCATTATCTTCAATCAGCATAATATCAATCCTATCAGCAATTGTTTCCATTTGAACAGCTATTTGCCTAGAGTAATTTTATTATCTTTCAGTGTGCTATATGCATGTCTTCCCCAGGGAGAAAAAAGAAGCTTTTGTGCAAAATCAAGAGCTGTAGCGGTATACAAAGAAGTGTCAGATAACCGATCGTGTGGTTGCTCCCAAGCTTGAGCAGCTGCTGGGATGTAGAACATTCTACAGAAGGCATTCAGACTGAGAGGTCATGTTCTGAAGGTTCATTGGGCAGGAACAATAAATAAATGTTTGCTTAATCCATGCAGCCAGTAATCTCATGAGATGAAGCTTTTTTTTTATGTTGTATCAGCACTTCATTGAGCAAGTGGATTTAATCAACTTGAAATAGAGTATTATACTCTTGAGATTTCCAGATGTAAGAATATGGATGAAATAAACAAATAATGTGAATAGACCACAACTGTAATAATACTGTCCCTACTGACATTAGCTTACTTGCTTCACCCTGTATAGCTAAAAAGGAAACCAAAGAGGTGACCTATTTGGGGAAGTTTTAGGACTAAGGTTTATTTGGAGTGAACACATCTGTGACTTGTCAAAGAGAAAAAAAAAGAGAGAGTGGAAAATATGAAAGAGAAGAGATATGGAATTAATACAATGGATGCTGCATATAGAATCCTTTTGGTGCATTATTACCCTAGATTGTACCCTGCAAAGAATATTTTTCTCTTGCCTTCCACCTTGTCCTATGCCTTCCTGTAGTTCTCTTCCTCCATACATTCCTTCTGTCAGTCTTTCCAAGACATCCTCCTCCTTGGCGTGTAAACTCACTTGGGAAAATTAAGCTTTGTAAAAGTAAAATTTATACTTATATTTAGAGTATGATTCTGGGGTGTATGTCTTAGTGTGAGCGGAATTGTCTCAGGAGATGCATATTTCTCTTAATTTCTGATAGAGGAAGGCTTTTATATGTTTCACCTTATGACTCCTGAGTTAGGACAGATAAACCTCGCAGGGTCTACCGTGTATATGTTTTTGCATGGCATTACATATGTAACAGCGTATTAGTCCAAGCAATTCTTCATCTCTTAGTTATAAGCATCATTGAATAAAATTGAGAGGTTTACTACATATGTATGAGAAAATGTATTTTCACTGGATTTGGGGTAATGACGTGGGTTTTGAAGTGTGAATTGCAATTATAAAAGTGAATGAAGATGCTGAACAAGAAATTAAGAAGACAACAGGAAAATGGTGGAAAAGACAGGACTGAAAATCAAAGCCTCTTGAGTACTGATGGGATTATAATCCCAGAGGAATCAGAGGACAAGCTGGTGCTTTCACTATCTTCAGTCAGAGCTGAAGATGGTGAAGAGAAAAACTTTGAAATTGCAATCAGCTAAAAGCAGCGCTGAATAAAGACAATACTGACTGAAGCCTCTGTTTCCTTTATAAGTAACCTGCATAAAATACAGGTCCAGGCTATGAGGTTCTTGCAGTCATGAGCAGCTATTCCCAAAACTAATGCTAGCAACAGCACTGGAGATTCACAGATCTGGGGAAAAGGAGCAATAAAACTAATATGATGAAAGATCAATGGAAGAGATGGAATGTAACTAGAACTATAAAAGAATAATCTTCACTGGTGATGCTCAGCCAATACAGGATTATTACATAGGCATATGTTTTGGGGGCAGACATTAAATAAAACATTCCTCGCATGACATTCTACTTACAGTTCCCTAAGTCACCAAAGATCCATTTCCCTTGGCACAAACTTGGTGTATAATACCTGACCTTTCAGAAACAAATGGTATTTTCAATGCAGCATGAATTTATTATTTTTTATTAGTTTAATGAGAGGAAAAAATGAGAAAAGGGGGGGTGGAATCAAAATAACCATAAAATCTTGTTAAGAGACACTAGGGCTTTACCTTAGGGATGGATTATGAAACGTTAATAAGAGCATTTTCATATTAAGTCCAAAAAAGAAGCATTTATTTTATATTGTTTTGAAATATTTTTAAAGTGAATAGAAAGGAGTCAGTTCCATTTCAAAGTGTAAAAACCATAATGAAGAGAAATTACAGTCTTCTCTAGCAGAGAAGCAAAAGAAATAAAAGAGGCCACAGCAAGGTGTCATTTTTTATGTCTTTATGTCAGAGACAATGCCTAAAAGAAACACATTTATTAAACAACCATGTTAGGGTAGGAACAATGGATGGTTAAAGCCTAAAAAGACTAATGTTTCAGCAACAACAGAATCATAATTAATCGTTCAGCCTTTTCCTATTACAAAATGTCTAAACATATACTCAGATTGGGAATAACAAAATAGTCAGTCAACTGATGCTCTGCAGGAAAAATGCAGGGGAAGGGTGAGGGCAATGTCAATGTAGCCCTGGAAAACTTTACCTCTGAAATACCTGGGTACTATTTTAAAAACCCTCACAAGACTGTGAATGTGCTCTCACACCCAAAATTTAAATGTACCACGTTTTTCTTAAGGGATGACCTCAAGACAGGTTTTGCAGATCAATGCCCTGTTCTGCCCTGCAGCAAGTTGTGTTTCTATAAGCATTTGACTGAGAAAATTCAATCCCTAGCACATCTTTTGTGAAGATTTCTCACTAGACCTGATCTTTTCTATTGTTTCCTGTCCCAAACCAGATGCCTTCACTCATACAAAACAGGAACTTTTGCCATGAACACTGTCAGTGAAACCAGTAAAATTGCTGCAGAGTAAGATGCTACTTAGTACAAGTGTGATGCAAGAAATAAGGTTGCATACCTTGAAACTCACTTGAGGTAGAAATGGGAGAGGGAAAGTGTGAAGTTTTTGCAGTAACAGAAAGCACAGAATTTTGTTATTTTACATTTGACGTTTTTGAGGTAGTTTATCTTACAACTTTTTTTCCTTTTTTAAGTTGCCAAAACTTTCTTGATTTAAAATGACTCATGAATTATCTGTACGTAGACTTTGTGGGAATTGAGAAGGAAAGAGGGAGGAAAAAGGTGGAAGGTTCTATCAAATCACCTGTGTTTTCATTGCCTTCAGTGGAAGAGGCAATCAGTTTAGATTTATGTAAATATTAGTAGAAGCTGCTAATGACATTTTACAGTTCTGGAAACCTTACAAACTTTACATGTGAAATAGTACAGATCTTCAGTTTTAGGAATAATTTTATATTAGAATGTATTCCATCCCCTCTCCCTTTCCAATAATCCTCATTTGGGATCTAAGATTTCCCCTAAAATTGGTACAAGAACACTTGGAATGAGAGGTGAAAAACTGGGCTTTGCAATTCCTCTTCTGTACCTCCCCTAAATAGGTTTCTCTTAGTTTTCTCTATTTCCCAAAAGAATGATTGAAGAGCATGTGTCTTCATATATGGCTACTTATGTTTTTTAACATAAGTAACTAGGAAAGCACATTGCAGAATTTTTCTGTTATAAATAATGTTTATCAGAGCCTATAATCCGGAACCCTCCAAGTGCCTTGTGGTTTTAGCACAATTAAATAAGATCTAATAACACTGACAAAGCAGAAATTATTATGTTCATAGTAGGAAAAGAAAGCACTCATTTCAGTGTCTCTGTCTCCTGATTTCCTAAGGCTTCTGTCCCTCAGTTTTAATTGCAATTGCTCGCTCAACCCTTTGTTGTAGGTCACCATCGTTCTTGGCTCTCTGCAGTTGATCCACATGCCTCTTGATTATGGTGCCTAGAAATGATCAGGGTGTACCACCTAAAATTCTTGTGGATGATGAGCAATCCTGAAAGATAGAATGTTGTTTAAAAAAAAATAAAAAAAAATTTGATGTGAAAACATTTCAAAGCTTTTATAGAGTGCAGGTATGCAGGTGCCTTGGTCTCAAGAGTAAGATTTGATCTCAGGAAGAATATGTGCCATGCTGAGCTCCTTACTAGAGGTTTTACTTACCAAAGAACACATTCTCTCTCTAGTTGCAGGCACCCAGCTCCCACTGACTTTGAAAATGTCAAACTGCATCAAAGTTAGATTCATTTTAAGATCAATAACCCAGCAGAGGTTTAGGGTAGCCTATACATTTTAGCTTCTCTTTTCCCCAGCTTACAATACAGAACTAAAAGTATATATAATTTCAACTTTATACTGAAGGCAGAAGGGAAATTACTGAACCTATAGGTCTGCACAGTTGGAGTTCTAAAGAGTATATTTTATAGGGCTCCATAGAAGATACATACAGAAAAAAATTATACTGGGAATGATGCACTGGAAAGGAGCTAATTGAGAACTTGTGGGTGAGGATTAAAGAGCAGACCAGTATGTGGGTGGATGCTATAGGCCACCCAACCATGCAGAACACTTGGTTGACGTGGAATCCAGAGGGAAATCTAGTGAGGGATGTCTATGGCTATTTATTTATCTGAATTTGAAGCTAATGTAAATTTTAAATTGAATACTTTTTAATTGGTGAAGTGCCTCTTTGTGGAAAAAAATAATTGCTAAATATAAACATTTGTAAAATTACTGTTGGATACTATGAAATTCTGCAATGAATTTGGCAGAAAAATAGTTGATACTGCTGAAATTGCATTGGGAAAAAAAAAAAGCAATATTAAAGAGGAAAGACAAGAATTTGAAAGCTTTGTTATGAAAATGGTCCAGGATGGAGGGCTGCACAACAGTTCCTTGTATCTTTAAAAGGCCAAGTTCATGCTCAGCTCATACCAGTTTCATAAAATATTTTGTATCTAACAATAGTGTGTGAGTAGAACTGAGGAACATACAGTGATGTGAAAGCCCTTGCTTATGTGATGGCTTGTACAGGAGCAGTGGGGATGTCAAACATGAGGCCTCTCAGACAGAATATCTTTTATCCAAAACAAACCAAGTAATGTTTTATAAGAGAATTGTTTCCTAAAGATGTTTGTTCTTCGGATTTCACATGGTTTTGCAACTGTTTTGTTCTCTCTAAATTTGAATGGTTTTGTTGTTTAAACCATAAGACCTAACTTTCTTTCCCTAGGCATAGAAATACACAAAACCTGAAGTGCGCTGATCTAGGATTATAAAACGAAAGCCTAAGAAGCGGTGGCTGGTTATTCACAGTACATATATTAAGTCAAGGAGATCGTTGTTTTATTTACTGTTTTCTGAGGCTCTGTGCCCAGAGCTTTAAGATGCTTCCTGAATTTATATTACATTTTACTCTCTTGTTTCATCTGAGGATTAAAAAAAGTGGTCAAGGTACAATACATGTATTCTACTAGTTTTTAGGATTTTTTTAATTTTTTTTTTTACTAAAAGAAGAATTACATAAAGTCACTCAGATTTCAATCTGCTGAACTATACAGTCCTACCACGACCCAGAAATTTGAATTTAGTCTTTGTAACAGCTGTAAATGCATGCAAACAACATTGCACTTACCTATTTTGCCCTTAATGTGAAAAATAAGCACATTTCATGTTTATTTTTACACTCTGAAAATATATCAGGCTACAGAACTTTCCACCAGAAAACTAATTGTCCTTTGCTGCTTTTTCAACTCAGTAAATAGCAAGACTTAAACTTCAGTAGCTGGGAACAATGACTATCAATTGCCTTTTCCCCCCTGCTGTTCCTCATTAAGAGCACAAAGTGTTCTTATTTAAATCCATCCTTATCTCCTAATATAAAAGGAACAGTGAGTGACTGAATTCAGTAGCTATTAGAAGTACAGTAGATCAGATCTTCCTGTTTATTGATTTGTGAAGAACATTCTTGCACTGCTTTGACAGCTCTGAGTCAGTGAGAGCAAAGAAAGAAGCTTTTCAGCTCTTGGGAGGAGAATTGCTGGGCAACATTAAAGAGGGTCTTGTAGAAGCCAGTTTCCTTTGATATGCAGTCAAATTGGCTGTGATTGGAGTCAAGGTCATGAGGCTGTGGAAATGCTATGAATATGGTGGGGAAATTAAAGGAGTGTTATTTTAATAAGTATTGTGTGTATTCACACTGATACAGAAAATTGCCCTTCTCTTTTTGTGAGAACAGGCTTTAGTGAAGCAAATTTGGGGAGGGAAAAAAGGTGGGGGGGAAAGGATCTTTTGGCTGCTACACTAAATACAGCTGCTTAGATGAGAATCTGCTAATCTTTCCTCTTTTTCTTGCCATTTTTCCATGAAATCCCAGCCATGCAACAGTTGTCTTAACTCTTACATTTACCATTTTCTTTTACTAGTGATCTCATTTCTACTGTCTCATATTAATAAGTAGTAAAAATTGCTACTCACACATTTTCACGTAACTTGCCTGTATTGGGGGCTGCATAATTCTGGAATTAGTGGCTATATATATTATGCTGCATGTGCCCTTAGATGCCCCTTATAAAAAGGTTATTATTCTCACTTCAGAGCAGTTTATGTTATTGATGTGTTTCAAACAAATAGTAATTTAAAGAAGTTATGCTCAAATGTAAATGTCTGTCTTCACTGAAAGGGATTTGTAGTATCTACCTGACCTCCTCACTCTTGCATCAATGATCTTAAAATAGAAAGTGAATAATTTGACAAAATAGATAATTTTCTTATTCCTCCTCCTTATTTGAAGTTGTGTTCTGGATGGATTGAAAAATGGATTAATATGTGCTTATAGTGCTTATATTTTATTCAAAAGCGAGAACTTTCAGAGAAATCTGGTGAGGAAAAGTTTCAATTTCTTTTAAGGATAAACCAAAAAAATTCTCTTTGAATCTAGCATTGGGCTAGTATGGCAGTAGACCTAGCAATGATGAGTCAGGAAGAGAGAGAATTTACATTTTTTTTTCCATTATTGTATTAATAAACTCCTATCAAAATAGCACAGATAACATGGAGTCTTTTCAAAGACAATAGGATATGGCTCGAAAATAGGGGTAGTAGAAACTGTTGTTAATTTCCACAAGCATCAAAGATGAAAATAGCTATTCTTTTTTTTTCATAGAAAGAATAAAAGTTGATTTAGAAATTGCAGGCATAATGAAGTATGCTGAGCAAACACAGAAAGAAAAAAATAAAAGCTACTTTTTGCCTTGCTTGGCAAATTAAAATATTTCTAAAGAGATCCACCCACACCAACAGAATGAGGTTTGATTCACTGTTTACACTATTTTTTCTGAAGCACCTACAACTCTTCCTAGCCTAATCTTAGGAGAAAATTGGCAGTTATTTTCAATTATGGAAACTTGATCACACTACAAGGGATGGAGAGATGCTCATTTAAACCCTGTTTCTACAATAAGCTTCTTTATTTCCTTGCTTACAAAATAATTTGAGAACAATGTAAATATTACGAATATACGTGATTGCAATTTAGAAATTAGACTGAGAAGAAAATTATTAAATCTTTTTACAGGAAATAGTCTTTAATATTTTCAAACAGAGAGATGAATGTATAATGCAACTATTTTTCTGTTTCACCAGCATGGCACCAGCTGAACTAACCTGTGGCATGGGACAGGTTTCTATGGTGTCATCAAAGAGGGGGTTTTACAGTGTCATTTAGGAAGAACTGGAGGTGTCTGTGCTTTTTTTTCCTCGAGTGTGCATTTTCAGAGTTAGCATTCACACCGACCAGGAAAACCAAATGCAGTTGCCTGCTAGATCTCTTCAAGAAGCTCTGCAAGTTACATTATTTGAATATATCAAGAAGGGAGATACATTGCATTTAATAGATAACTAGCACTTTAGTGCTGTTGTGTGCCATTTTCTTCAACTTTATAAAGGGATGTGTTCAGAGGGAGAACTGTGATGGAGAAGTGAATGAATTTTGAATTACAATTTGGAATCCACAGAAGTCTCTTTCTGAATTGCTTCAATGTTAACAAGGGTGAAGGCAGTCACATATTCCCCTGCAACATCCCCTGTTTACCTGATGTTTTCTTACTGCACATGATTACCAGTTTCTTGAGCCACTTTTACTGTGACTATTTAAGGTTTAAAAATTAAAACTTCTGAATAAATTCCGGCCAAGTTCACTGAACATGAATTCTCTAAGTGTGCTGAACACAAAGAGACATTTGACCAGCCATTTCCACTCCTACAGTGTTGCAACCACTCATTTTGCAGAGTGGTTTAAACTATTGATCAGATCTCACCTGCCTGGGACATAAGTACCCTAGGAACAGTTTCTTCCACTGAACTTCTCCAGTTGAAAATCAAAGCTATGGGCAAGACTGGGTCGGGGTTAAACCAAATCTAGACCTAGGCTGAGTATTATGTTGCTCCAGTGTGGAATTTGTATATCGAAGATTATAAGACTGATGGATCAACAGAGTGACCATTTTTATAGCTCTTTGTTAAGGGCACTCATTATTTGCAGGCATAACTTCAACAGCATGATGGGGTGGGGGTGGTGCATCTTTCTGACTAGTTCAGTGACTCCAGCACACCTGAACAGTTACTGTTGAGTACTTTTGGAGAACATAGAAAATACTGAGAATCAAACAACTCACTTTTCCTTTTAATCCAGGCCTGCTTTGCAGTGTGATTTTAAACACAAAAGAAGGCTTTCTATAAAAAATATTCTCAGCTAACCCCCTTTAAAAAAACCCAACAAAACCAAAACCAAAAAAATCCAGAATTTAACAGTAGACCCAAGTTAAATCCATCAAATCCTTATTTTGATTTCAATGGAGCTGTTATAACAAATATTGTCAAGACTGAACCCCTACATTAGGTAAAGTACTTATAAACTATTCTTAACTATATGACATAGTTTTGCTTTTGTTATTATCATAATTTGTTAATCTGAACCTGATTATATATTCAGTTCACATGTCTGCATCCAAATGATGGGAAACAGAACTTGTTTCATCAAATGTTTCCAAAGTCTTTAAAGGAGAAAGATTTAAATAAATTTTTCTTTTAACTTGTTAATTTGTGGAGCAGAAGCTGTTTCTGTTCCATGTCAATATCACTTAAAATCAGTATAGAATTTTTAATATTACTGTCTTCACCTTCAAGTATGTTTACTGCACTACTGTGGTTCTTTCATTTGTTATGATTGAAAGAAAATAAATGTTACGTAAAAAGTAGTTTAAATAAATAATGGAAATGCACGTCTTTTCAAGCATGCATCCTCAGTGGAGAAAAGTGATGGTTCAAGTAGCTCAATTACAGAAAATTCTGAAGTTTGTGTTTAAGTCAAAATCAGATATAAAAATACTTTGATCCATTTAAGCCAAATTCTCATATCTTGATTCAGATAAAGCAATAGCTGACTGTTTAGAAATCCGTCTATTGATTTCTTTTTTTTTAATAACATTTCCTGTGGAGAAATACTGTAGAGTTTTACCTAAAGGATACCGAAATCAAATCCATAGTCCCGCCCTATGGAGGTTGGACCAGATAATCTGCTGTGGTCCCTTCAAACCTCACCCGTTCTGTGATCTTGCATGTTATGTGCAGGTAATAAATAGTACCTTTAAAATTATTACTTTTTCCATGTTATTATGGCTAAGCTGATAATACTGAAATCAGACAAGATAATTATTCCCTCATTAACAGTATGTATGTTTCCTTCCATTTAAAGCAAGGAAAATGGGTGTTTGAATCAGGTTGAGAATTTTGCCGTTTTCTTCACACAAGGCTCCAGTTTTTCACATAATTTTATTAAAAAGAAAAACTGCACTTGTTTCAGATACTATTTGTGCTTATATTGGAGGAACGTATTTCACCTGACTTGAAAGAAAACAAAACAAAATTTAAACTTTGGGAATTACCTATGGCTTGTTTATGAAAAATAAGAAAAAAATTTACATGTCAGTGAGAATTTTTTTTGAAGAGTCACACATCATTGATGAAGACTTAATGTGGATATGATCTCCTTCTCCAGGTAGTTAGGGTGTAAATCACAAACTGAATCCAACTCTGATTTTATTGGATCAGAGACACATTCTTCTGTAACTCTAAGTAATCATTCTGATGGAGTTTTATTGTTCATCATAACCTGAATTATTGTGGGTTCAAATTCTGTTATTTTATCATTTACATATTAGTCTTGGTAAAATTAATAGAAACTGACTTCACTAATCTTCCTTGCTCTACCACCCACAGTGAGTTCATCTTTTGGCATCTAAAAGGTAGTCTGACAATAAATACATCAGTAAGTGGTATTTCCTGGCAGCCAAATGGACTAACATTTTGTGCTCTCAGGTAATATTTCCTGAAGAATACTCAAGACTTCCCAATATTTTATTTTCCTCTGTATTGACAAAATCTACCTCTAGATAGAGGTATTTTCTGGCTCACATCCAAAGCTGTTCAGTTTGAAAGTTTACCCTGAAGTGTGTTGTCATGGGTTTGTCTAAGGACAATTTTTTTTTTTTACTACACCCTCCACAAATTTCTCTAACATGAGACAAGGTTTATGCAGACAAAGAGATCTGACTGGGGAGAAATAATATTAGGATTTATTACTAGCAAAAATAAAAACTGAACAACTACATCTACAAAAATTCTAATGAAGCAAGAGCACTATGTGTTTACAGAAACATCCCTCCCCCCTTTGTATCAGTCCAGGAGGAGAAGGAGGTGTTTTCCACTTTTAAAGCTTCAAGT
>JAWMRA010000001.1:105362630-105406206 GCA_035584735.1 Pseudotriccus pelzelni | reverse complement strand
GTTTCCTCATGTACTTCTTTGCTCCAGCATGAGTTCCTCAAACTGCAAATGGAGTTGTCTCTGCTTCTCAGCAATGTTCCACAAGTGGCAGGGATTTTCAGATCTCAGTCTTTCTCCCTGCTGAAGGGAGAGAGAGGGAGAGGGGAGAAGGAGCTGTCTCCCCCCTTTGCGGTTTCTCATCTCTCTCCTGGCTGCCAGCTCTGACCTTGAAGGCTCCGCTATCTCTCTGGTTGGAATTCTTTCTGCAGCAACTTTGCTGAAGTTCTTCTTTACGTTTTTTTTCTTCACTCTGTTACATGTTTGGTCGGGGGGGCTTCAGTGCTGCTCCTGCCCCCGGCCTAGGGCTGGGGGAGGTAAGAGGCCTGTCCCCCCTTCTGGGGCCTGACACGTCTCTCTACATGGCTGCCACATTTCTTCTGCGCAACAAGCCTTCTCTTCCGTTTTCTTTGAAGATGTAATTAGCAAAGGCATCACCTAAACTCCTGATTGGTCTTTTTCTGGAAATTACCTGGACAAATCAATTCCAATCCCCAAGAAGGAGGGGACTTCTGCAAACCCATGACATGTGTAAAGTATTTCATTTTGCTGATGTACCTGTATGGCTAAAAATCTTAGTTTAATAATTTCATACAGCTCAAAGGTCACCTGGATATTTGGAAGGGATGGAAATTCTCAGTTTTAGCACACTTGTACAAGTTGTATGGGCTGTGTGCTGTCAGTGGTCACATGTGCCAAAGGGTTCCCATGCTCTGTTCTGACCACAAGTTGGCTGTCGACATTCTCCTGTACAAAATACATCTCCCCACTGCACATTTGTAGAGCTCTCATTCTCTTTAGAGATTCTGCATGCCATCCTAGTTGACTTACTGAAAATTTATTAACCAATATTTGCTAAAGACAGAAGAGTTATGTTATGATGTAGTTTTAAGAGGGTTCCAAAGAGTCGATGGAATTCCATTAAAATTTCTCCCAGTAGGTTGTGGGTTTTTCCTTGCTTGTGTTTATGTACGTTTACGATTATCTTCCTAGTCTTCAGTGAAAGGCTGTTTTGTTGTTAAAATAGTATCACATTGGTTAATGCCAGTCATAGTTTTCTATGCACTTACAGACTTCCCTAGCTTACATCTATGCTGTGAATTAGGTGTAAACTCAAGCTCGAAGCCAATCCTTAGTATGGAGCGGTGCTTAACAGAAGAGCTATCCATGCAATTCCCTCTAAGCTTAGATTGTCCTTTCCCCAGCCTTCTTTTACCTACATTTTCAGAAGTTTTCCAGAGTTCAGCCTCTTCCTAGGCTTAGTTTTGTCTACCTGAGCACTCAGCAAGATTAAACAAGAAAAGCACAGGTCATAGGACTAAGCCAGCATGTATCTGCCTTAAACCTACCAGTATAAATTCTGATCTGTGAGCAATTCTGGATTCAAAGAGAGTAGAAATAGGAACAGAGGCTACCTGGGGATATGACTGTAGCTGAGCTGTGTGGAGAGATGTTGCTCAAGAGAGACTAACAAAAAATTACATTGATTGTGTCCGTACATGGGAAGCCAGAGGAGAAGATATAGAAATGGAGAAAGCTGCAGGAGAAGAAAAATGGATTCAGAAAAAGGAAATGGGCATTTGGGCTTATGGTGTTAGTTTTAAAACTGTAAGCAAAGAAACCATGTCCTGATGATAAATTTCTATTGCTTAGCTAAACCAGATTTTGGGCTCTAGGGGTTATTTGGCAAACGCACAGAGCCATATCAAAGAGCGGTCAAGCCTATGATTATTTTTCCTTTCTAACTGTATCATGCCCCATTATTACACAATTATTCCTTCCTACCATCAACCAAACAAATTCCCTGAAAGTTTTAAAATGTGGATTGCTTTTTATTTGTACAACCTATTTGTTTCCTTGTTATGGATCACACAATTGGACCAATTAAAAGATGAATCACTCTTAGCTTCTCCTGTGCCAGTGTTGATGGAACACTTTTTCTTACAGGCAATATTTAAATGAATCTTTTTCCTATCAGTTGTTTTACTTAATATTATTTCAGAAATATTATATCCTTACTTTCAAACACTTTTTCTTGCTTTACCTAGTCCTATTCTTAGGTCTAACTTTATGATAATATCCTCTTAGCATATAGGCTACAAAGGTGATGGTAGATGTCATTCACACACTACAGAATCCTTTTACAACCACCCCCTTTTGGCTGCTTGCTCAATACTTGACTTCACTGAGATTTTCAAGGGTAAAAATGAAACCAATCTTACAACTTATGTCTCTGTTTTCAGGCAGTACACTAACCCAACAAAACATTAGGAAAAACCATGTTCTTCAAAGGGCTATTCAAAGGAAAGGGTCGAGGGGCTGTGATTTGACTGATCAAAAGAACAGAGAAATGTTTGTAACAGCAGCTGCATGGTCAACAACATTTCAGCACTCGGTTATCCTGTCCACATTACAAGAGATTACTTTTCACATGCTGATTTATACCAGTATACTTTCAAAAGTACTTTAGAAATAGTTTTTTAAAGGTATTAGCAGATGGATGTTTTGACTTCAATATTGGCAAGCAGCAGTAATACTCTTTTCAGGTGCATAAAGTCAGGCCAGTTTGCTATACTGTTACTTATCAGCCTTTTCAACTTGTTCTAGCAGCAGTTAAGATGGGGGGAACCACCAAAAACAAAATCTTTATTTCAATCCTTTCTTTCCACTAAGACACATTAAATCCCAATCAGGCCCTGAAAGGTAACGACTGTTGCAGGAACCTGCTTAATTTTAAACTGAATGTTCACTACTGAAAAAAACCCCACAACCCTATCTGAATATAATTGCTGTTTGTTACTTGTTTAGAAATTTATTTTTTTTCCTCCTCTCTTAACAGGTGGCCATTGATGAGCGCATCAGGCAACTGCATGAAGCTCACAGGGATTTTGGCCCTACTTCCCAGCATTTTCTTACCAGTGAGTAATTTCCCATTTTTCTCGCTCAGCCAGCATACGCAATTGATATTTTTGTACCCATGTGCTGGTTATCGTTGCTATCGATATCGTGGTTATCAAGTTTCTATTTTAGACTGTGTTGTAATGGTTTTCTTTTTTTTTTCTTTATTCCTGGGTGCAGAGGACTGTTAAATAAGTTCATGTAATCCAGATCCAAGGTAACAGGAAAACATCTGCCAGTGTCAAGTCTTTTTGTCCATACATCTGTCCCTGCAAGGCTGATCTTCATTGTTTAAAGATTCCTTTTTAGAACTAGCAAATTAAAAATTATATTAAAATGAATTTCTGGTTAAAGAGATTAAAAAATTAACAAACAAACAAAGCCAACCAAATTTGGTTTATCTGTTCAAAGAAATGTTCAGCTCCAAAAAGGGTCAAAATAAGACCTTCAAGAAAAATATTTTACAGGTTTTGATGCCTTAGCAGAGCAGTGAGAGGGTCAAAACAATAGTGGGAAATTTGGCAGAAGAATGGCAGCTAAATAAACTTTTTACAACTCTGCATAAAATATAACTGCCAGTAAAATTCCTGCTCCACCTCCACATACATTCTTTTATCAAGGATGTTTTGAAGTACACTGAAAGACAACTTGAAACACCTTCAAAGCTCCAAGGCAGTGAAGCTTCTCAGAGGCCATGTCTTTTCTATTGTACTTCAATTAAGGAGAGTAAACAGTAAAGCTTTATTTAAGAGATTATATCAGCAGAGCAGACCGTAGTCACAGGATAATGGTCTCCTACATGCAGGGGGACAAGTTATCCAGACATCAGAAATAGGTGTTACTATTCTTGCACAGATACATTCACAGTGGGATAGAGGACAAACTTTTCTTCAGCTGATACTGCATTGTAATTTCAATAGGTTAACCATTTTTCCACTGAAAATCTCAATGGGAAACTGAAAAGTCTCAGTGGGATGAACTGCAAATTCTAAATCAGAATAAATGCTGTGCCATATAAGAATAATGCAGGCTGATTCAACCCTGCACCTTATTTTATCAAATTATGATCCTATGAAGAAATAAGCCCTATTTTTGTACTTTTTCCAAAATCGCTTTTATTTAACTCTTAACCACTGGGAGTAATTTGTCAGCTCAGTATATATAACTGCAAATCAGACCCATTGAGGTTGAATTGAATGTGTGAAAGTTGTTAACGGGTATGCCATGTGAATGCAATGTGTAAACAGATGCCTGTTGTTCTTATAACCCACGGTGTATTCTTGTTGAAAGAATAAATTTGTAGGGTAAATTATACAAGCCTGGAAAAGACTAGAGTGACCTGCACTACATTATCACACCTAACAGCACGTCCTTGTTCTCTGTGCTCGTGTTGAGTGCAAGCAATTTGTGTGATGGTTATGTCCTAGACCCATTTTGCCTTATTACTGGTAAACTAGGTCAATCTAAAAGTTGCTCAGTGTTATGATAATCACCATTTTCAGCCCACCCACTATTAGTGAGACACTGAGATGTTATTCTACTTTGTAACTAACTAGAGCCAGCAAAGGATGGAAACCATTTTGGACACTTCTCACCATTTGAGAATCACTTTAGGAAAAGGAAGCAGGTGAAGATGTGTTGAATTTGGAAATAGTCAAATCACTGAGAAAAATGGACATATGTGATTGTTTGTTTTCTTGTTCTCTCTCTCTTAGTTGTGTGTGCAAATACATAGTCTTACTCATGCTGGCAAAAGTTAGGTATTTGAAGCTCTGAAAATGTCTACAGAATCTTTCACAAGTGTAAGTGTTCAGTCACTGAAACTCTCACTACATATATCAGTCCCATCTTTCATTCCAAAAGCAAATTCCAAAAGCATCCAGTTCCTCAGTATCATGTACTATTACTATGCCTGAGGAAAATATCATGCTTTGATGTGCTTTTTATATACTACCTCTGTTGCATCCCTACACAAATGGAAGCACATCTCTTGGAGAGATAGCGCTGCAGGAGAGGGAGAACCACAGTCTTTTTTCTGTAGTTCTACTTTTGGGGTTGAACAAGGCAAACCTAAGGGTTGCCAAACAGAATTGGGCAGGCCAAATGAGGGTGAATTTAATGGCTTGTATATGAGCTTTCAGTACATGGCAAACAGAGTCCAAGTTGATCAGTCTAGCTGTGGCAACAGCAGTGAAGAGATGAATCATAGAAATTTTTCTGATTTTATTTTATAAGCTCAACTCAGAGCATTTTTATCTAAGGAGCTGAGATGCATATAAGATCAATGCAAACTATAATCTGTATGGTAAATAAGCAACCTATTGGCTGATGCATACCTAGTTTGTATGTAAGCAATAATCAGTTCATCCTTTAACTCAGCATCAACTTTCCCTCTACCATGCGTGCTCGCTCACCTTAAGGTGCAAGTGCTAATCTTCAGCTCCCAACTGTGTTCATATTCTCGTATTAAAAATGGTCCTTTTAGAGTTGATATACCGTTAAGTAGTTCTGCAAAAAGGGTGGTACTGCAGTCAAGCTCACATAAAATCAGTGACTGTATTACACTTCTCTCCTGTCTGAAAGAAATAAATATGAGCTGCTAATCTGTGGTAATTTTTTAATTTTTTTTTTATTATTTTATACATAGAAATTATAGCATCATCTGTCTGTTTGTGCTTGGTTGAAGCAGAAGCTGCATAGGGCTGTTGAAAACCTAGCACAAAAGTAATGGGGGGGTGATGCAGGGACCTCATATTTGTCATGCCCTGTGCAGGCAAGGAATCAAGTGGTAGTCCCTGCTTCTAAGCACTTGTAGGCTGTTCTAAGGGCTATTCTTAGAGCTATTTCTGAGAAAGATTGGAAAGAAGGTGTGAGCTAGAGAGATAAGGAGTGAAAAAGGGGTGGAGGGGGAATCTCCTCCTATGCAAAGTTTTTAATTTAGGGACTGGTTTTGCTCCATTGTCTTTTCATGCAGTTCAGTGTTCTTTTTCCACCCTTTCATCTTCCAAATGACCAGGTGACAGTGTTTATCTGTGATGTTGCACAGGATAATTCAAATGTCTCCTGGTTGTAAGTCAAAAAAGACAGTGACAAATGAAAGTTATGCACTAGTGTTTCTGTCCACCAAGGCTTTGCCCTCAAGTATCTGAGGCAAAAGTGGCCCTTACTTTTAAAAACTGGCCCTTACTTTTATGCTAGTGCATGAACTTTCCTCTCTCCTTGCCTTCTGCATTTTTTACTGGGCTCTTGCACCTCAGTCCTTGACCTTCTGATCAGTCCTTCATGCTTGCCTACACTCATTTCACTCTGTCTGTCTCCACAGAGTCCCAGCTCCTCCTCAGTTCATTCCTTACCAAGAAGAGAGGCTCCCAGCATTTACAACAATAGTTGTTAAGACGTGTCTGATAAATGCATTATATGTGCAAGACATTATATCATGAATTCATGCAGTGAGTTTGTTTGTTTTGAAGGACTTGCTTTTTTAATTAGAATTCTCCAAATCAGGGTGTAAAAGAATAGCAGAAAGAAGATCTTTCCATTAAAGAGAAACTTGTAAATATTTAGCAAAGTAATTAGAAAAATCTGTGAACCTTTCATGGATGATGGTGCTTAATTTGGGAATTATATACAGTAATTGAGGTGTGAAAATTTCAAACATAATGCCAGCTCCGGAGTTTTCAGTGACTCCTCTGGAATAATTTTACTATTTTGACTTCACCTTTATTTTTCACTGTGATTCTGCCTCTTACAAAGACTAGGATCATTGTCTCTTGTTGGAGGACCCACCTATATTTGTCACAGTGGTTATTACTTTTTTTTGGAGATGCAATAAATGAGAGGTAGGATTGATGTCAGATTGGTTTTAACATCATTTGCTGTTCTCTCCAGCCTCCTATCAATCCTAGTTTTAATGGCATAGTTCATTCATGTGCATTGCTTATGATTGCTGAAAAATAGAAGGTATTACATCTTTTAAAAACATGAGCAAACCTGTAATTTACTGTCCAGCTCCAGTATGAGCCATCTGTTAGTAAGTATAGCATGTCAATAAAGTGACTGCATCAAATAGTGCTCAAAATATAACCGGCAATTACTTAAGAGTGTGACTGGAAGATTCCAGGCATTACTTCTGATTTCCAAGCTTAGAGAACATGGACTTTCTTCAACGTGGAATAACCTGAAAATACAAGGATCAGAAAGAACATTTAGGTTTGCAAGGCTAAAAGGCGGATGTGCATCGAGCGAACATTTTGGGATTTGCATTTCCCAGGCTGTGAGCCTTTGCTGTCTGCATCCATCAGCACCAAACTGTTCAATCCACATGCCTAAATATGTGCTAGGACCTTTAAACTGTAGATACCTAACTATGCCTTTCAGTTTGGGACTTGTAAGCAAGAGCAGCACTGACTTCAATACGAAATGAGGCAGCCATAGCACCTTTCGTTCAGAGACAGAAAGGTGACATGCTGGGGCCAACAATTTGTATTGCAAGATCATGATCAAAGTGCATCTGCTGCATTTTATATCAGACAATTGTTGCTTAAAAATAAAATATATGGTCACGGGCATGGGCTCTGTAACCTAGGTCTCTCTTTCTCAGGATAAGCTCAGAGCTGTTAAAGTTCAGATCTGGCTTTTTTTTTTTTTTTTTCCTGTGTCTTTGTGTTTTCCTTCAGTTATTTAGGCCACTCTCCTGAGAAACTGGAGATGTGGGTCTGAATTCCTTCAAGCTGGAAGAGAAGTCAAGTACTTACATCTCCCACCTCCTGTGTGAGTGATTAGATTATTATGCAAAGCAAAGATTAGGGAAGCTCTTTCTTGCACAGGCAGACGTCTTTGAAAGGGCAAGTCCTGCTAATTAAGGCATCTGACTCTGAAAATGACAGGGCTCTATGACTTAGGACACTTCACCCATCCGTCCGATAGATTATTTTTCAGCGCTAACAACTGTAGCTTTCTCTCTTATTTCTTACTGCATACATTATGTCATATTGTCTTTCAGATATCAATTTTGACAAGCAAACATTGAAGATTATGTCCATTCCTCCATGTGTTTGGATAAATGATCTAATAATTTTAATAACACATTGAATGTTTTGAATAGAAAATATTACCTGGTAGTAGAATGAAGATAGAGGATAAGTGGTCACTAAAGAATCAGCCTAATTGAGAACTCTCTGAAAGCAAAAGGATTTTATTATTGCATTTAAATATGGTCATATCAGCTAGAGGAGCCTGATTCCTAGAAAACTTTTGTATAAATGCAAAATGACTGCATGTGCTTCTTTAAAAAAAAAAAACCTATTAAAATACAAGCAAAACCAAATTCACTTTACAGGTCTTGCCATTGTTATTGTCATGGTGAATTTCTACCACCACTGGGCACCAATTCAACCTCAAGACTTTTGTGATGGGTAAATCAGATTTAAAGTTAGGAAAAAATGTCTTCAATCCATTTCTTCCTTAGTTAAAATAACATGACCATAGCTACAATCTTTAGTAGGGCTAGCCTTGGCCTGACTGCTAAAGGTTTTTAGAGTAATTGAGCATTGGCATATTTTGAAAGAATTTATGCTTACTTTTGGAATAAAATTAGTAGAATTAATATCACAGTGAAAGTACGTCATGAAGTCCTATGATCACCAGTCTTTTTCTTGCGAGCCTTAATTTTTCATTATGTATTATTTTCAGGAAAAACTCCACAAATTTTAATAATTTTTTTAATTCACAATGAAATAAGATGCATGGAATTCTAGTTTTATATTTGTATTATTCTCTTTCCTGCACTATTGTGCTAAGTGACCCTTTCTACTATAATACATTGGATACAAATTTCTGAACAAAATTATAAAGTCAGTTTTCAAATTATGGTGTTCTCCCCCTCTCTTCACCCAGAAGCAAGCAACTTTTTCTTGTAATTAATATCTAGTGTTTGGGAAAAAAAGACTTTCAATAAAAATGTCTTAGAATGGTAGTTAAAAATAACCATTCTAAATCTCTTCCTTGTGCTCTTTGTTTTCATTTGTCATCAATTTGAAAATGCTGTGTAGTATTTATTTTAAAGCAGAGAGGGTTTTTTGGGAGGGAGTGATTAGGAAAAATAGCAGCCTAATTAATTTCTTTAGTTTATCCTTGGTTGGCAGGATATCCTATATTCTGCAGTGCTAAATAATTTCTAGTAATCAAGTATTATTTTTTACTCTTACTGAGTATAAGACTCAAAAGATGGTTTATTACCTATTATAGTTTTGTCCACTTTCTGAATTAGTATGTTGCTAAGACAGATTTTTCCAAAAAAATAGTTTGTACTCTTTTTGAAGTAATATTGGATCTGTGAATCCAAATGAAAACTACTTCATTTTTTCACACTGCAAGGTTTAATTCTGATGAATTTAATGATGTGGTCATGTTGTCATGACTTGTATGTTGTGTTCAGTTTAGGACATTCCTTTTTCCTCAGGCTCAAGGACTGGAATAAAATAGGCATATTCAATATATGCATACTAAAAAAAATCTGTTATATCTTGCTGTGTAAGACATGGAATATTTACCAAAGACTTATTTTTCTATTTATCTAATTTAATTTACCAAAAATCACCACCAATTTGATTAGGCCATTTAGTGACCTCATTTGGTCAATGAGTTTTAGAGATTTCATTTTTAAGAGCATACGGGTGCACCAGAAGCTAGCAATGGGAAGTACCTGTAACTTGAGGTATTTGGATCACTGTAGACTCTATCATTTTACTGTATTTCATGTACTATTCTGGTACTAATCAAGTAGATGCTTGTATTTTTGCCGTTTTACAGTACTGTGACATTTAAGAAAATGAGCATTAGATGGATTGTGTATTTCCTGTACAAGTGACATTTGGAAACTTCTGGAAACACTGTTCATGATTAAGGGTGTTCATTATTTAGATTTTATTGTATAATGTTGACCCTAAGTTGCAGGTGATAAATCTGATGTTGGCCATAAAGATTCCAGCAGGAAATGCAGGATGGAAGGGCCTCGTTCGTAACTCTGGTAAAATGCTTGTTGTAATTGGCCCTGATCATGTGCTGAGCTTTTTAATGCTAATAATCCTTTCTTCAAATTGATTAGAAGTGCTCTAAAAATGGTGTGCTCAGTAAATGTCTGCATGTGTGCTACAGCAACAGATGATGCTGCTGGCATTCCAGGAAAGTAGTGAGTGTGTACTTGGGCTTAAGAACAGCAGAATCCAAGCTGAGAAGGGGCCCTTTATCTCCAAAATGCCCATGAATCCATGCCCATGTGCAGCAAGGAGCAGAACAGACCCCATGCTGTGTAGTCCTTATGAAAGGCAGGTTTTGACTGATGCTTCTGCCTCTGACATCAGTTTCTCAGCTCTGTGGTGCAATCTGAGACCTTGATGCTACACAACAGAGTCTGATTGTTCATCACTCTCACCTAGTACAATAAGAGATGCACATAATTTAGACATCAATTCTCTATAAATTTGGGGTAAAAAAAATATCTTTTAGAGGTGTATACTGACATTTGTTGCAAAGGATCTTGGAGAACTGCAGACTATGCAAACACTACTATTGTGCCACTGTCACACAGGCTTCCGTTTTTGAGATGGCATCTTGCCAGTTGTGTATCATGAACTGATTATGTTGGGGAAACATTGCTTTAGGATGATCTCTAAGGAGGAGAAGCATGAGCTCCTTATAGTCTGTGGAGAGCAGTAGTTTTTAATTTATAATGATGTAATTTTAAAATAATTGAAATATAGTACTCAATGCATCTTCTTTGAAAAGTTAAGGTAGTTTACACAGATCGGAACTTTTGATTCTTGGGGAATCAGAGTCTTTACAGAGGCAAAGATAGTCTTATCATTTCTTTCTCCCTGCCTGCCTTTATCTGAAGTCATCAACTCCTTACCTTGCTGTAGGGAAATATACTGGTATCAAAACAAACTTTATGTGAATAAATAATTTCCTATCTCTCTGTTTGTGTTAAGATATTAATGATGATAATGCTAGGTGGAACAATGTAAGTCATGCAGGTAGAGTTTCTAGGCTGAATAATTGTAGAGAATTATTATCACTAAAATGTGAAATGTGAACATAATTAAGGACCTTGCTGAGTTACAGATACTGTGGCCACCAAGCAGGGTAATGTGAATGTAAAAATGAGCTTAGCTTTAACTACTATGATGCTGAAAGGCATATATAATAAATATAATAAATTTGTACCGAAGCAAAAAATAATCGAGAGGCTATATGTAACGATGTGTAGGCACTGTGCACTGCTTCTTTGTGGTTTCTGTCCTAAAACCCATAGTGACAGATAAGAGTCAAAAGATTTTTCTTTGTATTTAGAACTGAAAATGTACACTCATGCGTGACCAGAATTGTGTGCTGCCTATGTAAATGAGGACCACTGAGAGTAGCAGTTAAATGTGGACATACTAAATTTACTCTTTGAATAACTGAAGGAGAAACAGTTTACTGTTGGTAAACATACATGTATTTTTCATTATGTTTGTAGTGCTAAAGTGAAATATTTATAAGATTTTTTTTTGTAGTATCAACACAGGAAAAAAATTATACTATCGTCCTTTTTAATATTTCATTCAGATCCCTGCGTAGATTAAAATACTAGTGAAGTTCAGAGAGCCAGCATGCCACTGTTTCATTATACATTCTGCAAACAAGTAAGAATGTAGGCTTACTGTCAGGAACCATGTTCACGGGCAAAACAAGTCTCAGCTGTTAGCACATGCACAGAATGAAAAAAATCCAAAATTAAATGAATAACCATTTAAATGTATATAAATGCAAATAAAAAATATAGGAAAATTTAAATTCACTCCTAAAATGCCCCATGTTTTGTTGTGGTATTTAATTTCAGTCAACAGCATTGAAAGTAGCTCAGTGTATGGTAATGTGTTCTTACACTGTACAAGCTCAAACAGTAAAACACTTGAATTACTCTTAGCAAACTGGAAATGTCTGCTTCTTGAGTGCTGCAGCACACAGGATTACTAGAGCATCACACAGCCTTTGCTAGCAAGACTTTTAGATGGACTACTAAAATGTGTCTTAACCATTTTCCTGTACTAACTTTGTAATGGATAGTAAACCTGTATTGATAACCAAAGATAAGAAACAGCTGTCCTCAGCTTCTGGGCTTCTGCCAGAAATGAAATGATTATTCTCTATGTATAGCTGTAAAAAGTACTGCATATTTTGTCAACTTAAATTTATGCAAGGTTAGAATCATCCAGGAGACCAAAAGTGTATTATAGACAACTTCACAGCAATCTCTTGAAGGAACACTAAATCCAATTATGCAGAACATCACAGAATTGTTTGTTATTCCTATAGCACTTAGCTCTCATGAAAGCAAAAGTATTTGTTCCTCTTCTAATGGATCAAGAACACTATCATATGTGAGATTCTGTGATAATAAGTTATGACTGGAAAGCTCTTACCCAGATTAATTCAGAAGCCACAGAAGAAATCCATCTTCTGAAAAATACACAGCAATTTATTCTGTCCTTCAGGTATCGAACTCAAAACAAATCTCAAAGGGGAAAAACTGTTGTTTGGTAGCATTCCCATTGGGAATATTAAAGATTGGGAGAGAAATATGTGAGGTCAATTCTTAATTAATACTAAAGGGTATTTTATTTTCAAAAATGATAATTTACTGTAATCTCATTCAAATTATTCCTTAGACAATACCAATCCCCATGGGTAAGAAACCATACAATTGTCACTGGGTAAGCATTTGAAAACTGTATGATGGACCACATATTAGCACACAGGTTGGCATTACTGAACAAAAACATGCAAAAAAATCACCTAGTAATTGATAGCGTTAAATGAAATTTCAATCTGTGTCTAATTCCTTGGCTTTTGTTTCCTAGTGCCATCTAGATCATGAAGAGTATTGGATCAGTCACCAAAACTGTGTTTACAGCAGTTTCTGGTTTCACAAGTAGAAAGAATTAAGCATCATGTTTAGGAATTTTGTATGAACCAGAAAATAGGGTTAAATGTAGGACATGTTCCCTTACTTTAAGGTATTTAACATCAAGACATTACATAATATTCTATTTTTTATACTTTTTGCATTCCTATAAATTACATAACAGATTGTATCTTTACATTATTTGAGGCTATAGCAGTACACACAAACCCAGCAGCTGCAGCTCAGTGGACGGCAGCCTTGGCCTTCACAGCTCCTCAGTGTGCAGTCTGTGAACATTGATCAAAATGGCATTTCCTGGTCCAAGAAGGACTATTTGATCATGTATAAATTAGATGTATATTTGAGTATTTGTATTTTAAAACGCATACATCTATGCTCTTGAGTTTGTGGGCAGTGCTACAGACTTCAATGGCAGAGCATTGTGCTAGTTTTCCAGGAGATCTAACATCATAATTAAAATTCTGTCTCTTGCACACTTTGAGAGTTACTAGTTCTCATGGTTCATACCTTTGACATTTAATGTTACTTTTTTTTAAGGATGCAAATCTGTGTAAATGTAAGTAGTAGCTTAGCTACAGATGGTTGGTTGGAGGTTGAAGACAGCAGGACCTGCAGAGATGCTGAGGTAGAATTTTCAGAACTCCTTGTCCACCAATAATCTGAAACAGTGATATCACATTTATGGAGGGAGACTTTTCATGAGGACATGTAGCGATGGCACAAAGGGGAATGGCCTTAAGCTGAAGCAGGAGGGTAGGTATTAGGGAGAAATTCTTTACTGTAAGAATAGCAAGGCGTTGGAAGGTTGTCCAGAGAGGTCATAGACTCCCCATCCCTGGAGGTGTTCAAGATCAGTCTGGATGGGGCTCTAAGTAACCTGGTCTAGTGAAATGTTCCCTGCCCATGGTGGAGAGGTCAGAACTAGATGATCTTTAAGGTCCCTTCCAACCCAAACCATTCTATTTCTTCTGAACATATTCCTTCCTTCCCCTAGCTTCTTAGCATTGTCCAAAATGTACGTGAAACCCATTCACCCTCTTCCCAGCCTGCACCCTGTTCCCAGCAGCTCTACCTTCTCCTCTTCTGACCGTCTAGAATGGCACCACTTTCCCCTCTGCTGCTTTCTGATTTGTCTCCCCTCTGTGGAATCCTCAGCCTCTCTCTAGCCCTTCTTCACAATTTATGTGCATGCAGCTCTGAAAAAATAGACAGAATTTCCCTACACAGCCATTTTTCTAAGCATGTTTCATCTCCTTCCTCCAACTCTTGTTGCCCACACTCGAGTATATGGGCAAGGGAGGGGCACTATACTTCATTCTGCAGACTGACTGCTGGGAATCTGGTACAAAATATATGAAATGTGTCTATTGTGAATTATTATTTGTATGGATTGCGATTTGTTGACTGCTAAAGTACCTGCAGTTTGGGAGTGGCGTTTTTAAAGTACCTCTTTTGAGTAAGAGAGTGAAAGAAAATAGACCCAAATGGTCAAGCAGCTGATTACTAGTTGTCTTGGTAACAATTACTTTTCTTTGTGAACAGCAGGGGTCACTAAAAAGAAGGGTTACACTGGGTGAAACAAACAGGCTTTCTTTTCCTCCACCACATCACTTTTCATATGTGTTCTGTTTTAATCGTTATATTAGAGAAAATTCTTGTTTCTACTGCTTTTGACAGACAAAAAAATCCTGATAAAAAACCCATCTCTTGATTATGGCCTAACCTATAAATTATCTCTGCCTCTAATAAAACCTTTAATAAAAAATACTTTACAATTGTTTTGCCATGAGGAGTTTTATAAGAACCTTTGTTATAAAATGTTTTCATTATGATGTTAAGTTGATGTTGACATTTAACACTGTGATAGACAAGAGTGAGTAATGTAATTTGCTCTTTGTTGTGATCACAGTCATTTTTTTCGATTTTTTGCTGTTAATGGAAGGCAATAAGCACATTTAGTAATGTGGAGAAATAAAAATAAAAGTGTTTACCATTTAGAACAAGTCAGCAAGAGAATAAACAAAATACCTAGATGGTCTCTCAGTGTAACTTCATTCAACGTAAAGTATAAACAAGTGCATAATTCTTTTCTTAGAAAGGTGGGAAGTGTTGATCACACAAGGAAAGAAATAGAAGAAATCCCAGTCAAACACATTAGCAGGAGGAACACTATAAAAGAACATGCCAGAAGGAGAGGTTGCTTCCTCTGCTTCATATCTGTTCTGAAAGCTTAACTGTCGAGGAGGGGGGTTTATATTTATCTTTTCAGCTGATTGAGTTCCATTTCTCTCAGATTAGAACAGAAATTTCTGAACAGTAGGTTAATCCTTCCTGCCTTCACGGGCAACTGAGCAAACAGACCTGTATCAATGTGGCCGAGTGTAAAATTGTAATTCTAGAGATTAACGTTGTCTTTCCTGTTTGACCTCCATGTTTCTCTCCTAGGTATGTTTGTATGTATGACTGTACGTGTGCAGTTATTTATTTATTTGTTTGTTTGTTTGTTGTTAACAGCTTCTGTCCAAGGCCCCTGGGAGAGGGCAATCTCACCAAACAAAGTGCCGTATTATATCAAGTGAGTATAAATAGTAATTCATTCCAGCTATTTACATTTCTTATTTAAGAGGATGTTTAGTAATTTTCTTAGATTATTGTGAAGTGTTCCTATAGTGCCTAAATGGGAAAGACAAAAAGGAGCAAAGCATGCTATACATTTCACAGAAGTGTCCTAGTTATTTTAAAATAGTGTAGGATGCATTGATTTGTAAGTTGTTTGGGTTTATGCTATTGTAAATCACCTGCAAATGAAGTAAAGCTTTGGAGTACCTGGATTATAGTTTAATTTGTGCCATGGCCCACTGAACAGTATGTATGGCAAGTTTTGCAAAATGTGACACATTAGGAGTTTTTTTAACCTAGCAATGCTCATACTCAATACCAAGAATTCCTTTAGGGGCAGTACTTGGTAAAGTCCATAGCTGGGGAATGACGTGGGAAGTTAGTCCCTACAGACTGATCTTTTAGAGTTTAGTTCCCAAATTAAATTAGTCTGCTTTAAGAGATATGCCTGCACAACAAATGAGTAGAAAATTTTTTTAAAATCAACAACATGGAAACACCTGCTTTTTGTGCCCTAAAAGATTCACCACACAAAACCAACAACAAAGATGTTTTAATACATTTTTTCTTTTCTTTTGATTTCTTTACCTGTAATATGCCTTGAACTGCTTATGGCTTCTGAAGGAAACAGGTGATGCAATACCTGCTATAAAGATGGTAGTGCAAGTAAGAGAAACATGGGTATTGTTTAATACACATTTTTATCTGATTCCTCCTTATATTCCCTAGACATTTTTTAAACTCAGCTAGTGTCACTGAAGCCACCTGTTTGCAGTTTGTTGCAGTGGCACTTCAGTTGCAACTTTCACAACAGGGTGAACTTCTGCAGCAGCTTTAGAATAAGCATTTTAGTTATGCGTGAAGGAAACTAAGTCTGTAGTGCAGTTCAGAGGTACAGTTATACCTGCCTGGTTTATCCTTGCATTAAATTTGTAATTTTTCTGATGTTTGCATTTGGCTGTGAATAATAAAACAGTCACAAGGAAGCTGGAAAGCTCAATCAAGAAGGAAAGGCAATCTACCAGAGACATACTAGAAAGCAAGTTGATGGTCTGGCATGTAAGAGTCAGTTTATGGCACTAATATGAAGGAAAAGATCCTCCTTTTCTCTTTCACATGGCATGACGCCATTATGGGGGGAAGTGCCTTGGCAATTCTTAATGTGGGCACAAGATGTTTTTCATGCCTTGCTTCCCAACTCGCTTGGTGCTACTCACATCCAGCAGCCAAAGGTAACTGTTGACTCTGTGCAAAAATGGTCAGTGCTGGTCTTGCTTACTCTTTAACACTTTTTAGTCTTCTGTACTAGGCCATTTACAAATTCCAAAGAATATACTTATTTTATTTTGTTCACTTTAGAAAATATTTTAATAGCCATAACAGTCGTAGCATGAAGTCATGCATCCTGATTTGGGATCCTGCTGACTACGCTGGTTTGTCACTAATGGGTGATTCAGATCGTTTAAAGAATCACTGGCAGAGGTATTAACAGAAGTGGGCTCATAAAAGTATAGCTTAATCAAGTTCAATGGCAAAGTTAACTCTGTTACTACAGGCATGAAACATACAAAGTAAAATCGAGTTTGAATCTATTTCAAATGACTGACATATAGACCAAAAATGCCAAAGGGTGAGGTAGACCCTCCTGTTGGGTCACGAGTTCGGAAGAAGACCCTCTTGTTTTCCAAACTCCGGATGGAGCTTAGCTGTGGCTGGGTCCAGTCTTAGTCTCAGACTTGGACAATGGTGTATGTTTAAAGAAATTAACTACATGGATTTTGTTAGTATTGCTTTAGCATGCTGTCAGCCACTTACTGAGGATCTTTTGTAAATAAGGGGTCTCTCCACCTTGGTAAGGAGGGATTTCTTGGTCTTAGGTAAGGAATTTTGATCCTTGAGAGGGGTCCCAGCTCGAGGGGAGAGTCACTGGTGTGCAGTCTGGTTGTAATTTAGGGAGAATTTGAGCTTGGACTCATCCAAAGATCGGTTGTTTGTAGAAAGGTCTCTGCCTTAAGGAACAATCTTGAGAGTTGTCCCAGGGTAAGGGGAGATCACCACCATGCAGCTACGCTGTCTCACAGGGAGAGCTCAGAGGCAGCTCCCTTAGGTTTTAAAAGTTACGGGATAAAGTTGTTGACTGGTAGTCAAATTTAATATAGTGGGAAGGGTATGCATGAGGCTCCTTGTACCCACAACTTTCTTTGTTCTTTGATAAATGAGTCTTGGAAAAGCCACCTGCTATTCACACATTAATCACACAATCCATGTTTCAAGCTCATGTGCATCGATGCTCACTGGGTCACTCTGCCCTTTTGTTGGTTTCCTAGAGGAGTTCTTGGCCTGGCTACAGCTCAGGCCCTTATTTCCTTCGGACCCTGTACCAGACTATTGTTAGTCTGGTTAAGGGTTCAAGTGCATCTGTCATATGTTACTGGTTTAATGTAAGTTTAAATTTAACCACATTTTTTATAGAAAAACTTGAGATGCAAAACAAAGCAGTAAAGTTTTAACGAGCATTAGTGAGCTGTTGCATCTACTGCCTTCTCCAGCTGTCCTCAGTCATTTTTCTTTACATTCATTCTCATCACTCATATTTTGTATTTACAAACAACTAAATTGTTTTCTATACCATTTTGGCTTTTAAAAGCAGCATATTCTTTCTCTAATATTTGACCTATTACTTTTCTACCAGTTGTTAACTCTCTGAAAGAACTTCATGAAGATTAAGAAACTGCAGGTAGCATTCTCTTCATGTTTACATAATTTTCTTTCTGTCATCAATGTAGAATATTGGTCTTAGCCCCCTTCATTAAACAGATTTGCTACACATTTTACTGTCTTTCATTTTATCTGCTTTTCCCTTGGTGCTTAACTGTTTTCTCTCATCACTTTCACATTTGCAATGACATTGCACCCAATAATCCATAAATCAGGCAGCGCTTAGTGCTAAATCTTCAGCAGTGATGTTTATTTATGGCTAGGTATCTTCAAGACTTGTGATTTTCCTGGTTAAAATTTTATTTGTACACAGTTGATTAATCTGTAGCAACTAGTTGCCTCTAAAGTTATCACTTGAATAATTCCCTCTTGAGCTTATTCGCACCAGTTGGTTGTGGGTTTTTTTCAAATTGAATTGGTGTAGGCATCATTGCCATGGAAAGTATAATTATCGACAGTGTACAGCCTGTTTCAGTTGTTCCCAGTCCCTGCCATTTGGTAGTTCCTTGGCCCAGTGTCAGCCTCCTGAAAACTGCCTTTTAATGGCCTTTGAAGCATTCTGGTGGATTTCCTTCCACCCTGTCATGTGCTTCCCTTCTTATGGAGGTAACAAGCCAGGCTGGAATTTCAGCCCCACCTCTCTCTTCCCCAGCAAACTGAGGAAATCTAGTTTTTGTGTTCCAGGACAGCAGAAATATCTTGGCTTGCCAAGCAGCAAGTGGACGTTGCTGCCTGGGCACTGAGCACGTGCCCAGATCACAAAGTGTTACTGAGTTAAAAACCCCTCTCTTTTGACTCTGAGGTAAAACATGTAAAATTGCTCGGGAAAAAAACATTTTATCCAACCATTTCCTTTTGATCTTTTCTTTCTTGATATATTCCCTGTGTCTAGTACAGAATTTATAGGTTTTATTAGATTACAAAAGGAGAAGACTATAAAAGAAAATAGTTTGCAGTTTAATCAGTCCTGTTCTTTGAAGACCTTAATCCTACTCTTACTGCAGTGCAACCCAGAAAATGGGAAGGCAGAAGCAGGCACAGACATGTCTGCACTTTCTAATAATGTTTTAGGTATTCATTAAAATTTCTAAATTTAAGTTTTTAGAAGACAAAACAGGTAATTACCTTAGAAATCTGAAAAGCAAATGGAAAAAAATGCACACCTCAAAGATTACTGAATATGCATCAAAAGATTAAAAAAAAAGTCTCAAATTATAAAAAAGACAGACAATAAAGGAGGCTGCAGATTTTAACATTGTAATTCAAGTTAGATCACATTTTAGCAGAACTCCCCCCCTGTGATGAAAGGGATCTCACGTGTGCATGCACGCACACGCATATTCTTATCTTCCAATCAAACAGATAGAGAAGCTGCTTCAAAGCAGTGACAGACAACAAAATGAAATGTCTACTTTCCATTTTGCAATACCAGCGGAAGCATTTGGTCCTGCTGTACACCACCATCCCTCTGCAGTGTCTGTGCTCCTATGGCATGAGGGGATGTTAAAGCATCTGTCGTCTGAACCACGTTTGCATCTCTTTTGCATGTGGCTTATGCTGTGCTCTGCAAACTTGTCCAATACTCCGTGCTAGGTGGTCTCTGTTTCCTTGGATTAAGGAGGAGGAGTTGGATGGAAGTCTGCAACATACTCTCTAAAAAAAATTTCAGTAGTCCTGCCACCTCAATTAGTAGGTGTGACTTCTATATTTGTACTAATATTTGACATTATTCTCTCTCTGTGTATCTGACTTGCCAGTTAATAGTGTCTGTCTTCTTACCCTCTTGCTGTGCCCATTCTTTTGAAGGATTTAAAATGCTTCTGCAAAAATACAGTAGTCTTTCATCTCAGTGCTTCCCACAAAGGAAGCGTTCCAAGTTATTTCCCAGCCAAGCTTATTTTCTTATACAGATTATAGCAGTTCACTGAACTTTGTCCTGCTGAGGACAAAGCTGGATTCTCAGGAGCAGAGCTTTGACTCCTTGAGAAGATCCATGTGAGCCTATCTATATAAATTAGCTCTGCAGTGAGCTAACTCCAAGGACAGTGCATCCCCACTTGCTTACTCTCTTCCACATTGTCCTTTCCTATGAGAACATTTGACTTGCATTTAATGTATCAGCCCGTGACATACATTTTTTCTAGTTTTAGATCCTGCAGCCTTTCCCTACTTCACACTGGAGATCTAGCAGGCCAGTTTCTATAAACATTTTTCTTTGTTGTCTTAATTTTTAATCTCTCTTTTAATTGTTGTTTAACCATGCAGAATTTCAACACACACCAAAAAAAAGAAAGCTAAGAGCCCTGAGTTTTCATTGTAAAAGCAAACAGATCAAAGCCATGATTCTTTTACTTTTGTTCAACTTAGAGACAGGATAAATGAATGTGTCTGAATTAAATTCTGCAAAGATAAAATAAAGCTAAGAGATGCTGTTCTGGGAAAATCACTTGGGTTAATTGTTTCTTCTGCAGAATGTAGATAAGTACAAGACACAAAAGAAAGTAGGAAATATCTGTCAGGCAGAGCAGAGAGAGATGTGGAGAACCATAAATAAATAATGTATGATTATGTATATGTAGTGAGTGAAGCTGTGAACAACCATGTGTATGGCTGACAGTTAACCTATCTACCAAGTACCAAAAAGGTATTATTTTGGCTTCTTAAAAGCAGAGCTATTATGATTTTTTTTCCTGTCTTTCAGTTCTGAACTCTCCATAGGAAAACTGAAACTATTGTGAAGGAAAAAAAGCTATAATACTTTTCAGCCTGCCTTTATGAGATGTAAATTCTCATGCTGTCTAGCATCAAAAACTAAATGATATTTCTTGGAGGTTTGTCCAAGTGTGGAGTTTTTCTTTATGATTTGTAGGGTTGTGAAGCCTTGGCTCCAAAACTTGTCACAAAAATTTCAACTCACAGTGTAAATAAATGAGGAATCTTGAGCCTTTGACTACCTTTCAAATGAAGGCAGAGGTTATAAACAGATGTGTTCCTGCTGACTGAGCAAGAGCACTCAGGGAAGATACCGTGGGTCTGCTCTTCGTTACCATCTGTCAGCAGGGAGTTACTGCCCTCACGAGAAGTAACTGAAGGGGATTTAATTTGGTTTTAAATGACTTGTAAGGACTCAGCAGCAGTTTTAGCATATCCTAGCTGGTGTGGGGACTGGGGGCAGGGCTGTAGCCTCTTGTTATGGGCAGTAACTGAGGGAAACCGTGTGCTTTCCCACCATAGCAGGTGTAACACAGCACCCATTGTGGAGGGCAGAGAGCACCTTCCTCAGGTGCTTACACAACACCTGGTCCTCTTGATGTGACACTGCTCATAGTTACGTGGAGATTATATCTCTGAAGCTTTGTTTTCAAATTATTTCAGTACAAATGTTAGCGAAGAATATACAGTGCTAAGCGTTACAGGGGGGTTAAACAGTGCAAGGGTGATTTTTGTGCAGGTTAAATCTTAAAATGTGTTGTGCAGGTTATCAGCTGGGGAAGAGAATCTTAGATGGAATCTGGCTTTCCTGCTTTCCAAATTAGAGGGGACATAATCAACATTTTGAATCTATTAAATCCAGCTGCTCATTGTTTTCCAGTTCTGGGAGTAGGAGAGTAATAAATGAACTATTTTTCTAGGCAATAGTGTGAAAAAGTAAACTTTTGATACTGTACAAGGAGTTCATGTATTTATAGTGTAATAGAACATAATTACATAACCTTAAGTAATTTACTCTTATTGTAGATGAAGTTGTTGTATTTATTGTAAGCTGAATGGGATTTTTGCTTGAATTTGACTTTTTACTTCATTTCTATCAGCTTTATTTTGCTCCAGTTGTTAAATGTAGCCCAACTAGATTTAACAACTGAAGTAAATGAATAAAAAATTAACATAGGCAATATAATTTTTACAAAATTGAGTGACATCTATACAATATGGTCTTATTTTATAGAGTCTATGCCAAATCTTCCATTAAAAAGTAGATTTTACAGCTGCTCCTGATAGCTAAAATTTATTGCCCTCTACTCAAAGCCCATGTTTTAAACATTGTGTGCTTAATGAGGAGGATTCAAAAATAGGAATTATGTTTGATTTCTACTGGAATGCTTTGAACTTGAAAAGATTAGACACATTAAGGAAAAAAATAGAAAGATTTGCCTGTCAGACTTTTCTTTTTTTAAAGATCAATTACATACTTAATTTAGATGACAGACAAAGAGGAGACAGCTTCTGACAACTGTCCAATGTAATCTTTAAGGAAATGGGGAACAATAGCTTAGATTTTTTTTACATATTCTTGTTATACCAAGAAGTCTCATACTTTCTTTGTTTCCTCCAAAGACTGACAGCTTCTCCAAAGCAGCACTTGCCACATCCATTGTCTGCATTGCCCTTGGTTCTTTGTCCCTTCTGATGCAATTCCACAAATAAGCAAACAAACTATTTCCCCATTCCACACAAGAAAAATTCCATCCGTATAATAAGAGAGTCAGCATTACATTGATCGCTCTTCACCTACTGTGCCTTTTTTTTCTCTTCTTTATGATCTTGTCAGTCTAAATGTGGCAGAAGTGTAATTAATAATTGTGTGTTAAGAAATGTTTCAATAGCAATGAGAAAAGAAGCAGGCATGAACATGTAGGATTTACATTTCCAGCTCTATTTGCTATGGAGGCACAGGCTTTGGATGACTTAAAATGCTCTATATTGGCATCTAAGGTAAGGCAACAATCCAGAGAAGACTGAGAGTTCAATAATCAGACATACCAGCTGGGCTATTCCTGTTTCCCTAAGTGGCCTGTCTGTCAGAGCAAGGTCAGGTGTTTCTTTGGATTGACTTTTTTCCCAAAATGAACTCGTGGAAGCTGCTGAACTGCTCTTGAATCCATCCTTTCTCTGACCTTCTAAGATCCCAGTTCTACAGACTGAAATAAATTCCTATTATTCAGAATATTCCCCACCTGTTTTGGCACACTTCTTGTCATGAGAGATTTGTTTAGTCTTTACTTATTGAATCATGGTATGAAGTATTTGGCCCATTTTTCTCCTAACGGGACCTGTTTCAAATTTTTTTTTTTTCTTGTCAAGTAATAGCTGAAACAAGTTCTGTGTTGCACATTGGTCTTTAGACCTTCAATCCTGAGAATTAGTTTGGGTATATATTACACTTAGGAGCTATAGATTCTAAGGGACACATAAAATGAATTAATTGAGAACTGTATAAATGTCAGTAAGATTGCATTTAGATTTAAGCGAAGATGCTAATGACTAGGTTAAGAATTATCAGATCATCTATATTCATTTTGCTTACTTCTCATTTTCTGTTTAAGAAGCTGAATTTTATAAGATGAATTACAATTTCAAACATGATCTATAGGTTTGGCAGCCTCTGGCACGCTACTTATTTGATTTGAATTTCAAGTATTCATCAGATAAACTTTTATATTAGGAAATCCCTGGCTAGATAATTTCAGAAAAACAAACCATAAAAAATGCATCACATCTCTGAGTGAATTGCTTTTCTTACAAGTGGCTTTGGTAAGACAAGCATTCATGTTTCTTTCCGTGGCAATTGAGCTCAGAAAATTAGATTCTGGTACAACACAACAGTCATTACCAAGTAGCACCCTGTATATAATAATCAGCCTAGCAGGGGCACTGGGTGGTATCTGCAGTGGAGCCTGCAGGGGAGAGGGGTGAGCAGAGATCAAACTTTGCTACTCAACACCCACCCACTCTGTGTGTTTTGGTCCTCCCTCCTCTTTTTCAGCAGGACCAAAATTTGTTGGCATGAATACCATACATAGGTGTTAAGCTGGGGGCTGGAGGGGGCACAAACTTCCTTAATACAGCAGTAAATTACTAAGAATGAAGGTTGCTGTAAATATGTGCAAAGTTGTTGGTATGAATTTTATTCTTCATTTATGCACTTCACACTTTATACTGTGGATTTACGCAGTATTATGTTAATGAAATTTAGTGGGCTATTGACGTGGGGGGGATTAACGTTAACATTTCCATGCAGTAGGTAAAAGTTTTTAAAGAAATCTAAATACTTAAAACCGTGATAACTCAGTCACATTCAGGTATTTTATATTTATCTAGATGTCTGCTAGGAAAGTTTCTACTATTCTAGCATTTAAGTAGAAAAATGCTGCTTTAGATATCTGGCTACTAAATAGCCCAGATTGCCTTTTGAATTTTATTATGTACTTGTCTCCTAGTTTTGTTTTTCAAGATGCTTTTTCTGTCCCTACTGCAGAACTAATGCAAGAGTAGAGGGACCAAGATACATTTTTCTGTGCTTCATTTTTAGAAACTTAACTCAATTTTTTTGCCTAAAAGTTGTATTATTGGAGAAAATGTACAACATAATACTTAGGGGTTATGACACCCTTCATGAAGCATACTAAGAAAAATTGTTAGAGAGAAATGTTACAGGCATGGAATTAAAATGTGAAGAGCTAGGTAGAAAATTACTCTGCTTGACATGGAATAGATGACTTAATACAAACATTTCAATTATACCACCAACATAAAACACTATGATAAGATTTTAATCATAGCCCAGAGCATTTCTAGATGGGACATGAGTGTCATACTTTGATTATAATTAGGAGACACTTTTGCAGCAGGAAATATCCCATAAACATCTCAAGTAGATGGGACTTAAAGGGTGTATGATTGTACAAATTTATTGGGTTTGTTCCAGTATTTTAGTGGTTATGACCTGAAAATATGGAATAAAGAAATATGATAAAGGCACATAAAAAGTAATTAAATTTCAATTGAATAAAAACACTGAAATAGTAAAATAAGTTTTGTTTCCAAGCAGTATTTTCCAATCCACCGTTTGCCATTCTGGAGGGTCTATAAGCAAAGTGATATACATTACAACAATGCAAAGAATGTGACAAAAAGCTAACAGATTCTGCTGAGTGCTGAAGCACAGGAAAGCTGCATTTTCATTAGAAAATCAGGAGCTGCAGATGTTCTCCCAGATCAGTGATTTTTATCTAGTCTTTCATCTTCAGTTTAACTCTTCTTAATTGCATTCAGCTTTAGGACTTCATCAATGGCAATGTTGGTAGCTGACCTCAGCTACACACATTTTAGAAAACAGAGAAAAGAGTGAAAGGCATTGCAAATGTGACTGGATGCAACAACAGCAGCTGCAGTAAAGAGGATACAGACATAGAGGAGACTGTAGATGTCCCTAAATAAACCAATGGATAATTTAGTTTTAGATGTAAACATAGAAAGAATAACAATTTGAAGTAAACTCATAGGTGAATCTTCCCTCAATTGAAAGTTCACTTGAAGGTTTAAAAATACAAATTTGATTGGAATCTTAAGGTTAAAAAATGTGTTATATGCACATATATGTATTCTTGTTACTCCTGGGACTACCTTTGCCCAAACAGTTAAGGAACAACTTGAAAAGTATTTAAAACAAAATTCCCTTCAGTGAGACATTTTTTTAACCATGTTTGCTGAGAATCCCTGGAATAAAAAAATCATGTATTGAATTTGATAAATACGATTAAACACCTAAACTTGGGGAGGTTCTGAAATAAGCAAGCCTACATTTATGATAGTTCTTCTTACATCTTGATAACAGTGTTGCATGTCATTAATTTGCATTTAGTTCTGTGCTTAAAAGCATCCTCTACTTCCATTTTTAAACCAGCTCCAGTCATACTGCAGTTGCCAGTTTTACATAATAAAACTTAGATTTTCTCAGTGAGTTCTAATGTGAAATATTTTTGTGTATATTAATCAGCTTTTAGCTACAGCAGTGATGTTCAATTACTTTTCTGTTGTGTTTTGCTGATCCTTGACTATAAAAATGTAGTCACTGAATATTAAAAGTTTGCTTTCACAACAGTGTTGATATTCAGTGTTTTCTGTTGTAAGACAATGCTAGTTCAAGTTCATTAAAAAATCATTTTGAAATTATGCAGTTTAAAATTAAAACTAAACTCTGTAGCGAACTATCATTCTGTTATTCACCAACCCAAACCAATAGGGGTTTGGATTTTCGTTAAATATAAACCTCACAATTACAGCTTCAGTAGGTATAGAAAGCATGCATTTGTTTTATTTAAAAAGTTACTACATATTTCATATTGCCTTTGTGAAGCACAAAAGAAAAGTTGGTTCTAAGTGACAGTCATATTCTGTACTTTCAGAGATAATGGACATGTTGGAATTAGAAGATATAACTTTCTGGAAGTATCCCTAAACTAAACTTTTACCATCTACCCACCTGAATAATCTTCAATTTCAATGTGTTTGGGGTTTTTGGTGAGTTTTTTTGTGAACACTATTTAGACCATGTGGTCTGTCCGCGTCGAAGGAAAGAGCGTTCATCAAGCTGCTGCTGTACTACTGTCCAGCAGAAGGAACTCAAAGCAAAGGGCTTGTCACAGTGAGAGAAATAGTATTTAAAAGCATTATTTGTTTGAAGGAGAAAATTTTTGTTTGAAACTAGTTTCATTGAGGTCATAGAAAGTTTCTTGGCCAGTTACAGAGAGTATATTTCAAAACAAGTAATTGGAAGAATGACAGTTGGACATGAAGTAGCTGGATGTTAGAGAACAAGTCTATTTGCTTAATTTCTTCAGCCCCTTAGACATTAGAAGCATAACAAAATTTGTTTAGGACTTAAGATTTCTAGTGATGTATTTTCTTTTAGGTTTATCTGCTACTTCTTTCCTTACATGGGAGTCTTTCTTCAGGACTGCCCTTTTTAAAACAAAACAAATTTCTCCTCTGACACTGTTCAATATCCAGAACATTGCCCTTCTTTTTCTTGGAATTTGTCTCTGTTTCCAGTCCATGGGTTTTTTTTCCAGCCCAGTCATTTAATTTCTAGCTTCTGTTCTATGTTCTCACTAAAACAGCTCTTAATAAGGTCACTAACAATTTCCTGCTGTCCAATTCCAAGAATCTTTTCAGTGTTCACATTCTTCTAGGTCATTCCAGCACTTTCAACAAACCGTCTTGCTGCTGTCCTTTCTTGTCTTCCCTTGGCTTGTTGTCAGGCTTTGCCTTGTAATAATTTACTGCTCACTTATTCTACATCTTCCCCTTGCTTTCTAATGCTCCCTTTGCAGAGCTGGTCCTCTCCCTGGAAACACTCTTCCTTCAGCCCATTACCCTCTTTATTCTAGTTTCTCTTAGCACTGCTTTTAGTTTTCAGTCCCAGAGCATATCCTAGTAGAAACCCCAGAACCTCTCCTTTCAGAGTTTTGTTTAATTTAGTTACGCTGATGACTTCTGAACTTGTTAATTACAGTTTTCTCTCCTGTTTGTAGCTCTATCCATTAGATGGTTATTAAATCCCAAGTTCAAAAAGACCAAAATAGATGTTTTTTCTTCTGTTGACAATTTCTCTGTTGACATTTCTATTTGTTTTGCTGCCTCTGTTAGTTATCCTACATGCACTTTATGCCTATTTACGCATTTGGTGTTGCTTGTCCTTAAGATAATTTATCTCCTTTTCCTACACCAAACAAGTACTTTCTGATTCCTGCCTAAAATAGCCATCTTCTTCTGAGAGATTTTTGCTTGGTAGTCAGTCACTGATTAGCACTAGTCTCATTCAGCCTTAGCCATTACTGGCTTATTAAAAGATGGTGTGTTCACTGTATTAACAGTAGTCATGAAATGAATTGTAACAGCTCAGACTATTTTGTTGCATGAATTATGAAATAAGTGAGAAGAACTTAGAAACTGTTTGCAGCACTATTGCTCTCTCCATCCCCTAATTCCCGATTACAGTTTGCAGCATGATTAATGCTTGGTTACTTACCACTGTATCACTCTTACTGTACCTCTGCACAAAAGGCAGATACTTTTTACATTCCACCCATTCACATGGATTAACAGAGTTTTAAGGAACAACGAAAATAGTCCTTTCTTATCCAGGTGTCTCACCTGTCTTGAAGAAGACTGAGGTGATCTAGATCCAGCAGAAGTTCCCATGCCGGCAGTTCCATTAGCTTAAATCACCTCAAATTCTTCGTCCATCAGTGTTTGCAGGGACTGACATTGTCAGAAATATCACTTTCTTATCTGCGGAGCTTGGGGACAAAACCGTAAAAAGCTAATTGTTTTGGTAATGATGTTTAGTAACAATTTTCTGTGAAGTAGCTCTCTCATATTACTTTCTCTATTTCAGATTAATTCCATAAATTCTAAACCTTTGTATATTGGGGAGCTACCTAACTTGGTTTACAAGTGTCAGTTTGTTAACACGTATCAGCTTCGTATTTGTTAATTACTGTTTTCTTCTGGCTCCCTCCGAAATCCACCTAGCTGCTGAAGTTTTTCCTACTGAGTGGAAGAGAGCCTCTCCTGTCCCATTTTGTTCTGAGATAATATACCATAGGGCAATGTACTGCAGAAATGTGAATTAATCCTGAGCCCATTGACTCTTCAGAGCAACAAGTTGCCTTGTGGCTGTCCACCACACCAGGTACAGCTGCATTCAGCAGTAGCACATGAGCATATTAGTGTTCCCTGCAAAAGTTATAGTCACTTGCGTTTTCAACATAAAACCCTACTCTGAACACCCCTATATGAAGAAGGGGTGCTCACTGAAGAAGGTCTTTGATAACAGTGCTGGTCAGTGGTCATCTCGTTACTTCTGCACATAAACAGCAGGAGGAAAATGAGTTCTGAGTTAAGAAATCACTGGCAGAAAAACTTAGACTTAAAAGCAGACTCAGTAAACACAAACCATTCTCAGTCAAATCTGTATTTTTTGCACAATTTTGTACAATACTGTGAAATTCCAGCCATGCTGAGTGCAGAGCTGTATGCAAATACAGAGGCTTGCACAATAGCCAACAATTCAAGGGCAAAATTGGCCAGGCTGTTTTAAAACAGCACTAAAGTATACCAATAGACTGAGAGAGGAGTTCATGCTGGTGCTGCTAGAGGAAAGTTTGACCAATCATTAAAGCATAGTCTATCGTGAATGAGAATTTAGAAAAATGTTTTAGCAGCTATTCATCCTCACGCCAGTCCCATTTCCAGCAATCTCACACTGAATCAGGGACGTAGCATAAAGATAAATCAAGTTCTTACACCAGCTCAGCTCTTCACAAGAGAAGGCAAGTTTCCTTTCTGTTAATGCAGCATGCAACACAATGGATCTCAACTCTAAATTAGATTCTCTAAGTGGTGCTACAATGGAGATATTTAATAATAACAATTAGTCTGTATAATGTACTCTCAGCAGCTGCCTGTGATGCTTTTCATTGCGGTATTCTTTCCTCACTGCAGTCAGTACACTGAAATGCCATTAGCAACATAGCACCTACTTTATATGCTCAGACATTTCCCCAAAATTAGAAATGGTAGTTGCAAGTTTTTTCCCTTCTCATGAAAGATGTATGCTCATGATTTGCAAGGGCTTGGTGCATTACAAAAGATATTACCACTACTATCTATGCAGGTTTTTTAAACATCATCCACTTGGCTCAGCACTTGCCAATTAACCAGTCACAGCAATACCCCACAAACTTAAACCAGAACCACATCCCAGCACCCACTCAATTTATTATTGTCCTCAATTTGTACTTTTAAATTCTTCGAAAACACAAACTCTGTTTTCCAAGTCCTAACTGCTTTTCTGAGCAGGTGTTCCTGTGAAAAATATTTTACTTTTTCTGGCAGCACCAGCACTTGCATTTCCCTGTTCCTGGAATTGGTGCTGCTTTAGCATGGCTCAGTCACAGTTCTAAGCTCTGCTGTACCTTTTCCATTACTGTCAGAAACTTCTTTATTCCACCTTGGTATTAAAAGAAGAGCCTGCTTTCAACTTCAAGTCAAGCTACAGTTGTATTATTCTAAAGCTTCCTTTTGAAAAAAAAATTAGAACAAAGTCCCCATCAGTGGTAATTAATTTTGACAGTGCGGGCTTTGTAGCAATTCACAAACCTGTACTTTGTGCATCAGCATTCCTTATTATTCTAATTAAAGTGGAACATTGTGCCCTCGCCAGTCATTAATGGGTTTTCATTTTGTAAATGACATTTGCAAAAGTTAAAACGGGCAGTTCATATGAAGTCCACAGGCAAGAGTGTTAAAATTAGCATCACCATAGCAACAGTCTTCCATCATTAGTATTCAGGGCAACAGCAAATGTTTTGTTGTGCTTTTGTTTCCAAAAAAAGGTTTTTCTTCACTTGTCATTCATAAATAGAAAAGGCTCAAACTCATATATTTCAGGTAAAATTATTATATTCATTTGGATGTCGCTGTTCTAGAATTTTCCAAATTTTTTGAGGTATTTATTTTTCAGGGCAGAGGTTGAGTTTCACCAGCTCTACAGCTGTGCATGTCTAACCTCCTGAGCGACATTTATTCATTGCCAGCCTGCTGCTCAATGGTACAGTTTCATATAAAGTCTGTCACTTCTACTCAAGGATCTGTACCAAGTAATGGATTCTGCTGAGACTCTGCAAAAGATGTGTGCACAGAGAAACATGGTCAGTCCCCCCATTAAGTGGAGGGTGCTCAGTGCTAGGTTTGTTGGTTGCTATGATGCTATGATGCTATTTATATATCAGTTTTTTCCCCTCTCAGGAATTTAAATGTAAGTGCATACAGCACCTCTAGTGAAACAATATTCAAATACCATCTCGTCTTGCGTATTTTAGAATTAGGGACAAAAAAAAAAAAAGGATGCTCCTCATCCCTAAGAGAAAGCAAGGTAGATTATAAGCGTACTCCAGTGTCCTTCATTGGAAGAGGTGGTGCTAGATACTGTTTTTCCCAAAGATGAAAGAGGACTTAGTTGTCTGGAAGCACGTTGCAGCAATATTTCGCAGCTTGAGAAACAGTTTAGCTCTGCATCTCCTAAATGCACCCTGAGGCATCCTGTTCACACAGGTCTTGTTCAAGGCAAAGCATGCCATGGATAGAGGAGACACAATAGTTGTCCTCTAGAAACAAGTATTTTGTGTGCAGGCAGATAGGGGTTAAGAAAAGAAAAGCAAGAGGGAAGACGTTGAGGGAAGTAGATGATGAGCAGGGTGAGGTCAGTAGAAGGACTGCTGTTTTACTTTGCAGTATCCTGGCTTTTCAGTAACAAACACAGATTAGAAGTAACTAAATGTTCTCTAGCATTATGTCTCTGGGTTTTAATTTGGCACAGGAAGGCTCCTTCTTTCCTCTTCATCTTCTTAAAATACTTCATTTTGCAGAATTTTGCAGAGAACAGTCTTCAACGAGTAAACACACTTCAGCGCATTGTAAAAGCTGGGGGTATTATCCACTTCAGGAAAGATATTCCTGTATTTGAATAAATGGAGTACGTTTTCATACAGTGACTGCCTTGCTTGTACCTGCCATTGTTGTATTGTTTAAATTTTCAGCTAGTGAGACCTGCAGAACTGGAAAACCCATAAGAAATGTGAATACTTATATACCTGAGGAAAATCACTCTCACGTTAACTAAAAACTGTCCATGGTGGGATGACATTTGGTGTTTGGCTCTTGGATGCTTTTAACACAGAAGGGGATTGCAGTAACTCTGAGGTTCTGAAAACATCTACATATATGTTTATGTATTCAGCCACTTTCTTTCTATTACAGAAGAACCTTTTTGCTATCACAAGTTCATTTTCCCCCTATGCTGATTCACTCCACTTTTTTTCCTTTTTCTGTGGCTTGTCAGATGCTTTCTGGGAGATTCAGCATGCTTAAGCAGTTCATTTTCTCTCTTTTAGACTTCCATACCCTACTGTAGTGAAGATACTTACTGAACTGTAATATTTTGCAGAATTTTACCATTTGATCTTCACAGATTAATTCAGTGGAGAAGTGCAGCATCGTAAAAACTGAATAATTTTCACTGAATCCAGAATGCACTCTCCATTTAACTAAAGATTTTGTGCCTAGCATTCTGCCTAAGCAAACTTAAGTCCAATATTAGTTTCTTGCAGTGCTGAATCTTATCATCATCAATTAAGTAACTTACCTTTTTTAAAATCAGCTTTGGAGATCTTTTTAGATTATTAGCTCTTCACAATAATTAAATTATAACATCATTAGAAAGATTTACCTAAATTGCAAGGGTTTATAGCCTTGTTCATTGGAATAATGACAGGCAAGGAGGAAGGATCAGTGACAGATTATTATTTTCCATTCCAGACTCCATTCAGTCACAGACAGACCCTTGAGCCGTGGTGTGGCAAATGAGAGGAAATTGCCAGTTTCTTATTTATCCAAAATGAGTAAATGCTGTGTTTCCCCAAATATATGTATGTACACTTTCTACTTAGTCATGTCCTTGAAAAAGCTACTGAAGCTGTTCTTCATTAAAGATGTTTCTGAATTTGGTCTAGAAATACAGAAGGAGGTGCACCTCTGTGAGTACAGATTTCAGATCTGCCATGCTAGTTGCAGATTTCCCTTCTAAAGAGTAAACTTGGAAGTAAAAGTAAGCAAATGAAATATTCTCGACTTTCTAATATATTATTCTTCCTTAAAATCATACCCAGCTTAAACCTATAGAAGCCCTAGAGAGTGGAAATAAGTGCCTTGCAGCTGTTTTCCTGAGTGTAACAGACTGTATTTTGTAGCTGGAAATGTCAATGATTACAGGAATAAAAAATAAAAACCGTGAGTTGGAACTACTAAACCAAAACTACATTTTTATTTCTCATCTATAAACTTTTAGTGCAAGTAATTGGGAATAGAGGCATCTTGAAATTTTACTTCAGTGTTTAGAAAGAAATTTCTTCCAGATTTCTGCCAGTGAGAGCTCTTTAGCCACTAGGACCCAGTTGGTGAAAAGGATATTTTATCTCTGTACTTCAGATTACTTTAAGAATCACCTGAAAATTAGAGGTTAAAAAACTGATTCCCAAAGATCCCTTACTGATGAGCTCATCACCGTTGCCAAATACTGATTTGAACTTCTGAAACTGAAATGAGCTATTTTGATATAAACCGCCATGAGATTATCTTCCTGGCCCTAGGTGCAATCACCTTCTTTGTTTTTATTAATTACTGCCTATTAATGGAAGTGCTTAAGTTTTTTAATACTTCTGTAATATTAGCAAACAAGTAAAACAGCACACAGTGTTCTGTATCTTCACATTTGACAAATATTTTCTCATGCACGTCTTCATTAATCTGTTTTTCCACTACTTTAATTGTACTATGGAACAGAAGCAATTAAAACCTTACTACTATGGTCATTACATGTTAAAGCTTGCTTTCATATGCTATTATTTCTTCTCCTGTTTCCAGTTTAAGTGAGGAATAAATATTTCATCACACTCTAACAATCTTGAAATGAGCAGAGGAACCTACAGAGGACTCCCAGGTTATGGTGGGAGCAGTTTAGGCTCCCGTCAGACTTAGTGTCGGAAGTTTGCAAATCAAATTTAAGTTCTGCATTTAAAGCAGCTTGCATGGATTGAGAGATACGTTCATTGATTTCTTCAGCAGTTACTCCTTTTCTTTTAGTAGTGTAAAAGGGATCAGAATCTGGCTCAGCATTTCCTCTCATGTATCATGTTTTTTCACATCAGTGCCCAAAATATTGTGGAATAAACATTTGCCACTGGCAAAACACAAATCTGAATCTGTACGGCTTTCTCTTGAGAAAATCAAGCGCAAAACCCTCAGCGCTGCTTTGCTTTGGGGCATTTGCTCACTATTCTAGAAATAAGGAGTGGAAAAGGCTCTGTCAGTGTGAATCCTTTATCAAACTTGCCTGCACTCACGTCGGGCGGTCTCGCAATGATCCTCTCTGGTTTGAATTGAGTCAGCTGATGGGGCTCCTTTCTCCTGCGTCAGTCCCAGCATTGGTTTTGGTCAGTGACATGTATTTGTAACACCCAGAGACCTCAGAAACAATTCTTCTTTTGGTACACGTGGTTTTTAAAGTACTTAGCAACTTTTTTTTCCCGGTTTTATAAATCTAAATTAAGTTTCCACCGACTTTAAAGAGATCTTTCTGATTCTTACTCACTCTTCCATTTTCTTGCCAATATGCATTAAGTTTATCTCCTACAAACAGTCATTTATAGTTCTGAGAGCCTAGTGGTGCTCTGACATCTCCAGACTGACGTTCTGCTCATCTGTTAGCCAGTTCTGAAGCAAATTTCAAGGACACTGGCAAAGGTTATCACTGCCTTGCCTTGCCTTGCCTCGTTGCACTCGCAGATTTTCAGCTTTCCTCAATCCACTCTTTATTAGATCCTCACAGTAACTGTTAGAAATTTATAGCCAGGCACTTTCCTTAAATCACAGCTGTTCTGTTCTTTGTGAAGAGGTTAGACAAAAGAGACAACCAACCAAAAAAAACAAAAAAAAAAACCCACAAAAACTAGAAAACTGCCTCCTGCTTCATGGTCTAGATTTTAGATTGCTTGCCACAATCTTTCTTCTGTGAGCTCAGCCTGCTGCAAGGCTCAGCACTCTCCAAAACCAGAGCTCAAATATATTTTAATTTTATACTACTCAGGTCTTTTTACCACTTCTGAAAGTGATGTGCCTCACATAAGAGCATTTGCCTGCATTTTTTTTTGTTTGTTTGTTTGTTTCAGAAACATCCCTGAATTATATAGAATATCTTTTCTGTATTAACTAAGAAAGTAGCATATGTGCTGGTGAATAATGAGTAAACCTCTTCAGCAAATTAAGAATAATTTGTGGGTTTTTTTCAGTGTAAGCCATTCATAAGTGTAATATGTACTGACAACCTTTAACACAAATTCACCTCACAGACAGGTGGCAACCCCAATCAGTGCCTTGTTATCACTGAGAAGCTTTGATCTACCTGATGTATAATAAATAAGATTCTGCATTTTAATAATCTTGCTGCTTTCATATCATTTGTGTTGCAAGTTCTTATTTATAAAAACTCATCCTGAATTTGTTGATATTTTTTTTATTAGAATTTTTTTGATCATTTATTTATTTCAGCATACCTACCAGTAGACAGATGATACAGCAGCTGGAAGTTATTATACTGTATATCCACCACTTCCCTATCCACCTTTGTCCTGTTCCTATGCCTGTAAAAGATGTAACCATTCTAGTTTTTTTTTTCCTTTTAACTCTACACCGTATAAGAGGCTGACCAGATGGTCCTTTTAGGTTAAGATATTGACTGACAGAAAATGCAGTTAGGCCTAAAGTTTCCCTTGTTTTTCACATGTACTCCTGACTATAAAGCTGCATTATACCTATATGCTCTAGTAAAGACTAGAGCAAGACTTTTTTTTTTTTTAACCAATGAAATAAACTTGAAAGGCTCCTTAATAATAGGATTCTCAATTCTGTTGTTACATATATATAACAGTCTAAGGTTGATTTAGTATTCTTAACATTTTAGTACTCATACTACTATTCAAATTCCCCATACTTACTTGTGGCCAGTGTGATTGTTTCAAGACAGGAAGGTTCTGAAGCAAACCATTTCTACTAAAAAGGCAGTATTAAGACAATATATAAGAATATAAAATCACAGAATAGTGCTAGATTGCTTATGATTAGGAATTATTTTTATATACTGAAATCCAGTGCTAAGTTTCTCACCAAATTATGTGATGTCAAACTTAGCACTTTATTAAACGTAGAAAAAGGAAAGCTGTACAGTAGACAATTAAATTGTGTTCTAAAGGGTATTTTAAATTATCCTCATAATTGCAAATTGAACAAAAAAAAAAAAAGTAGAAAAAATATAATTTCAGCTCAACGACCTAAGTAAGAAAACAAGAACTGTCTTTTTTGATGTTGGAATTGTTGGCTGGAACTGATTTATATAAGCTGTGCCCATCTAGGAACAAGTGAAAAAAATCTAAAATCCATCAAATTGTTTTAAGTGAGAGAATGGAATAGTCTGTCAATGCGAGAACAACATGTACTCGCTAAGGAATGGAGCCAAAATTTTGTTTGGAAGTAAAATTCAGCTCAGTATGTAGAATGCAATGCACTAAAAGGGTTAGAGCATCGTCATTACACGCTGTGCTTTTGCAGCTTACAAACTTGGCAAGATGCAGAAGTGTATGTGCATACAGAGGAGTCCAAGGAGCAGATGAGTATTCTTCTGTGTCCTACCTTTTACCACTTTCTTGTAGAAATTGCTGCCTAAACTACTGCTTTGTATATAATGAAACACTTAAGAAAGAAATGCTGGTATGCATTGGAAGTGCTTCCTCAGTTCATTAATTCTGTCAAAAATGGTGCCAGCTTACAAAATAATATTTGATTTTCTTAGAAAATTTGTCTGCTGCAAACTTTGCAAATTACTTGTAAAGCATTTATGGCTGTTCTTCCTTGGTAGTGATTGGTTTTGTCAAAACAGAAAAAATGCTTAAAAATAATTAGTTTGATTACCAACTGATTTCTTTGGTAAGCTCATCACAAAAGCTTGAGGATCTAGCACAGCAAAGAACTTGTGACTATACTGCTTGGCATTTAAATCACAGGCATTTGAGCTGATCTAGAACTGTCCTGGCTAGTAGGGAGATGTTTTAGCCATTTATTGTGATGGATTTATTCAGCAGGGACAGACCCAACCAGTTTCAAAAAGATACCATGGCTGTTTCAGCAGTTCAGCTGCATCAAGCTCCCACATTAGGTCATATAATTTGAAATTTAATTTATTTTTTTTCAATCAAAGGATATATATATGTAAAGGAAATCACACCTTGAGTCCACAGGAGCACTAAGTGGCAAGTAGAAGAGTACCATGACCAGTCTGCTGTAGAACCATTCATGTCTCAGCAATAAAAACAAGGTTCACTGAGTGAAATTTGGACCAAGAAACAACTGTTATTCTCAGGGCAGACACACATAGCAGTGCCACTGTAACATGTCACTAGAAAGTTCAAATAACTAAATTATTGTCACATTTGGAGAGTTGCTATCTCTTGGCTATCTCATCGACTAAATTATTTAATTAAATGGCAGCATAGATGTAATCACACTGGCCTCGTTTTCTCCAAATTGTGAGCAAGTTCCATGCACAATGTTGAAATGAAAATAAAATAGTCACTTTTTTCATCTCTGATCCAACATAATGTATTGTCACCACCAAATGATCATTTTCATTGCATAAAATCCATTTTAAAATTTTGGGGTTTTTTAAATATTAAAGCTCCTCAAAGTATAATGTTTACAATGAAAACTATCAGAAAAAATAATATGGCATAAAGGAAAAAACTGTTTGGGGAATGGAAGACTTCTAATGATGATATCTTAGTAATAAACAAGAAATAAATTTCTTTGCTTTGTTTCCTAAATTGTAATTCTTAGAGTAAATCCAAACGAATGCTCAAGAGGGAAAGCTGCTAAAAATAAAACTGCAAAGGTTTTAGTTCAGTATTAAATACACTGTTTTGAAAAAAAAACAGTGGATTAAATGGGGTCTTATCCTCCACTCTCTGCTTGGATTCTATTTGGCAGAATTCTTAGTCTGTCAGCTTCTGCAAATCTTTGCAAAATAATTTTTATTCCTAATAAATTATTTGCTCTGTTAGTTACCCTAAAAAGAGAATAAATTGAGGGACATGGGTGGAAGGATAATAATTTGAGAAATAATAATACTAGAATTTTAAGAATGAGAATGAAGAGCAACTGCAGCAACAAAGCTGTGGAAAAGTGGAAAAGTAACAGTTTCTATTAGTATTCAGAAATGAAAAGAGAATAATTTCTGAATACTGATAAAATGTCGAATGTCCATAAGCAAAAATAAGTTTTATTGCTAAAGTACAAAAGTATTTAAAAATCACATATTTTAACCTTTTTTGTATTTAAAAGGTACGGTTGAAGTTCTTTTTTATTATTACTTTCTCTTACCTGATGCATATTAGTATAAAGACATTACCTGAAGGGGTGATAATTATTTGCAAAATGACATTTGGTTCTAAAGTTGGCAACCACAAACCAGAGCTGTTGATAGTAACTGGAGGGAAACTATTTACCTGAAGAGAAGAATGATAATTTAAAACAACACTTTTTTTTTTTTTTTTTAATGTGACAGACTGGTTTTATTTTGGGATTAGGGATTAATGCTCAAACACTTGCAATGTTTTCTGAGGCAGGAGATGTTAGTTTAGATGATCCTTCTTTCTAACTTTAATGACAGTCAGAAAATAATCCTCCACGCAGTGTATGTGTTATCTATGTTATCTATGTCTATTAAGTTTATGCCAGTATAAAATGCCAAGTTCTGGACACTATTAAATAAACAAATGGCTTGGGTGCTGTGCATGCTCTGCATTTGTAGAGTACCATGTAGATATAGAGAAATCTTGGTTGAATTTAAAACCTTTTTTTTTTTTTCCTGAAAGGAAGGTGAAAAGAACTGTGTGATGTTTCTTAGGACTGATAATATGGAATTAGTTATTTTGAACGTTTCAAATAATCTGGCATTCCGTGTCATGCAGTGAGGGAGATGATAAAGATGGGTAACTTCACATATTCCTAGCAATAAGAATTTTCTCTTTAAGTCTGGACTATTTTAGAAAAAGCTGAAGATTTTGATATGGTAGAATTTGCAGGTTGACATTTCTGATAATGTGTTCAAGGGAGTCAGATGTAGCAGCAGGAGTCTAAGAATGTCAATATGGACCATAACCACTGCTTAAATCCTGAATATTTTAGGTCTGCGTGGGTTGTTCAGAATTTAGATTGCACCTTTAAAAGCAATTTCCTAAAGAAGCAGCAACTAGTTCAAAATACAAATGTGGAAAATGTTCATTTAGTTCAATGTCCAAAAATAGTCAGTACAGAAAGAAAAAAATATTTTGGCTGATTTTGAGCTAAATACATTCACCATTGTTCTTGCTTTAGTAATGGAGTATGGCACATCCTGAAAGTCATCTGTGTACTTTTGATCATAAATGTCAAGGCTCTTTGGCTTGGGCAGGCAAGGCATCTCTGATTTTCATTACAAATTTTTTCACAGTGAAAAATTGGATGTGTAGCTAGAAAGGGAATCTTAATTTTGCGGGTTTACTCTTTCATTAAGAGATTCCATTTTCTGTTTAATAACTGAGATCAGAAAACTGAATGAAGGTATGCCAGTAGAATTGCAAGCTATTTGAAGCCTTGTTCAGATGTACCATGAATCGTTTGGCTCAATTCTAACACATGAAATACTGAAAGTGTACCCAGACATTGAGTTCTACTAAATGCATTCCCATTATTAGACTTAGACAAGCACAAAGTTTAAACTGTGCAATATAGATTCTTCCCTGAATTAACTCCCAGCTACTCTGCCCAAGATAGTAGGAGCTACACAAAGATACCTAAATGTGTAAAAGCTGGAAGGACTACTTTGTAGGAAGAACTGTATTAAAGTTCAGTAAATGGAAGGTGCAAAAGCTGTCTGGTATTATGTGGATCGTGTGCCAAACTGTAAATGCTTGAACTTGCAACAGGAGACTTGAATGAAATCCTTTTCATGAATGAAATCCACTTAGCTAAGAAATAATTTTTATCTTACCTCAAAATTCCTTTGTATCCCTCTTTACTGAAGTATTGAAGTGCTAACGTACATTCAGATTCAATTAGGATAAAATAGTATCTGTGCCCTAGGACATGGCACCATGGTAGCTGATACTGATTCGTGTGTCTCTGGAAGCACTAGTTAATGTAGGCATCTGTATGCCTGTATTTGTTTCAAATGACTCTGTATATAAACACTGATTTTCACTCCTTGGCATGGACAAGATGAGACTATTGCCACTTGCCATTAAAGGGCACTGCCAGAGCTGTATGAACAACTGTCTCCTTTTCTAGCCAAAGCTGAGTACATCTTTTCATAGGATACTGTCTAGAAATGAAATAAAAAGTTTTAATTTCAGAAATGGCAGATGAGAAACTTTTCCTTTCCAGAATTCTTTTCTTGCTGACCTCAGATTTGGAGTAGTTGCAAACCCTAAACCTGAAGCTGCATTTCTATGCAAATAAATGAGGAGAAATGTCACCTGGATCAGATGAAGCAGTTAGCCTGGACGGAATTACTGGTGAGGCCAGTTAGGTGTAGCTGCTCCCTCCTGCCATTAACTTCCCTGGGATGGTTCTATCCCCAAGTGCAGTGCTCTGCTTCCTGGATCCCCACATAAGTCATTTAGGAAGAGAGAACAAAGCAATCTTGCCATGCAGAAAGACTAAGCTTTGCTCTCGTTACACCAGGGGGAAGCCTAAGACTTTCCAGTTTGGAATCTATATCGTTGTGTTTGATTTACCAGGAAGGGAGAACTATCCCTTTCTCACATCAGGGCTTTGCATGGTCCAATCCAGGGAAAAGGTTAGGAATAGACCTCAAAGTGGTATTTGCTGAGGTCAATGGCCTCAGCCTCTTTGGGAAGATAATGAAAAAGCCTACTGTGTACATAAAAATAGGCAGGGCCTCTTGTGTTTGAATTACATATTATAATGTTATGTATAGTATATTATAATCATTGAGGAAACAACATGGTATTTATGACAGGTTCAGAGTATATTTCAAAGCAACAAAAACTACAACTTTCTGTGAGAACACAGCAAAGCACCCACTGCTGAAATACAGGCAGAATATAGACAGCAAAAAATGAACACATTAATTCAAAGGTTCAAAGTCTACCTAGCTGGTAGCCTGACTGAGAACTTGCATATAGCTGTCATAAAATGCAATAGATTTCAATGTTCTGTTCATTTACTACATAGGTGCAGCCTTACCATTGGAATATCCCAGGAAGTCATCTCCTAGCATGATCTCAGTGCCTCTTTTTTCCCAAATGAGTATTTTCTCTCTTAGGTAATATTTACGTTGAGACATTTTGAAAAAATTTCCTCAATGAAAGAAAAAAAAACTTGTTTGTATTACATTAGTCACAAAATATAGATTTAATAGCGTAAAAAATATGTGTATTATGGAATGCAACCAAAAAGTAAATTAGCAAAAAAAAAAGAAGACATGCTTCTCCTTTGATGCCTTGGAAGAGGTTGTTAGGGACCACGAATGCATGGTGACCAGTGGCTAGAATAAGGTTTTCTGTGCCTGAATTGCACTACAAGAGACAGAGTTCCTTGCTATTGAGATCTATACATCGATAGGAAACAGTAGAGAAGTTAATGATTTGGGAAGCCAGCTGTTGTGTTTGCAACGCATAATTTTATTCATGGAAAAAAAGATTTTGAGGTGAAAAGAGAGTCAGTGAGTGAGAGAGTTTATGAAATCCTGCTTATTTTAATCCCCCCAGGAGGCAAAACAATCATTTATTTCCAACTGGGCATACAAAGAAAAGAAAGAAATGGAGTTTGCCTTTGCTGCTTTGTTTAATTTGTCCTTATTAGTCTGCATTTTTTTCTCAGCCTTACTCCCTGATATGATAACCATTCATTTTGGTACTACAGAATCATCAAACCAAGAATTTACTATGGTATAATTATTATTTTCAAGTCTATTTTGTCTGTTGTAAAGATCAGAAAGCATTTATGCTTGACCTAAGTTTTCGGCTGGTAGATCTCAAGTCTTTTATTTTTTTATATATACAGTTTTCTCTTTTTCCCAGTTAGTTTTTCAAAAGCCTTACCTCAGAGGGGGTTTTACTACTTTTAGTTTTCTAGTTTTATGCCGACATGTTGCTTCTTGGTCTCCCATTCTTGGGACTATTCACGCTGCAGTTCATCTCCATCCCAGAAGAGTAAGAGTTACTCCTTTCTTAATTTTCCTTATTTGTTGTGGTTTCTCATGGAAGGGAGAAAAGAGCTTTTGGTATTTTCAGGTGCTCACCTGAAGCGCTCACAGTGGTGGTGGAACCGGGATGTGCTATCCACCCCATCCACCCCATGCATGCAGTCTTAATGAATCTCAGTCCCACTCAGCTCCTCTTTTCAAGGTCAAATACATGGTGTAGAAACTGAACACTCTGCTTCTGCAAGGTGTCTAAACTGTCACTGTCAACTTAAAAAACAAATGTAGCCTCTCCAAATTAGCCTTTCCAAGATTTCAGCAGGATGAAATTCATACATATGTCTAATATATTCAAAATGACAGGCACCCTCTCATTCACCTTTTAGCAACAGCAGGCAATGCGGTGCAACATAAGGCACACACAGGCTGCTCCTGAGGCTCCATGATACCCATCTTGTAGGGTAACTAAGATTTCACTTTTAATCAGGTGTCTTTACTGTAGTAAAAGCAAGTACAGCCCAAAGGAATGCAGAGTTTTTGCCACTGAGCATTCAGCAGGAATAAATGTACTCCTGTCACATGTGCCATGTACCAATACTTTTCAGACTGGGCATTACATTGCTGTAAGCTCTGTGATATTTACTGCAGAATTAGTTTTATTTAAAAGAAAAAGAAAGAAAAAACCAAGATTCATCTTCCTTCTCTGTCACAAGAACATCTTAGTGAAACGTATCAGGCAAAGTCTCATGAGCTCCACTTGCTAGTTACCTGCAGAGAATGAGCCCTGGATAAGAAGCAGCACGAGCTCATCACCCTTCCTAAGTGACACAGGTTGGGTTTCCCTCTGGACAAGGGAGTGGAATGCTCCTTCCGCAACACCCCATGGCATAAATAACTGATTATAAGCATACTGAGCTATGAATGTTTTACTAGGTCTTTAATTTACAGTACAGTGTTGGGGAAAATGAATGGAGGATTTCAAAACTATGTCCTTCATTACATTTGCTGTATTTTAATATGTTTGCAGTGGTAATGTGCAAAGAAGCAAAAAAACCCCCAAAACAAAACAAACCTGCTGCATCCAAGCCAGTATTCTCTTCTCAGCTCTTCTGAGAGAGCCATCAACAAATACCCAAAACATCCTGGACATGTCAGCCCTTGGAGCATATTTAAGAGAGAGGATCCAGGAAAGTGTCATTGTGCCATCTCAAGTGATTTTTAGTATTTATTTGTACCAAGAAAAAGAAAATAGATGTAAACAGCGTAACGGATTAGCCAGCCTGAGACAGGGCACCACAACATCTTATATGCAAGGCAAGCTAATCCACTGCCCAGATAATGAGAAATGCTACAGCCACACTTACAAGGAGAGATGCACGTTTCATAGAGCTCTGGACGCAAGACTTAGTTGATAGGAAAATGTTGTATTTTCACTTTCCATGACAGTAAAACTAAAGGAATGTCTCTCTAGTTTTCTAACTCAGAAAAATGCTAAACTTACAAGCAAGCTTGTACCCTTAATGTCTGCCCTACTTTTAGGCAGGGAGCCCCTGGTGGCCTAGTGGTTAGATCGCAGGACCTTCACCGCTGAGGCCTGGGTTCGAGTCCAGCCAGGGATACTCCCCGGGCAGGTGGAGCTCGTTAGCCCTGTAAGGCAATCCACCTACGTTCTAAGGACCTCG
>JAWMRA010000001.1:105275218-105362530 GCA_035584735.1 Pseudotriccus pelzelni | reverse complement strand
ACCTAAAAAATCCAATGCGCAGGCTGGAAGGTGTAAAGACCTTCCCCGGTTCTTCGTTCGTGAAGACTGGCCATTTACTTACTTTTAGGCAAGTCCCTACCCATTTCTGTGTTTGGGTTTCCATATCTGTCTGTAACATGGAGTAATGATGCTAATCATTAATGAGTTTTGGGGTAATAAGACCACTTCTACTTAATATCCCTGACTTTTTAGGCAGCTGTGATTTCCCTTTAATCACCTGGTGTTATTAAATGTTGCAGTCATAGATACCTCAATTAGATACAGTCCAGGCCAAACCAAGAGTTTAAAAGAAATAAACACTGTTTTTCTTCTGATTAAGGTCTCTGTGTAGGTGCACAAGTTGACTGAATAGCCCCTGCATAAGAAAAGCACCACAGGCAATTAAAATTCAGCTTAGTCTGTAATCCTGTTTTATTTTCTACACTAAGATGAACTATCTTTTATCAAATAAATGGCTTAAAATTAAGTATGGCATAAGGATTGGCTTCAGTTGCAAATGCCAAAGATAGTAGCCATTTACACTGCAAACAAAATATATTTTTGTAAAAAATTATTGGTAGTTTAAAAGTAATTTGAAGCAAGGGTGGTACCACATGTGTACATTATACTGAAAAAATATGATTTTCAGGTCAATCAAAATAGCTAAAAGCTTTTGTGAATTTGGAGACAACAATCAGAACTACAGTAAATAGATTTTTTTATAAAAATCAATTTATAAAGTCAATAGGCCCTAATCTCTTAATCCTTCAACATTCTTGTTTTTCCCCTGGATGTTCCTGAGTGACTAATAGTTTGATTTGGGAGATCAAAGGGTTAATTTGCTTTTCAGTTGAGGAATGACTCAGAGGTCCCCTTTATTGTTTAAAGAAAAAAAAAAAAGAAAAAGTGGTGTGTGGGTGTAAGGTAGGGAAAAAAAGCCAAGAAAATGGATTCACTAATTGGGGTTTTCACCTGCTGTGAGTCTAATTGAATACAATGCTTTATTTGTAACTCAAGGAGAAAGATTATGCAAAGTATGAGAAATTCAGACTGGTTTTTAAATTCTTATTACTTGGCACTATTGTATGGGAAAGAAGACCAGCGTGAAAATAGCAGCATCAAGCTTCTGTTAAGGCAAACCAGGAAACTCCAGAAACAGTAAAAATTGAAGGAATGTGTATCCGTGGTATCAGTGCTAGATACTTCTGAGGGAAAACAAACCACTTTTGCTGTGAAACAGGGGGCCTCTGGCTGCCCCTGTCCCTTTGTATGACACGGGCAGCTGTTCTCTCCTTACTGTGAGCCCTGAGGTTCCTCCCAAATGCGAGGCAAACCAAGACTTGAGAAAGATTTCTCACTTCTTAGAACTTGGAAAATGTGAGATTGCTGATGTAACATAATTGACAGCCTTCCACCAGTTTATTATCTCAAAACTAAGATACTTGACGGAGCAATTGATCTAATACCAGATCCACTGAATTAAATGGAAAATTCACAGGGTAATGAGTTTTAACATAGTGATTTATGTTTACACAAAAATTAATCCTCTATTTTCTTTCCACATTGCAGTAGTGTTCTAGGTCCAAGGTAATAGAAAACTATGAGTTAGACCCTTTAAAACAAACTAAATCATCTGGAAACAATGAGAGTTTAGTATTCCATTAATTTCATATTTGCATTTGAGGGCCTGAGGGGTTGAACCTTGAGCATCTCACACTTTTATTGCTTCTGGAAAAAAAAAACCACGTGGGCTGTCTTTGAACTGCTTTTTGAACTTTTCTTAAATTCAGATAAGCCAGTGACCTAGAGCCTTAACAGGAGCCCTGAATATCCTGGTACTTAGGCTAAAACCTTCCGAGTTCAGTGCCTACTGACATGTATGTAATAGGAAAGCAACCTATGGGATATTCCTGTGGCATAGAAACTACGGATGGGATAAATTTTCTGTGCTTCCAGGTCTGCATCTTCCCAGTGTAAAAACAGGGATGATTTTTTTGTACATTTGAAAGTAGGAGGGTAGATTTAGATTACACATTTAGGAAGAAATTCTTTATTGTGAGGGTGGTGAGGCACTGGCACAGGTTGCCCATGGAAGTTGTAGATGCCCCATCCCTGGAAGCGTTCCAGGCTGGATGGAGCTTCGACCAACCTGGTCTAGTGGAAGATGTCCCTACCTATGGCATGGGAGGTGCAACAAGAAGATTTTCAAAGTCCCTTCTAACCAAACCATTCTATGATTCTGATTTGAAAGACACCTTTTATTTTTTGGGTGGCTTTACCAAGAAAGCACAATCTGTAAGGCTTGAAAAACTGCTTGGTTATGTGAAGGACTCAGTTCTTTATGCAGCCTCATTTTAATGAATAAAGGACATAGATGTACAATATGCATGAATGGAGACTGGCCGCAGTGATTTGAAGTGCCTGTGACACTGAGAGGAGATTGTTGGTTTTGTGTAATGCATATTACATATTAATGCAGAGAAGCATCGCAACAGTAACTCGGTGTGAGCAGAACTATTTCTTCTGTTCTGGCTGACCAGGAGGAGACGCTCACTCTTCCCTGCGGGGCCAAGGCAAGCCCTCAGAAATGAAATTACCTGATTTAACTCACAAATAAACCACTCGGCATTTTAAGCGCCGAAATTAGCAGCTGCAAAACAAAAAGAAAAAAAAAATAAAGCCAAAAAAAGGGCAGGTTAAGGCCCATTTCAAATCCGTTCCAGATTCGGTGGATAAAACTTAATTAAGTTTTCTTCCCAAGCCCTCTGAAAGTGAACCGATTTGCCGCCTCTCAGCACACCCATCTCTCCGGCGGGCCCGGGGCAGGGCAAAGGACGCACAAAAAAAAAAAACAACCAAACAAAAGAAGTCAAAGGAAGCCCCGAGGGTTTCCTCCCGCCTCCAGAAGAGCTGCAGAGGCCCGGGGAAGCCGGCAAGGGGCGAGGTGCCCTCAGACGCCCCGCAGCCGGGATGCTGGGGCGGGTGAGGGGGTGCGGCGCCGGCAGCGCCGCCGGGCGGGAGCGGAGCGGGGCGGGGCAGCGCCGTCCCCTCCCTCCTCCCTTGTCTCCCTCCATCCCTCCCTCTCTCCCTCCCTCCCTGCCGCCGTCCCTCCCTGCCGGCAGGGCGGCCGCAGTGGCGCTGAGCGGCGGGGCCGGGCGGACGCGCTGTGTCTGTCTCCGCAGCCGCCGCCATGAGGGAGCAGCTCCAGGGGTAAGGGCGATGCGGGGGCGGGGGCGGCAGGTGCGGCGGGGGCGGCTCCGCCGAGCCCCGGGGCCACCCCGCGCTCCGCCGCGGTGCCAGCGGCGTGTCCCGGCCGCCCTCGGCACCGGCGGCGGAGCCGGTCGTCTCCTACACCGAAAAATCTCAACTTGCCGCCGGGTTTCTTCGGGCAACTTGAAAGGCGCGTTGGGTTGGGCGCTTTTCCCCGCTCCCGAGGCCGTAGTTGGGCGCTGGATGCGCCCCGTTGGCACACGTAGGAGATGGCGGTGCGAGCCGGCACGCACGCGTGGCTGTGCCCCTACCTGTGCCGGTGGCGGTACCTGTGCCCCTGCCTGTGCCGGTGGCGGTATCGGTACCTGTACCTGTGCCGGTGCGGGCTCGGGGGGCGGGAAGCCGAGCCAGGGAATCACAGCTGTGTGGGATGCCCGCGGTTTTTTGGGGGTAGCGAGGTGCTGCACAGCCTTACCTGCCTGGCACATCGCCTGCGGGGCAGCTCGGTTCGGGAGTGAACTCCAGCGGAATTCCTGAAAACAAACGCGCTTGGGGGTGTATGGCTTGCTCTTCTTTTTCTTTTGTTGTTTTGTTGTGTTTTTTTTTTTTTCCCCTGCAATCTCATGCTTAGAAGTAATGTTTCAATTAATAGGCAGAAGAGGTTGGGAGGGGATTCCCTCCGGGTTATTGCACTGCAAGTGCTGTATTTCTTGTTGCTGTATGGCACCTTATATTGCCTTTTAATAGCCGCTGTAAAGCATCTTGCAGCCCAGGACACCACCGGTGTCCCCAGCCTGTGCCTTGGACTGAAGTTAGGCAGAGAGGTGGTTTTCGCAGGCATGTGTGTACATAACTGAGGAAACGGGAAACCTGGTTATATCGAGGATCTTTGACCTTTTTAGCGCTAAGGAATTGTTCAAGGCCATCGCTTGTCTGAGCTTGGATTTGACAAGACCCTGCAGTGAAATTGCTTTGGCAGGAGCAGAGAGGATAGGCTTTGGAAAGCAAATAGATCAGTGGAAAGTGACAAGCCGGGGGGGCAAGGCTCAGCCAGCCCAAGCCACTGAGCGCGAATCTTTGCCCCTGACAGAGCGGGCAAAATAAATGTTTAACATCAAGGGAGAAAAAAAAGAGTTACTATTCAGTACTTGGCAGCTGATATTTGCCCGTCTCCTACTATTCATTTCCAGTATCGGCAAGAAACTTTAATATGTATTGGTGCCTCCCTTTAGCAGTCTGATAAATCTCGCAAAAGCCAATAAAACAGGCTAAAGTCAAATTCCTGCTGAAGGGACGCTGATCCTTGGCTTAAAGAAATAATCTCTGCACAGATCAGTAGTCTCTAGATTTACAGATGAAAACAGTAGTCCTTTGTAAAGCACAAAGGAGTGCCACCTTTTTACATTGCTAATACTTTCCATAGCAGTAACTTGTTTTATCAGAGGAATTAATGAAACACTGTAAAAAGAAAAATATTAAATCTTCCTTGCAATCACTGTCATCTGCTGATGAAAACATTTTTCTTTTAAATGAAAGGTAATGTCTGTTCATTCAAACTGTTTCAGTTGCATTTAGGTTAGTTTAGTAAAATCCAAACAACTATCATGCTTATTTTGGCTTTTTGACAACACTCATAAGGTGGTTGGAGTAACATTTTATTCCTCGTAAAGCCAGAAGGTGAGGAGTATTATAAATTGTGTTGTTTGAAAATGGATCAGTTCAGTGCTTTGTAAAATAGCACTGTAATTTTGGTGCTTTTTTTTTGTCAGTATATGTAACTATTTATTTATTGTTAGATGATAGAATTTCTTATTCTATGCACATCTCTGCATTTGCACATCTAATTCATGTCGCATTTTCTAATGAAGGGTGTGGGGAGAAGTGCAGCAGAACTGGCTCTGGTATCACCAATGAAGAGGGCTGTAAGAGTTTAAAAAGGACTCTGCAGCTGCAACCTAAATTTCTATTCTGGAGCTGAGCAGTGAATACACGAGACCTAATCCTAGATATAGGTTTGGTTTTTTTTTTTTAAAAAAGGGGTGAGGGAGAAGGAGTGCAATCAAAAAACAGTTAAAAGATTTGCGACTGGTGTGGCTAGTACAGGAATGTTTGGGGGGGGATTTGTGCAGGAATTTGGGTGTGGGGGAGCATTGCCATCCACTCCTGCTGCTGGTGTTGCTCAGAAGTAATATAAAAGGAGTGAAGATAAAATAACTGTGTTTTGTCCAAACCGATCAAGTTATAACAAGGGAACTATAATTCAGCTAGCGTGTCAGTTTGGATATCATCTCCTGATTTCAGGTTTCCAGTCCTGTGTGTTACTGGCTCTGCTGACAGTGATGAGAGACAAATGTCTCTGCTGTTGGCAAGAATAGAGTTCACACAGGCATGGTGTGACAGAATTGTTCACATAAAAATTATCCTTGCTAATATAATATAATCATCCTTTAATGAAGTGGTCCTGCGGTTCCCAAAGGATGTCTCAAGTGAAGACTATGCTTTCATCCCACTGGATTATCAGTGTATTTAGTGTACCAGTCACACCCATGCCTAGGTGTCACCATTAGGCATTGCTGCTTGTCTCTTTCCAGGCCTGGTTTTAATTTCCTTTCCACTTTTGCAGCTCAACTCAGGTGTGAAAGAGGAGAATACGCCAACTGAACGCATTTATATTTTTATTTATTGCAGAATGCCCATGATTTGAAAGCTAGCGATCAATTTAGTTGGCCTAACTGTAGAGCCAAATTGAAAAATATATCCTCTGAGCATGTGCAGTATTGCAGAACTGCTGGCTGTGTGCGTTGATGCCTTTTTGTGTTGGTGTTTCGTAGAAAAAGCATTCCGAGTACTTATTTCTGCATGTACTCTCACCCTGCTTCAGCTGCTGCTAGTCAAAAGGACTTGCACTATACTTTTCAAGTCTTCCAGACTTACAGGCTGTAAAGGGCCTTGTTCACTGGAGTTTGAAACTCTGGCAAACACTTTACTGCAGATCTATTATGGATGCTACAGCATTCCCAAGTGTGGTTGAGGCTGCCTGAAAGTGCTGAGCTGGCATTTCACTTCAGACGGTGTTCACAATAAGGGCGTACACACAAATCCTCCCCCACTGGTCCAACCCCAAAGCTTACAATTAAATGGCCTTTGAAAATGGCAAAGAGGCTTATGAAGAATAGCCTTGATAGAATCTAACCTTTCCTGGAGCTGCCCTTGTGTGCAGAATAGTTGATAATTTTCTGAGCTGAGAACGTTGGGAGGAGAACGCCTTTTAGCTGGAGCGAAATATCTGCAGCCTTCTTGTGTTCTGCATGTAAAGTACCAGCAAAGTCTGCCCTGGCTCAGTGTGGGCACTCAACCTCTACAGAAATCACAGCCACCAAGGTTCAGTTCACTTCAAAGCCCTTGCTTTTTTTTTGCAAGAGCACAGAGGTGTGCTGACAGCTGGCCAGCCTGTCCCTGGGTTTGGTAGCAGATGGATGATCCCTGCTGAGGGCAGCTACACCACCTGGTATGGGACACTCCAGGTAGTCACTGCTGGGAAGGTGGTGGGGCAAGGACTTAGGGTCTCTACTTACTTGACTTTTGCAGTCTTAAGGAAAGGAATATTTCCCTTAAGTTGCAACAAAGTTTAAAAATAAAGCAAAAGGGGAAATGTACCTGCCCTGCAAGTTCAGTCTTCGTCACTTGCAGATGAAGCTAATGAAATCATTCCTTAGAAAATGCCCATCTCCAAGATAATTAGTCTTACACCATGAGGAGAGATCTGGGGTTACTGGTGTTAAAAATATCTGAAAACAGTTGGAGTCCAGTGTTTCTTTGGTAATAGAAATTTTATTTGAAAGGTCTTAGGAAAGCAGTTAGGTATTTTCAGGAATATTGAATTCCATAAGCTTAAACCATATACACTAAATTCACTGATACGTGGTTAGGCCTTACCATAAAACATGAAAATAAAAAATTCAGCTCGTCTGTGTCATGTTGATTAGTGATTAACCATCCTAGTTTTTCACACTAAAATGATCCTTTTGTTCCTCTATCCCTCACAGGCCTGGGATTCTATAATCCTATCTGTATTTACCTTTGCCAGATATCCGATGGCTCTTAAATATTTTCATGGGGAAACAGTTTCTTTGAAGGCTGCCAGGGTAGCAGCTATGGAGTCTGAAGTCTAGTTTATCCACAGAACAATTTGGGTCTGCCAGACTAATTTCATACGAAAAGTCAGGCAGGTTGTCTTCAGAGGCTTCTTGTAACTGTTTGCCTAAGTTCTTTTTCTCACTTTTACTACATGATTTGTCATACAAACCATGGTAGAGTTGCTGTTCAGATATCCACCACTTCTGGGGCTACCTGCTTGTGGGAAAGCAAGCCAGGGCAGCCAAACTCATGCCTCTGAAATTACTGATGTGGGATTGATACTGGGTGAAAACAAACTGCGACCCCAGGTCTGTGAGTGTGAATGTTTGTTTGGGTCTGCATCCCATTCACCTGAATCATGACATCCCTGGCTACAAGCTGCTTCTGCCATGAATTCGTTTCCTTCCTCTTTTCCTTTGGACTGCTGTTGTATCAGCAGAGGCTTCAGGTGGTTGAGTTCTTAGCAACTGAACGTGTGAACAAAACTTTTTCTGTTTTTCTTCAAAAACACACTTTATACCTGGGTATGGTAAAAAGTTCTGGTGTTACATTCTCTCTGGAAAACCTGCCCATACTCAAGCAAGGTGGGAAATGCGAGGGCTTGGGTGCAGGTGGCTCAGATCCATAGGTTTTCACTTGAAGCTACCCAGTTTCTGGGAATTAAACAAACAAACAAACAAACCCAGACCAGGCTGAGATTTCTGAATGCAACTGCAGCCACCTCCCTTTTCAGGACTCATTTTTAACAGAGCAGAGAACAAGACTGCTTTTGCTCTTCTGGTGTCCTCCTCCCTCTTTCATTGCCTTCAGCCACTGCAGAAATTGGGAAGGGTCGGGAATGCTGAGGTTGATGAGACAGGGCTTGTTTAAAAGCCTGTGCTCAAGTAGGGCAGTGCTATGGCAGCGTTTTTTTCCTTCTTCTTGGTGCTTGTGATCCCTTTCATTCTTCCTTGCAGTTACAGAGGAAAATCTGGAAATATATATAGTAAGCTGCTGCACATATAGAGGTTACTGGGGCAGTAAAGTATTCGCATGGATCAAATAAATAGCCTGTCTTTTAAGGCCAAAATTAAATCACACTAAGAAAACATGTCACGATTTTCTTTTTTCCATGAGTAGGGGTGGTGTTGAAGTGATTCATTGGAAGTTGTACCTCTTCTTAGCCTGTAAGGGATAAATGCGCGCTTGAGAACATCAGTGCCTCAAAATGAGAACTCGAGGAAGGTTTGTTCTCTGAAACAACCGCTTCAGTGTTCCAAGGCACAGTTGGGTATAGAGGTGCTGCTGGGTGGTGGTTTAATCTCTTGGAGCTGGGAGGTATGTGCTCCAGGAGCTCCACAGCTGTGCGGGTCAGGTCCTGCTCTCCTGCGTATTTTCTCCCAAATGATGTGTGCGTGTAGAAACCCCAATGTCTGTTTTTAAGTACAGGAATGACCAGTGTGTTTGCTAGCAACTGTATGCTACATACGCATTCCAGATTTTTTTTTTAATGGAGACTTGTGATTATCTTTGAATGTGGCTGAATTCTGTACGAACAGGACTTTATTGGCTACAGGATAGATAAGCAAGACCTCTGTTAATAGAAACATAATCATGTTAGCTGTGTTGTCATTAAAAAAACAAATTCATAAGAAGTGTAACCTTAGGAGACGTGAGTTGCTACTACACCCGCTAACGCTTAATTCTGTTGGCTTTCTCACGCTGCCTGTCTTTCGGCAACATGTTGTGTTGCAAAGCTGGAGGCTGCTCCCCTCAATGCAGAGACTGTCCAATTTACATTCTAGTCATACTGCAGCGTTTCATAACCCGCTTTAGCTTTCCCCTGGCTTCCCAACAGCTCTGCTGCCTGACACTGCACAGGGACCTCCGGGGCGAGGGAAAGGGCCTGGGAGTCCCAGGGAAAAAGAGGAGCAGCCAAGAGTCTTTGCCAAAAGAGACTGTCAATACAGCGTGCGAGGCATTGGCCTGAGAAGTGGCGTGAGCTGGTGGTGGATCAGTTGGCTGTTGCACGGGGATTTTAGTGCAGGTGTCTGGACTGAAAGGAAAGATTGGAGTTTTGCTGCTTTGGATAACTCTTAGTTTCCACGTGGGAAAGCATTGAGAGAGTGTGTAGGGGAAAGCAGATGAAAAATGCCAGGCATCTCAGTATCTGGTCAGAGTTCCCATAAATGCTTTAAGAATGAAGCCCTTTCAAATGTCTGTCCTCTAGTTTGGAGCAACCAGAGAATGACCTGTAAAAAACAAAGAGTTCTTTAGAACTGATCACTGTGCTTACAAGTAAATTCCTCAAAACATTGACACGTCTGAATACTTGCTGGTTTTTTAATATTAGCACTCCTTTTAATTTTGTTTCATGAGCCCTTGCCTAATAAAGTGCTCCGAGTTAGCGCCTCATGTTGAAAGAAGACATGCCTGCTGCTGCTGAGAACCCCCGCTGGAGCAGCCCGGGATGTGGGTAGTGCTCTGGCACCGTGCTCTGATGTGCAACCTGCATCACTTGCTGTGAGATGGAGAGAGAAATTTTACTTTACTAACTTTCATGTTTTGTATTGTAGCCATGAGACGCAAACGACCTGCTGGGATCACCCCAAGATGACTGAGCTTTACCAGTCATTAGGTAAGACATCTCTACCAGATGTTCGGTGGGGGGTTTTTCTCAGTTGGATGAATTGTTAAGGTAAAGATTTTTTTTCCAGAGGAAATAAACTGAAATTAACTGGCGGAGAAAGACAGTGTTTTTATCAAGGTTAAAATTTTCTGCAAGGGGAATATATGAGGCATAGTAACACATTTCAAACATGCAGTAGAAAAAGATTGTATTTCAATTAGCACGTTAGGAGTGTGCGCTGGGTTTACAAAGTAATTTGGGTGTATTGTTGCAAACTCTTACTGAAAGACTAGAACAGAAATTTAAAAAAAAAAATCCTGAATCTTTTCACTGTCTAATCTGCTTTACAAAAGGCAGATGAAAAAAATCAAACCAAACTGCTGTTAATGTTGACTTTTGGATGGTGGGAAGCCAATTGAAGCAATTTGCCAAACTGCGTTACCACTGCTTTATTTTTAAAGCACTTTCAATACTTAGAAGGCATAGCAGCTGTCATGATGTCATTTTGAATACCCAAATTGCATGCTTATTATGACTTCAGATGCGCCTCTCTGTTGGAGGGGGTTTTTTCCATATTTTAGCAGCTTTGGATTTTATTAACAGAAGCACATCTATAAGATAAAATAGGTTAATCTATGCTCTAGTGTAGGCTGCTTGGCAGACCATTTAATAGCTAACCCTTTGCTTTTAATGGTTCTGTTAATAAATAATGGAGGATATAATAAAAATTAAGCTATTTCAGTGAAAGAAATATCAGTGAATACGCTGCATTCATAAAGAAGGTTACGTCTGTACAGCACACATATATAAACCAGCTTTGAACAAGCCAGTGTGAGCACTGGGACAGTCAAATGTAGCATTCAGTGCAGGCTTATTTACCATGGTGAAAAATAGCTTAAATTATCACCTGCTAAACTCTAGTTTAGCTGCTGAAAACAATCTAATTATGCCAGTGTAATCTATTTCAAGCTAACTCAGGTATCTCTATGGTGCACTGCAGTTGAAGGCATACTAAAAATACTTTAGAAAACTGATATGATAAAATGAAACGAGACAGTGTGAAGAATTTTTTTTTCCTTATGGCATTAGCAGTGTGGCAGTAGTTTGTTTAAAAATTAACCAGAATACAGCTCTTATGCCAAAAGGGGATATACGATGTATAAGATCAGGCCAACCAAATGCAAAAGAAGACAAGTATTGACTTGCCGTTTAATTTTAATGTATTGCCCGGCTTTTCTCCTTTACATTTCTGCTCTTAAAGTGAGTGGTTTAAAAGTTTCAGGACAAGCAGTAATTGCACATGCAGACATCTCTTTAATACAGGTAGGTCTTCAAACAGTTGCTTGTTAATTGTACTGCACTCTGACTCTGCAGCCGCCTTTGATCCAGGGATTGCATGATATTTCTGATACTGTTGTTGGTCAGACCCAAAGTCCTGTTGCAACTGCTTTTCTTATGTTAGTTCCCTGGTTCAGCTAGAGTACTCTTGAATATCAAGAAGTGAAAAGGTAATAAGGGAGAAAAGTGTCCTGATGGATTCAGGTCAGCAGTTCAGAAGATGTGTGACTGCTGAAGTCAGTTTGCATTTACTTTAACTGAGTTTTATTATTGTGAGTACCACCCAAATGTCAGGAGTTTAAGATAGCCTTATTTCTTACTGCATAAAGAAGGAACATGTTCAGGCAGATTTTGTTTCTCTTTCTTACTTACTTGTGAGCTTTTTTTTTTTTCCTTCTGCTATTTTCCTTTTCAGAAGCAAGAAATGTCAAAAAAAGCAGTCGTCTATCTGGCTAGTTTTACTTCTTTTGGAGCTGAGACCAAATACTGATTAATATGGAAGCAACACTGATTTTATCAAAGGATGAATAATGTGTATTTTTCTAAGTAAACTGAGGTGTCCATATATGTGTACAAAACAGATTAGACAAGGTGATTCTTTGTGCAGTGCCACATGGGTGAAGCTTTGATGAAAGTGCTACTGAATAAGCTACTGATTTATTTTATTTTTGAGCTTGGTGTAATCATCGTTGCCTAACTCTCACACAAACTGTATAATACACGTATAACCCGTTTAGTCCTTGAACAGAACCCTTGATGTATTTTCAGTGCTTTGCTTTGTCTCAGGTCAAAACGGTAATAATGGGATGTTTGAAGTCTTTTCAGACTGTTCAGTAATATATTATCTGAGAAGATGTTATTAAAGTCGATTTTGTATTGCATACTCATTAGGTCCTATTATTTTACCCCACATTAGGATCCAAATTTTGCTTTTATTTCATGTGAACAAGCTAGTAAAGAGCTTAGTATGTATGCATTTTAAAAATCTGGTAGAAAACATGAATTCTGCAATCTGGGTAAATGCAAAAAAGTGTGACCAGGTACATCAGTGCTGTCAAGAGTTTTCATTTCCATTTTCCAACTCCTACACTTAGCCTGTAGGGAATAATTGTGCTATGTGATGTAGGTCTCTATACATGCCAGTATTTTATAATTTGTTAAGGGATGCTTATGTCTAATTTAAATTCTTACAAATTACTAAAAGCTTAATTTTTTTTAGTGAATGAAGAAGGTGCACCTTGGCACAAGGTAACGTTTCTTATCTGCCTATGTCTTTGAGATGCAAGAGACACTTCTCTAACAAAGAGGAGTAATATTAGTTTTAATCTTCACATATCCAATTCACACACCTACAAATTGCTACATTATATTTTGCTAAAATAAATGAATTTCAAGTGTCATACTTCAGTGTCTTTAGTGATTTGGGTACTTATAAAAATGAAGCTAAATTACTTGGGAGCATTATTTGGTACTAATAAAAGAAGGTAGGAATTTGCTGTGTACACTTTTGACTGATCAGATGGTCAGCTGAGGAAGTCCTGTATCCTGTGTTCCATAGAACTGCATCAGAGACTGCAGGAAGAACCCATAGGAAAAAATTGTAAAATAATCTGCCCATGAAGGAAGTATTCTCAAATTCTCTTTGAGTTCCTTTGCTGTAACATGGCTGGTTATAAAGATACCCATAATAACTGTGAAATACTTCATTTGAAATTTAATATGTGTATCAAAAATTTCCAACTGGTTGTTCTTTTTAACAGAAACTTTTCCTTTTAAGATACTAAAATGCTTGTTCTTGACCGCTCTTTATTATTTAAAACAACGTAGCATTTTATCAGTTTTAATGAAGCATCTACTCCTTACTCAAGTTGGACAATTTTCACTCTTCATTTAAAGTTATGGCTACTTAAAGTTACATTAAAAAAAGTCTATATTGAATTATTTAATTGTTGTTTAATGTCTAGTCAAAGTGACAACAGGTATTAGATGTTGGTGTAGATTAAGGAAGAAGGAATCATATGGATTACAAAAACAGAGAAATAATAAATGCTGAGATAGGAAAGGTTATAAAAACCGGTGAGTCTCAAAGGTTCAGAGGCTGACAAACATCCCCTGGTTTGTATTTACACCATTACAAGCCACTCCCATTTTCTTCTACCTTCCCTCTGAAACTCTTCCAAGTATTGAGAACTGCTCCAGCTGCTTTTCTTTTCAAAAGTAGTTCCTCTGCAGCAGATCTGCTGTTTTTACACCATTCTTTTACAATCCCCTTACAAATTTTCTCATCCTTGTGATGACTGCAGGGCATCACCGAAAAGACAATTTGTGTTATTTCACTGCCTCGGAGGACAAGGGCCTTTGCATGAGGGGAGAGGCGGGAAGAGCGGGAATGAAAGTGTTGTGGAGTTGCTTCATTTTTTTCAGATTATCTTCTGAGAGTGAACATTTAATGTCAGGTAGCTTGGCTCAGAATAGTGGTATTTTGCTTTTAAACTGAAAATGACTAACCTTTGCTGCGATGGCCCAGGAGGACTTGGTCTGCTGTGCCATGCTGTGAGTGTCCCCCTCCTCCAGCCGTCCATGTCATGTCAGTACAAGTCTCCTCAAGGTGCATTAGTGTCACCCTGAACAGTAATTGCAGTGGCAGGGTGCAGTGAGAAGTGTTGCCGTGTGCATCGGCTTATCACTCCTAAATCACCAAGGCAAGACATGAGGGTGAAAACCACCCTCGCCCTTGCAGGGCGCAGTGCACTGGTGACAGCTCTCCATTTAATTTGGAGGGTTGGGGGGGGACAGTTCTCTGTGGATTATGTGAAAGAAATGTCAGAGTTGCTTAACACAAGGTGGGAGAATGCTGGAAGGTGCCTCTGAGCCTCCTCTGGGCTTCTGGCAGCAGCTGGTGTGTTGGTCTTGTGGCTGGCTGCTCTTGTACAGCAGCTGACTCCCAGTGACCAAGGTAGATAAACATCATCCTTTTTGGTTTGTCTATTTTATTTGTCCTTCTGAAATGCTGCCCCTTGCTGTCGTTATAGTTTTTATTAGCAACTTCCAAATCATATCTTTGCTATGAGGTTTTATTCAAATTCAACTAATTGTTTTCTGTGTTTGTACTAGTAAGACCCTTGCCTGTTGCATACATCAATCACCTGATTTCTACTGAAATCCAGTGAGATGGTACATAATGGCCTTTCTTTAAAGGTTGCTTATTCACTTATGTCCTTTTCAAGCTCATTTCAGAAAATAGGATTGGTTAGGTTCTGTCAGCCTTGGATAGTTATCAGACCTAGAGCAGGTCATCTTTCTGTGTGATTGCATCCTATGCAGCATCATGTAACAGACAATAAATGTATGGCAGAGAAGTAGAACTTCAGTGGTAGAAGTTAAGCTTGTGTCCCTTTAAAATTAAAGCATAGGTGTATTAGCAGTGAAGGAGGATATTCTAGAGAGAGTGAAGTAATGTCCTGTTATGGAATTGGTGACCAGTGTGGGAACATTCTGCTTAAGATAACTGCACTCTTGGCTTGCAAATGGCACCTTTTATTAATATTTTTTGAAGTTGCTTGTAATTTATTTATTTTAGAATTTCCCAGCATGACAGCTTCTCCTCTAGCATGTATGAAGGGTTTCTGACTTTTCTGACTGAAAGCTCCACCTCATATCCCAACCCCATAACGGGGTGTAACCCAGGTGTACATCATATCGTTTCTTACACATTCGGGTTGCTGGCTGAAGAAAAGACATTACATGTTAGTTGGTCTGGTTACAGGGATGCTGGCACATGCTGAGCTCTTCAGCCACTGGGCCTAGATGCAGTCAGAAACATTGTGGTGTCCTGGGTACCTCCCACTTGCTAATTTGCCGAGACACTGTTGGCTTTTTCACTCAGTGGGACAGGTCTAGTCCAACATGCTGTGTTGTTTCATGCAGAGTGGTTAAGCTGTACACATAATAACAGTTTGCTGTTATTTATTGTCAAAGCAGTGGAGATGATAGCATTAATTATTGTTATAATAAAAGTCAATGGCCGAGACTCAACTGATATTAAGCAGTGTTACTTGATTAATTTCCTTCCTTTGTACATTTGTCTCATTTGCATTTTAAAATTACAATTCCTAAAGAGGCAATATATGTCACTGGAGGGCATCACTAAAAGATTTAGGTACAGGTGTTGGGCAGCAGGAGGAAACCAGCGTTCTTATCAGCCTGTCAGGGAGTTTCAGCAGTACTGAAAGAATGTGAGATGAAGCTTCTTGAAAAGTGAAGAGTGCTGTTAATGTCTGATGAAACATGAAAGCTTAGTGTCTGGTAGTGGAATTATGGTCTGTTCAGGACTGTCCAGTAAACGGTTTTTTACCTCCATTGTCAAAGACAACAGTGACATCTAATTCCCAAAATAGGTTACCCACTGCAGGCAGTGTATTTATGAGCAGTCTATGAGCATGTCACAAGCTATGGTTGAGTAAGACTTTCAGGCTTCGAGGTATATCACTCAAGGTTCACATTTTTTTTCCTTGCAACTGAGAGTAATAAAACCCTCAGAACTCTGTAAACCTTATCAAATGAAGATGAGGATTTGATCTGATGACATCTAATTTCTTTGAAAGAATTTAGTTGTTAACTTGCTAAATTTTACTCTTATCACCTGAAGCATGTAAGCTGCTCATTTCAGTTAGATGGTGTCCAGACAGTGAGAATATTGCTTCCATAAAATCAAGTGAAATGTCTGTATATTGTCCTCATTAACTGAAAAACCAATTATAGTAATATTGACAATGATAGAAACGAGGAGTCCTCATTAAAGTAAGAAAGGCCTGTCTGAGATGCCTTCAGATTACCTTACAGAGGGATACAAATTATGTGACCAGCCTTTAATGAGGGGTAGTCTGGTCCATCCCAGAGTTTTTAAACACCCGAGGAGATTACTCTGTTGTAGAGGACAGTACATTATCAAATGGAACATCCCAGTCACTCAGCACTCTCAGCAGCTGCAGCAGCTGTAGGGGGGTTAGTCTGTTTAAGAACTACCCTGGAAAGCAGTTGAGTTATAACACTGTACTTAAAACCTGTTGTCTCGGTGATAGATATGACTCCTTAAGTATAAAAACAAATGTCCCCTCATGCGGGACACCAAATCTCTTGTTAAATATGTTATTTTTAAATTTTTTCTGTTCTTTAATTTTTTATTGCTTTTAGTTATTTTATACAGTAAGACTCAGGACTATGAGAATCTGCTTTTACTCCTAAAATGGTACTCATATCTCAATGTAAAATCTGGAATTTAGCATGGGAGGATTTAAAAAAAAAAAAAACACCAAAACTAAAGATCTTATTTATTGATGTTGTGTCAGTAGTCAGTGGGATATTCCAGCAGGTGATTTGAATCACTAACCACTTCTCAAATGAGTGGGCTTTTTACCTGAATATCCACTAGCAAAAGGATCTGCTACGTGAAATTTCAGGTGTTCCTAGAATACTGTAGAAATAGAACATTATGTTTTGAGATTTCTTAGTGTGCAGAATTATGCAAAAAAGGTTAGAATTTGACAATCTGATCATCTTTCCATAATAAGATGAGACTGGATGTGGCACCTAGTGCCATGGTCGAGTAACCACAGCCATAGAGGATCAAGGATTGGACTTGATGATCTCAGAGGTCCTTTCAAACCTGGCTGATTCTATGATTCTATGAATATTTCTGATTTGTGTTATTCCTATCCACAGTCTGAAGTCCCCTTCATTAAAGCTGTGGCATGTAAATATGTCATCAAATACTCTCTCATGATCCTTTCCTCTGACTGTTCCTTTCCAGGGGCCAGATGAGCTCTTCCACTGCATCGTTGTTTCAGACCATAAACAGATTATGCTCTTGAGCATTTACATTTTTTGTTCAAAGCTTGAAAGTTACTTTCTGAGCAATGAGAAGAGGGAGTATTGTTAAACAACTTGGAAAAGTTTCCCAATACACCAAGGGCGTTTCAGCCCTCTGACCACCCTGTTTGGATGACGAGGCAGTGCATTCTTTCTAGGAGTGGGAGGAAAGGGCTGGAGGAAAACTTGCATGGTACACTGAGCTCCCCAGCCTGCTCCAAGATGATAAAAGCTTTGGAATCAAGGCTTAGTGGGTCCTTACTCTTTTAGTGGGCTGTTTGAGAGTGGAGATAGCATCATTTTTTTCCCATAGGACCCAAGGAAGGGAAAAAAAAAAAAAAAACAACAACCAAGGACACACAGAAGGATGAATTACTGGTATTTCCATGGGCCTTTTGAAGGTTTCTTCTCCTTACTCCCTCCTCTGCCTGTTCCAAGCAGGAGCGGCTAGCATGTGACCAGCCAGTGCCTTGTGCTGTTTCACTTGAGGTCCCCTCCCTCACTGTCAGGGATTGACATTACACGCCGTACTCCCCAGCCCAGTGTCCAAGTCTCATTCCCTAATAGTCTTACGTTCTGTGATTCATTTAAATGGGGTCACATCAGCAAGGGAAGTGTTTTGAACCCAATTAGGAAGGGCTTGGGCTTCCTTCGTTGCTACACAGAGCAGCACGTTTGTTCACCAGTAGCTCCAGGGGAGGAAAGACACCACTGGCAGTTTTGTAGGCATAAGGAGTGGAAGAGTGAAATCATTAAGATCCAGTCACCTTAAGTGACTGTCACCCCTTGGTAAGAGAGCTGTCCATCAAGAGCATGGGGGTGGTGGCATAAGGAAGACAGAAGTGAGCAGTTGACATGGGGACAGTAATTGGGCACAGGCTGATCCTGGTAACAGCAGCGAAGGTGGGAGTGGACGTGTGTGATGGCGGGGCTTGGCCTTGACATGCAGAGCCAGAAGATCGGCATTGCTGCTGCTTTCCCAAAACCTGAGATGAGGGTTCCAAAATGAGCTTCTGACATTGCTGCTTTGTCATTTAGAGCAGATGCTTCTTGGCAGCTGTGTAGTTAAGGCTGATAATAAATTCAGTGTGTATTACATATACAGGAAAATAGATGTAAACTGTAGCACTTCCAGGATTAAATGTCTTCATGGATTGTGCTTTCTGCCCTGACTGAGGCCTGAAATATGCATATCTATTTACTCACATTTCTGAAAATGTAAATAATAAATATGTAAGCATTTTTCAGAATACTCAGAGAAAGTTTAGAGAAAGCTTCTTCATTTTTGTCAAATGCTAGCCATAATATTCTTTTCCAGAATACAAGTTCAGATTTACAGCAAGGGTACAAAATGTAACTGAAGTCATGGTCTGTTTTTGAGAGACTGTTTTATTAATATCTCTTTAAGACAAATTAAATGGCTTTATTTAAACTGCTCATTGTATTCTGCACCACAGAAAGGACCTGTTAGGATGACTGTGAGAGAGAGGGAGCTGGCAGGAGCAATACACAGGAGAACTGCCCATTAAAGTGTGTGAAGCTGTGCAAAGAAAAAGAAATTATATACAAAGCTGAAACTTTCTTTTCTGCTCTAAGACATGTTTCAGAAATGTTCCACAGCTTTTATTAAGGTATACAGAACTACTGAATTATCATACCTCATAATTCTCATTAAGAACAGCTTAATTAAAATTAATGTAATTGAGACTGTATTCCCTCTGCTGCCTATACCTGTACGGATTATAAATGATGTTGAGATAGTTATATCCAAACTACCCCATTTCAAACAGCTTTATAGCACCTCAGCTCATATGCCAGCAAGGAACTGTTTTGTGTTTCCCTGTTTTTGGTCATGTTCTTTCTCTAAGAGTCTGCCAGGCTTAGAGGCAGCTTATTGAGCTAAATGGGCCTTTATTTTGAGCCACTACATTTTTTTTCCCTAATGTTCTTTTTATATTTACATAGTAGTTAAATTTTTCTAAACAATTTCCCATCATTAATTCCTTAGGCTCCATGGGTTTCATCAGTAAATTAAATGCGCTCAGCAGTGTTGTCAGGTGCTGAAACTGGCTGACACAAGCACTGAGTGCATTTCTGTGCTAGAAAACCCTTAAATTACAAGATGCCAAGCAATCCCTTGGGAATGATCCCTAGGCTGCAAAAGAGTGGCTGTGCCTAGGAATTAGTTGGGTAGGTTACAGGACCAGGAGCATGCCAGCAGCCAACTGGTTTTCCAGCAGTGGGGTTGGCTGTGCACAAGCTTGTCCCCTGCCCACCCCTTGGTTCCCACTGCAGCCACTGGCAGTGCCCCTTGGAAAACAGCGCCTCTGCTCTGCCTTGGCGTCTCTTTGTCCCCACAATGCCTCGGGAGGTTTTGCAAGTCATGGTTAAACTATTCAGTGGGGACTTCTGTTGATGTCCTTGTTTTGTTAAACATACAAGGACAGCTCTAGTAAAAGTCATGCGAGACGGTGTGTTCCTAGTGGAGTGGCATTCCCTGGAATGCTGCCCCAGCCCACCAGCTCCCTGCCATTTTGCATGTGGGAACTGGGAACTCACCTGGCTGGATGAGCTGGCTTTTCTCCAGGAAGACTCTGCATCTCAGGGCATGGCTGGGGCCTGCTTAGGCAGAAAGCATGAAAGTTTAATTGGAATTTTTTAAGTTGTTTATTGTTTTTTTGGGGGGGATTAGCAGTAGATGAGAGTCACCTGTTTTTTCCTGGGCAGAGCTCTTCTCTTGGGGCTACCTTCACTCAGTCTGGCTGGTGCACTGAGCAGACGAGGAGTTTCAGGGTCTTATCTCCCTCACAGTGCCTTTGGTGTGAAAGGCTCTGTGGCATTTTCAGACACAGGGCTGCAGTCTCTGATGTTGTGCTTTCAAGTGCACTTAAGTTCAGTGCCTTTGAATGAAAGGAAGTAACACTTCAGGATTTAGTATTTTCTTTTTGGATGGTTGATTGTCAAGATTTGAGGCCTTTAGCTCAGTAGAGTTTCTAACTTCTTCCTCTGTTCTTTTATCCAATAAGTATAATCTTGTAGTTCAACTTAGCAACATCTTTGTGAGTCTGGTTATTTGTAAGGAGTGAAGCTGATCTGTTGTTTTCATATTGCCCCCCTACAGCTGACCTGAACAACGTCAGGTTCTCGGCGTACAGGACTGCCATGAAACTCCGCAGGCTGCAGAAAGCCCTCTGCCGTAAGTATCCGTCTGTGCCTCACCCGCTGCCAGGAAGGCTTCATGACCAATGCACAGGTTTATTCACAGCTTTCAGAGGCAGAAAAGCACTCCCACATGTACCCCTGCTCTGCCTGCTGCATGGAAACCTCTCATCTGAAGGATCTTTCCTGCCTTCAGTTTGTTTGGTCCTTACAAAACCGAAGTGCTGGGAATATGCAGATCTGTCCCTTGTAAGACAGAGCAGGAGATCAGAAACAAAACTTGACATCCCCTGCATATTTCTTACCTTTACAGTCTTTATCCAGGTATTTTCACTGTGCTCAGTAGTGAAGTCATGTCCTGTGTCAGGCACAGCTTTACAGTGGAAAGGAGCACAACTGTAGAGTGCTGGGAACAGTGAGAGCCTGGGTGAAATAATCACTCCAGAGCTGGAGTTGCTAATGGTTTGTTAAGTTGAATCTTGAGCCCTGAGGGGTTATTGCCTTTAAATGAGATCATCACAATAAACATTTAGCTTCATTTTTCCCCAGCTTTCGTTTGTGTTGAGAAGTCTCTCATCAGCTGTACATTAGTGGTGTGCATGTTCTAACACTTTAATTCTCCCAACTGCTGTATGGTATTCTACTTGTCACTAGAGTTACATTTCGTTTTCAGCTTATTGTAACTTGATAGCTAAATAATTTGCTCGGAGTTTTCTTGATAAGCCAGTCCAGTTGCCAAAACAAGCAGTTTATTAGGCAGTCCAATTGGGAGGATTATTAAAATATTTTAACATTCATTATCTGGCATTTAATTACAGGGTTAAATGTCTGACACAGTTGCAAATGTCTCAACTGTTGATTTATCTCAAGTTTGGATTTGTGCTCACATGGTTTCTGGAACTTTGTCAAACCTCGGTATTTTTGTGTATGTTTACTTTTAGGCTTATAAGCATGGGTGAATTCCACTAAAGAACAGATTTAATTTCTGAACGTATAAAAAATTAGGGGGAAAAAAAGAGTAAAAAATAAACAATAGGTGAAAACTTTTGTAACATAATGAAAGATTTCAACGTTAATGCAGGGACGAAGAAGGAATTATGATGATCAGAAATATAGATAGCTTTCCATGGTACGGCACTTCTGCCGCGCTCACTGTGGAAACCTGGTGTGAGGAAACCAGAGTGACATGCAGTGAAAAATATTCAGAATTAGTGCAGCACTGAAGAAAGAAACTAAAATTTTTGGAATTGAAAGTTTTGCTTTCAAGTGAAATGAAATGAAGTGTAACTCATAACAGGTTTTTATGACTGGAAGTGCAAAACTTTGCACACCATTTTATTTGTATTAGAATTATAGAATTATATATAGTATATATATGTAGAATTATAGAACATCCTGAGCTGGAAGGGACCCAAAAGGATCACTGAAGTCCAGCTCATGGCCCTGCATTGGACAGCCCCAAGAATCACACCATGTGCCTGAGAGCACTGTCCAAATGCTTCTTAAAATCTGGCAGGCCTGGTGCTACCACTAGGTAGTGTGTCCACATGCCTGGGGAGCCTGTTCCAGTGCTCAAACACTCTCTGGATGAAAAACCTTTTTATAATACTCAACGTAAATTTCCCCTGACACAGCTTTATATTCCCTCGGGTCCTGTCACTGGTCACCACAAAGAAGAGATCAGTGCCTCCCCCTCCTCTTCCCCTCACGAGGAAGTTGTAACTGCAATGAGATCTCACCTCAGTCTCCTCCAAGCTGAACAGACCAATTGTTTTCAGCCACTACTCATACAGGTTCCCCTCCAGGCCCTTTGTTGCCCTCCTTTGGATGCTCTCGAAGAGCTTAATATCTTTCTTATTTTGCAGTGCCCAAAACTGCACACAGTATGCAAGGTGAGGCCACCCCAGTGCAGAGCAGAGCAGGACAATCCCGTCCCTCCACTGGCTGGCGATGCTTTGCCTGATGCCCCCAGGACGTGGTTGGCCCTTCTGGCTGCCAGGGCACTACTGGCTCATATTCAACCCCCAGGTCCCTTTCCATGACAGTGCTCTCCAGCCTCTCATTTCCCCCTCTGTATGTACATCCAGGGTTGCCCCATCCCAGGTGCAGAATCCGGCACTTGCCCATGTTAAGTATCGTGCAATTGGTTGATTGCCCAACCCTCTAATTTGTTAAGGTCTCTCTGCAGGGCCTCCATGCCTTCAAGGGAGTCAGTAGCTCCTCCCAATTTAGTGTCATCAACAAACTTAGTGTACCTTCAAGTCCTGCACTGAAGTCATTTATGAAGACGTTGAAGAGCACTGGCCCTGGAATGGAGCCCTGCAGAACACCACTAGTGACAGGTCACCAGACTGATGTTACCTCAGTCACTATCACCCTCTGTGCTTGTGAGCCAATTTCCCACTCACCACATGATGTGTTTTATCCAGCTGTGTGCTGGATGTTTTGTCCAGAAGGATATTGAGAGACACTATCGAAAGCTTTACTGAAATCCTAGAAGTGCTTTTTGCTTGGTCAAGTAGGTAGGTTACCTTGTCCTAGAAGGAATTTTAAGTTTGTTGAGCAGGACTTCCCCCTCATGAACCCATGCTGGCTGTGGCAGATGACCATGTGTTGTCCTTCAGGTGTTTTTCACTATCTAATTCTTCACCATTAGATAATTCTGGACTTAACTTGGATTTTTCTATTGGGTTTGCATGGCCAGGTTTTCATAGCAGGAGTCTACAGGGATGGTTTCTGTAAGAAGCTGCTAGAAACTTACCCTGTCTCTGACAGAGGCAATGCCAGCTGGCTATGAGATGGACCTGGGGCTGGCCAAGGCTAAGCCCATCAGGGGTAGTGGTAGCGCCCCTGGGATGATGTAGTTGAGAAGGGTGGCGAGAAAACTGCTGTGCCACAGCAGCTGGGAAAGAGGAGTAAGGATATGTGAGAGCAATAGCCCTGCAGACACCAAGGTCAGTGGAGAAGGAGGAGGGAGGACGTGCTCCAGGTGCCAGAGCTGAAATTCCTCTGCATCCTGTGATGAAGACCATGGTGAGGCAGGCCATGCCCCTGCCAGCCATGGAGGTCCACAGTGGAGCAAATATCCCTCTGCAGCCCATAGAAGTCCCCATGCCAGAGAAGGTGGGCTCCTGAAGGAGGCTGTGACCCCCTGTGATTCCCGTGCTGGAGCAGGCTCCTGGCAGACCTGTGGACCCCTACAGAGGAGCCCACGATGGAGCAGGCTTGCTGGCAGCACTTGTGACCGCATGGATCACGCTGGAGCAGTCTGGTCGTGAAGGACTGCATCCAGTGGGAGGTACCCATGCTGGAGCAGCTTTTGAAGAGCTATGGTCTGTGGGAAGGACTCATTGGAGCAGTTTATGGAGGACTGTCTCCTGTGGGAGGGATCCCTCACTGGAGCAGGGAAAGAGTGTGAGGAATCGTCCCTCTGAGGGGGAAGCAGTGGCAGAAACAACATGTGATGAAGTGACACAGCCCCCATTCCCTCTTCCCCCTGTTCCCCTGCACTGCTGCAGGGGAGGAGGTAGAGAATTTGGCAGTGAAGTTGACCCTGGGAAGAAGGGAGGGGTTGGGGGATGTGTTTTAAGATGTAAGATTTGTCTCTCATTATCCTGCTCTGATTGGTAATGCATTCAGTTAATTCCCCCAAGTCGGGTCTGTTTTGCTGGTAACTGGTGAGTAATATCTCCCTGTCCTTGTCTCGACCCATGAGCCTTTTGGTGTATTTTCCCTCCCCTGTCCAGCTGAGCAAGGGAGTAACAGAGCGGCTTTGGTGGGTGTCTGGCATCCAGCCAGGGTCAGTCAACCTGCTACAACTTTGCCGTGTGGAACTGTAATTATGCACTGCAGTCAGTTCATCTCTTGAGGTTACACTTAGGTAAATTTTCAGAGAATTGATGCTTTCAGAGACATGTAGTGGCTCTGACACTGATTACTCTAGCACATTCTTCATACTTGTATCTAAGAAAAAGTATTTAAGGAATTTGGTTAGCAGCCTTTGTTCTTACAAATATTTTTGCCTGGAGACACCATCATTGTATTTGTGTATTCTATCATTTCAGTGTCGCTTCTGAACTAAGTTTAATTAGTTTTAAAAAAAAAAAAACTCAACTCATTACAAAATTCTTTTCCTGCATTTTGGCACTAGTAGAATTAGAGCACAGTGCTGGATTTCAGGGCTCCTACGCAAAACCAAAATCCCACTTGCAGTAGGTGCAGCTTTCAGGTCTCTTCATTTCAGTTTTAAAATTGCAGGATTTTTTATATTCTTTTCTGCAAACTTCATAGAAAGCAGAACAGTTTTGTCTACTGAGGAGCACTCTAAAAATATGTGCACAGTAGAAGGCCTGCAGAAATAAAGGGTCAGCGTATTTCTCACTGGCAAGAATAGAAACATTTTTTTAAAAGGAGCTATACTTAGATTTGAGTTATTTTCAGTTTGTAGATCAGCCCAATGAACATTAAGGCAGTAGGATATTAAACCAGAGAATAATATAGAAAATAGGAATCCTTAACAAATAAATGACTATGTACTGTGTTACCTTAGAAGAATCTAGTATATGAATCTTATCATCCCAGCCTTCGAAATTATTGTGAGCATGCCAGCTGTAACTATTGCACCAGGGTTTTTTTAAATGTATGTTTTCCTTTGAAAATCACATCAAAGCATGATGACTTTCTTGTTTTGCTACTTTTAAAGATCTGATCTTCAAGTGCAAACCACATCAGAACATTGTGATCTCAATGAAATGAGATGTATTCACAAACTTTTCTTGGAGATGCAGCAAAAGAAAATATCCAAGAACTTGTGTTAGGGGTCTTTTTTCCTTTAATTTTATACAGGCTAGATTAAATACATTTTTTTAATGTATCAGCCAACAGCAGGAGGTTACAGAGGAGATGATTTGTGTTCTGGGAAGACCATTAATACTTTTTATCACCAGCCATATGTTGAGTTTTCTCTAAGTTCAGCTTGTGCCCTCCACAGTGTACTTCCTTCTACCTGTTAATTGTCACTTCTGTCCTTCAGCTGGTTATTTATTCCAGGTTGTCTTTTAGCCTTTTCCTGTAATCTGGCCACAGGTTGATGTCTAGTTACAAACATCTTAAAGTTTGCTGTATTGCCTTAGAGGCCAAAGAAGTATTTACATAAAGGACTTAGGCCTCAAAATAAGCTAGAAGCCACTGTTCACACAAATTTTGAAGTCAGTTTTGGGAATTTAAATAGAAAAGAGTAAAAGAGTGGCAGACAACCCACAAAAAGTGCAAATCAGTAAGTGGTATGGTTTATTTCAATTAAGGCTTTTCAAGTCACTGAATGACACCAGATATTCAACTCTTCGATACATATCTGACTGTGCAGCTTGTCTTTTGGAAGTTGGTCATTCCTGGGACCTCCATATTTGCTTTTAGGAAAGAAATATGTAGTTTCATCCTCTGGGAGAGGACCCATCCACATTCCTTCAGTCTTGTTGGGAAAGATGCAGGGGGAGCTTAACATGGCCGAGGCCAGAGCCTTCCTTTTTCGCATTAAAAGAGGTTCCCTAAAGCGGAGCGTAGTGGCAAGCACTTTCTGCTTGTTAGGAGATGATCATGTGTTATTAACTTCAGGATAGGACAGGAGGTTGATGAAGAGTGGGCTGAAAGACTTTTCAGAATATGCTGCTTATTAGTGGGAAAAGCTTTCACAAAGTGGAATGACCCATGTTTAGCAGTAGCTGCATATATAATTAAGCTGTCATTCAGATGCCTGAAGGGTTCATTTAATTACCATTGATTCGTAGTCTCAAAGGAACTGAGAGTTCAGTCTAAAGCTCAGAGTAGTAGGTGTTGAGAGGGCTGTGCTCTATTTTCAATTTGACTAATAAATTCTTAGAAGAAAAGCATCTTTCTGAGACTCTCAGGAATGGATCTGATGCTTTTCTGGGATATAACAGTGACCTTAGAATAGACATACCTTTTATGCTACTAGATTAAACATAATATTCCAAAATACTTTCTTTTAATAAATATCTCTATGCTAATGTGAAAAAAGCTAAAATTCCAGTAAACCCCTTCACAAAATCGTAGAATCAAAGTGAAATTTCTTTCTTTAATAATAGGGATAGCATTCCAAGCTTTCCTTTTTCAGTCTAGCACTAGGTATGTCAGGCCCCAGAGGATGAATTTTTCAGAAGTGCTTAAGGGATTTAGTAGCAGAAGTACGTCCCTATTGATTTCCAATGAAATGTATACTCCTGAAATTCTTTTGGCAATTATGAAATCCCAGCATACTGTCCATGCAGCATAACCAAGCAGCCCTGTGGGCAGCTAAGGTGTTTCTCATCTCCCACTAGGACATCAAAGGGGCAGTTTCATCTTTGGTAAAATAGGATACTCAAGTGTGAATTTGGCATATGTGCCCTGAAGTAGGATCAAGTTCTAAAAAAAATTCCTGTATGGTGTTCTGCATTTAGCTTCTGCACATTATGGAGGTTTTTTGACATTAAGATGTTGCTTACCAGAACTCAAGGAGCACATTTTTATTCCAGTGAAAGAAAAACTGGTATTGCAGTTGGGTCAATTTATTTTCCAGTTTTGTGAAGAATTTCCTCGATGATTTTGGGCAGTTCATTTTGGACCAGATGCTACTCTCTTGGGTCATATTGAATCATGGTGCACTTTGTGACTGCTCATGATATGAGCAGGATTAACAGCATCTGGGCTTTAACATCCCCATTGCTCACACTCTGGAAATTCACTGCAAGGACTTGCAAAGGGTTTTCATATGGCAGCAGGAAGACCTATGTTAAGATCTCTCATTTTTTTGGTTTCCTTTGTTCTTATTCCTGTTTTACTTTGTAAACCAACAAAGGTTTCATATCCCCCTAAGTGTGATGCTGCTGGTGATATTAGCATGCAGAGGTTAAGAGCTGTTTTGCCTTGGACATCCTAATTTCAAAATGCAGCTGACTTAAATTAGAACAAAAGTGAAGCTTTTAAATGTCTGTGACAAAAAACTCTGTTGTATGTTGACTAATATATTTCAATGTGTCTTACTTAATGTCATAAAGGTATTTATAACTGTAAATGCTCTTCAGAATTAAAAATTGTTAAATTTAATTAAGAAATAATAAACCAGGCCATTTAATGTTTCTGGAACCTTCTTTTCCCAGTTCTCACCAGAGCAAAAAGTAACAGAGATGTTAATCACAGTTCAGTTGTTATTTGTTTGTTTATTCCTTGTGGAATTTGGTTCAGTTAAGATCCCTGGACTTCTGTAAGAAATAGACAGCACATCTCAGGAAAGCTGATGACCTGTACCATGTTGAGAGCACTCTTGGTGAATGCAGTAATGAAATAGTAGCCTGTCTATCTGTAGGAACATAAAGCATGAAGTATATAATTTTTACTTACATAGTAATTTATGTGTAATATTTCCATAAGATCCAAGATCCTAATAGGTACTTTACAGCTAAAAATGAAACAGATACACACTGGTCTCTAAGGCCATAGCTGAATAAACAGTGCATTTGTAGGAGTCTCGAAACCAGTCTTGCATGTGACTTTCAGGGGATGTAAAACATCCTCTGGCCCAGCACGTAAGCCAGGTAAAGAGTGCTGTTTACATTTTGGGTAATACAACCACTGTTTCTCTTCAGTCTTTATTGTGATTTATTTTTTTAATTCTAACAGTGGATCTCCTGAGTCTGTCTGCTGCATGTGATGCCTTGGACCAGCACAACCTCAAACAAAATGACCAGCCGATGGATATTCTGCAGATCATTAACTGCTTGACCACCATTTACGATCGACTGGAGCAAGAGCACAATAACCTGGTCACCGTTCCCCTTTGTGTGGACATGTGCCTCAACTGGCTGCTGAATGTCTATGACACGTATGTCTGGGTGCTCGGGAGCTTTCCCAGTAGCAGGAGTGGGGAAGGGGGAAAGGGGTAATGAGCTCCTCTGCCTCGTTAGAACATGGATGGCTTGGAGCTGAAAAAAGGGGTAGTTGAAGTGAAAGTTTAATAAACCTGATAAGGCTAAGGGTTTAATGGCTGCATTTAGCTGAATCAATACAGCCCTTGGTTAGGCTTACAATCCTAGATTTATTAAGCCAAACAGTGAGAGAGCTGGAGAACTGAACTTTTTAAGCTTCTGTGTTCAGACCAGTTTGTGTGTTCAGGCCAGTGCTGTGACTGCATGTCCTCAGTAGGTCATGGCTTTGTGTGGCTTTTTAATTTATTTAGATAAAGAAGTTCAAGAGAGTTATCAAGAAGCAATAGAATGAACATCATCACATACGCGTCTGTACTCCTGGTGTTAAATCTTTTCAAATATATCAATTTTCTGTAGTTTTCTATCTGACATTCTTGTTCAAAGATGGAAGAGGCTCATCTCTAATCTAAAGTGCTTACAACCCTTAGCAGTCAGGAGGTTTGAGAAATACTTAATTCAAAATTCAATTTTAAGAAGTGTACCTATAAGTGTAAATACAACAGACTAAATTTACCTGAAGAAAATCTATGGGTTTTCCTATTCAGTGGGTCAGTGATGTTGCTCATAGTGCACAGGCAAATTCCAACACACATTTGTAAGCTAATTTTAGAATAAGCCATTTGGTGAATTAAGTGAAAAAAAGTCTATTGTTTGCATTTTAAGGTTTTTATCAGCCACTTTCAGCCAGACATGCTCATCACTGTGGCGAAATAACATTTACCTATAGAAATGGAAGAAATAGAAATGGCAGAATAGACATTTACCTATAGAAATGGGACAATTACTGTATTTCTGTTGATATTTTGAATGATATTGAAGTGGCATAACATTGTTATTCCATTCAGAACTGGATCTTTAGCGATCACCTACAAAAAACAAAAATACAGATTTGCACAGATCCTGTTTTCCAATAAGCCAGTTTGTGACATCCTCTGCAGCAGATGCAATACTCTGTAAAGTGGACTACTCAGATTACATTATATTTCTTGTAGTGTACCAGTGCAGAATGGAGCTATATTCATTTAAGAGCCAGATTTTGTTTCTTTAATCTGCTTTGGCTTTCACAGAACTCTGATCCACTCCTGAGTTATCATCAACCATAAATAACATATAAACGAAGACACCCAGTTTGTGAAAAACAAAAAAGATGTGCTAGGGACATTAATCTATATCAGCCACATCAGAAACAGAGATGGAACTAAAGGTCATTCCACAGGCTGCTCCTAAGCTGAACCGTCCAGTTTAGCTTTGCCATGTCCAGTCTGGTTTTCTTCGTGTTGCACTGTACTGCAAGTACAACATTAGAAATTATAATTGTCTGCCTCCAGGCAATTCCCTGGGTGTGCTAGGGAGCTGCACATTGCAGGACACAATGAAACACAGAGGTGTTTTATGCATGAGGAAAGCTTGTAGCTATTTTACCTAAATTCAAGTTTGAATTACACTGGTAAGAGAGATGACCTTGGGGTTGCACGTGTTTAGTTTTCATTGTAAACTTAATAGGCAGAGATCAACCGAAGTGCATAGCAGCACCGGAGACATTTAATTAAATGTACTGAATCTTTACTGTTCTTATAATTGAAAACTGTCATTTGTAAAGATATTAATCAAATTCACAGTCAATGACTGATCTAATTATGGGCACATCTCTGCAAATCCAGCTCGTTTCGGATTTGTTTTAATTGATCAGTCACTCATGCTCATTTGCAGTAGCATGCTAAATTATTGGTTTGACTTGGGAGGAGAGGAGAGTGAACTGAACAACTCATGATTCATACAAGTTTCAATTTAATATGCCTTGCAGAGAAATCATCATTCTACATTCTTCTCTTGTATAATTTGCATGAGCCTGGTATTCATCAGGAGGAGTTTCTCAGGGCACAGATTATAATTAATTTGGAAAAGATTTGAGGGAGAGGAGTAAGCGGAGTGGAGTGTGGAAAGCGTAGGTAAACAACAATTGCTTATTCATGATGTAAAACGAAATACTCCTTAGTAAAAGGTAGTAAATTCTGTATTTGGCTTTGTCCACCAGTTTGTGTCTGCACCTTTTATAGGATTTGCAGGGAAGATGTGTGGGTAAATGAGCACCACTGGCTCCACAACACTTTCATAGGATTAAAAAGACAACTTGCACCTTTGTGGAATGGTGCAGCCTGATGCATGACCATGGCATGCCTCTGTATGATTTATCTTACTCCAAATGGTGGTCTGACTGGTGATGCTTCAAAGCTGTTGATAAGGCTCTGCTTCAAAAATGTTGGTTTTAGTCACAAGCTTCCTATTTTGTAAATGTCTTCGCTTGCAATAGACGTTACAAATTTGAAATGCCATCAGAAATAAAAGTCTGGGGGCGAAGCCAGCTACTGGAAGTAAATAGAGTTAAACCAGATGACTGAGAGAAGATGTGAAGGTTTGTCACTGTGTTGCCTGCAGCTCAGAGGAGGATGTTGTTCTCACAGTCACATTAAAAAGCAGAAGTAGTAGGGTGAGCATGTTACAGGGCAGGAGTGAGCGTGAGGGGGAGACTGACCAGAGGCGGCAGGGGGGACCGACTGGAGTGAGTGTTCCAGCCCATGGCACTGCACAGCACAGGTTTGAGTGCGGTGAGGAGGAGCTCAGAAACCACACCATGGTGTTAATGGCGTAACTGCCTTGCCATGCCTCCCTGCCTGCCATGATTTCTAGGCAAGTCTCATCATTCACCTGAATGTCTTGCAAGTGTCTCTGTCGCTGCATCCTGCTGGCAGAGGCTGCTTTTTGTGCCTGGATCCCTGTTGCCTTTTCAAACAAGTCAGGGCAGGGCTGACAGACAATAAGCAAAGACTTCCTAAAAAAGACTGCTACATCACATTTCTAGGGAAAATGAAGCTGTATTGTCTTTAGCAAAGGGACTGGTTTGCTGTTCTGTCAGGAACTTCATCTTCTCTGAGAATTCATAGAGAAGCTTGTTCAAATAAGCATAGAGTAAAGGCTGTTCACTCACGTCCGTCCGAACAAAAGAGATAAGCAATTATTTGTGGTAGAAATTGATACAACAGTACAGTCCAGTTCAGCTATGCCTGTGAAGCCACAACCATGTTTTACATTTCGTTTCTAGCTTACCTAATAACCGCCCAGCTTGTGCTCTGCAACATGGTTCTCTGTGGGACTTAATTTAGGAAGGCACACAGTACTGCTGTGAACTCGGTTACAGTAAAAAAATCATGGATGAATGGACCATATTATCAGCCAGTGTTTCTTTTCCATTAGGGGTCGAACAGGAAGGATCCGTGTCTTATCTTTCAAAACTGGTGTTGTATCCCTTTGTAAAGCACACCTGGAAGATAAATATAGATGTAAGTCAATGTAATTATTTTGGTTTTACCTTATGTTTATATTCTTGTTTGATTCCTCCTTTTATTTATTGCATAAACATTTAAATAGCATACAAAGTCATTGTTTTGGATATTCTGCATGCGAAGTGGGTTAATTTGTTCCATCTTTTACGTTATTTATTCAGTATGGCTTTAGGTAGTTTAGCACAGTTGTCTCCAAACATTTTTGATCACACCCCTACCAAAAAATTTTTGAGCGTGCGCTTCCAATAGATGTATATTCATTTATAAATTATATACATGTACCAGTGTGTTAATATATTATCTGCATTATAAAACATACAAAAAATAAAATGCTAGAAAGAATGTGATAAAGATTGAATAAATACTATTTTGAAAATTTTAACTTGATCTATTTAATAGCACCAAAAAATATTTCCATACTGCAACCTAATGGATTGTTTTGAACACTCCCTGGGGCACAAGAACCCGTTTTTGGAGACCACTGGTTTGGCACACATTCATGCACAAAAATGCATGTCTACAAGACATTCGCATTACACTATTTTCAAATATATTAACTTTTTAAAATGTTTTTCACATTGTGATCAGTCTTATTATGTACATTGTGTTTAAATATAGTTGCTACCATTAAATAAGTATTAAAGGTGTGCAAATTATGCATATTTTAATAGACGAAATACTTGAAAAAATTCCACTAGAAGTCTTATTTTTACCTGACTAATGAATCAGTTCATTAATGAGACTAGGATCCAAAAAAGAACTGATAAATATAATTCTCAAGAGTAACTTTCTTACTAAATTAACTGGTATCACTCATTCATGCATTTAAAAAAACCACAAAAACTGAACCTCTAGGATTTGACCCAATGCCGTAACAGTTCTTCATTGTTATCTTTTATTCTCTACTAATGAAAGCTGAAGAACTTGAAAGAGAAAAGAGACAGTACCAACAACAGAGTCTGTGCATGACTACATATAATTGGATCAGATTTTAAGGCAATCACAATGAATGTCACAGTTTAGATTTCTAGATGATCTCTGTGGGTGTTGTGAAAAAATAGACAGAAAATCTTTTAAGAAAATTGCTCAGTACAGATATTTTTCAAAATGATATTTCATTGAGGATTATCAAAGTTATAAAGGAAAACATTTATTCGTATTTCAGATTCTCCTACAGTGTGTATGCGCAGTAATGCATAACCTATTATGTGTCCTATAACCTTCTTGAGGTTACAGGACACTTAATGTTTTAATGATGAGGAAATCAAAAGCTGAATAGTTGCGGGAGAGGAAGGAATTGTGCCTGTCAGGCTGTGGTCTGGCTTTGCCATCCATGCTGAGGTCATAGTGCAGTTGCTGTTAGTATTGCTACAAGTATGCAGTGACTTGCAGTCCTTAAAATTTTTTCCCTCATTTGTGTAGCAGAACAGAGTTAGTTGTGTTAGAGCACAAGTCTTCAGGCTTGTAGAGGGGATGGAAGGTTTCATCCCAAAATGATTTATTATAAAACTAGACTTTGCAAGAGTGAAATTCATGTAATTAAAATATAATCCTTTCTCTATCCATTCCTTTATTCCTTTGTAAGGAAACAGGTGTCAAAGCAGCACTAGGAAAGTTATCTTGAGTAGTGCTGAAGCACCTTTATAATTGCATCCCTAGTGTTGCGTGAAATATTAAGATGGCTTCAAAAAAAAAGCATTATTTTATTCTAGTCTTCTTTTGCTCTTTTTTTCCCCCCGCTGTTTGAAAAGTAAGGAGAATTTATTCAGGCAATCTATTGTCAACAGATATGTTACCAAATAAATATTTCAGTAAATGCTATCTGGTTTTTCTTCTTAATATAAATTCTATAACCTCCTCAATGTACACATAATATAACTAATTCCCACCAAATTAAATTGATGTTATGAAGTGATAATAATTCTATCCTGTAAGGATTCTTTTCCAGAATGCTGCAGTAGCAGAACTTGGCTTAAAGTGACATTTCACTTCAGAAGTGAAAAGTTAATACAATATTAATATTCCTGGTGGATGGAAGGTTCTGTCACTTTTTTTCTTTTATTTTAGAAATTCTCTTGAATTAAAAGATTATGATATATAAAATGTAGGGAGCTCTTGTTTGTCATTTCAACTCATCCAAAGGAGAAGTGGATTCCCTGAGTTTTACATTGTTTGCTAAGAGTTGACAAGGGTGCTTTATGTTACATGAAATTATTTTGCTGTAAAAAAATATTTTTAAAACAAATATGCTGTGGCTCAAAGATTATTGTCTGATTAATTGTGTTACAGAGTCACAGCTTGTATTGTCCATAATGTCACAGGTGCTGTCTTAGAATGATCTTTCTTCCCAGCTGCGATACAAGCCAGTAATACTATTAAACATTATCGCTAGACTGCATATTTCATAGGATAACAACAGTGGTTTTGGGAAGAGAAGCAGCCAAAACAAATACATGTTTGTGTTCATGTCCACCAAGGCTGTTGACCGCGCCTGTGAGCCTTTGAAACAATGCAAAGTTCTGCGCTACTTTGGCAAATCGTGGTAGTGATTCTTTACCTCTGGGGTCCTTTTCCTTCCTCCAGACCTGTTCAAGCAAGTGGCAAGTTCCACTGGCTTCTGTGACCAGCGCCGGCTGGGGCTGCTGCTGCACGACTCCATCCAGATCCCGCGGCAGCTGGGGGAAGTGGCCTCCTTCGGGGGCAGCAACATCGAGCCCAGCGTCAGGAGCTGCTTCCAGTTTGTAAGTTCATGTTTGCTCACTGTTGATTTTCTGAAGAGGATGGAAAATCTACGAGAAGGATTAGGGTACTGTGGTTGTTTATTGGTGGTGTTCATCAGTGTATTAAGCCGTTCCTATGACAGGGTGTATTTGAATTAGCTCAGACAGCAGATAATTGTCAGGGCTTACATTGTAACTTAACCCTGCAAACAGTTTAAGTCTTTGTTACAGCAGCTCCTGGTTTTACAGTTTTCTATTTCCAGCAGTAGATCACTGTTTATTGCTGCCATGTAGGTGAACAGCAGTGGCTAATCTAAATTTTGGTCATGTTCATACCAGTGACAGCCAGGTGCCCAGGGGAGCAATAGGCAACTATGCTGTCTAGGGGCGAGGAGTGCTCTATGAGCTCCTTCCACTCCTTGAATGGATAATGCCAGTTTTCTGTAAAGAGTACTGGAAGAATTCCTGTCCTGTCTGTTGAGGAATGCACAGCAAACTTGAAGGCTCTTTTTCAAACTTGTAAATTATTTAATCTGGTGAGGAAGAGAGTTATGGGAATTATTCATCCTTATCATAACTACCAGCAGAATGCACAAGATGAAGACAGCTGCTTAATGAAAAGGTAGAGGAGGGGAGGTAATGTATGGTCTGTGATTAACTCTAAATGCATCTTCTACATTACAATGGAAGAAAGCTCTTTTCCCATCCCCTGACTGTCCCTGAGGGATTTTTTGTTTGTTTGGAGAAGGGGGGGGGGGGGTTGCTTACTTTTTTGCCTGCTGCTCAATTTCATTATGTAGTAGTTTCAGTTCTGTAGTAAGCAAAACACAGCAAGTGTTTTCAATGAATATTAATGCTTGGAAGTAGACTGCTTACACACAGTGACTATGAAAAGAATCTAATTCTAAAATCATCACAAACTTCAGTTGTGATGGGACATTTGCTTTCCGTATTTTTTGAATTTCTTTTAACAGACTAATTCTACAGGATTCACATATTCCTGTTTCCATCAGTCATGTCTTGACCTTTTATAATTCTAATATCTACTTGATGCCATTTCAAAATGAATGTTTTATAGGGCTGTGTCCCGGGTGGATAACCCATGCTCATAAACTATGTATAGTAATGGGGCTGTGGCTTTCAAGCCTCGAGTTCCATGTTGGGCTTTCAAGTGACACCAACACAAACTGATGCTGCAGCAAATTCATGGTCAAAAGTTTGTCCTCAGAAATTAGGACTCACTGGATTCTATTTTTGTCCCAAGTGAATGGCAGCAGTGCTTAAGAACACTGTTGAAAAACTGAAGGAAAATGACCTCAGAATCTGGCAAAACCGTGTTTTTTGTGAAAGGGGGCTGTCGTTCTGTATGTTTTTACTAGTAATGAAACAACTCATAGGGATGGAACACACAAAGCCAGTTTTCATAAAGTAGGAGGAAGACCTTGGAACAGCTGTATATCTGAATAAAAGGACTTAGGAACACTGTCATCACAAATGAAGACATACAGGCTGAGCACTGTACTGCATCCAGCTGATGGCATTTCTAGAAGCCCAAGAACAGCTGGGAACAACCCTTGACCTGTCCATAAATCAGAACATTAGAAAACCTGAGGCTTCTTTCTCTTACCTATGCTGAAAAATAGATTTTCTTCTTACCTTCAGTAAAAGGAACTTTGCCCTCTGTTTTTCCCCTGGATGAAGCCTTATTTTAACCCTCTGAGTAGGAGGGTAGTTTCTGACTTGGGCTGCAGCAGAACAGAGGGTCTTCTGGGAGGGTCAGAAAAGGGGAGGGAGGCTCATCAGGGGAGGGGAAATAAAAAAATAGGTGGGATGGAGTCCTGCGGAGAGGAGCAGAAATTCAAGCATAGGGAGAGCCTAATGGAGGTGAGGGAGAAGGAATTAAGAAGTGGAAAAATAAGGGCCACCCTTAGAGAATGATGGTAATAACAGTAGTAGGAATAATAGTGCTAAAGGAAACAGAGGGTGGGTAGAATGAGGCATGAAAGAAAGGAGCAGCTGGGAATGGAGATTGGGGAAGAAATAAGAACTTTCCAGGAGAAAGGGAGAAGGAAACACAGAAACGTCCTTTCAGTGTAGGATGGTGGGCACCAGGATCCACACGTTGGGGGACAGCAGAGAGGTGCTGGCAGGGGGGAGAGGGATCAGCCCAGGAAATGGAGAAGCTGGAGAAGTTGGACAGCCAAGGAGTGTCGCAGGGGGCTCCTGGTGGTCTCCTTTTGCCAAAGTGGGATAATTTATTTTTAAAAAATATTGTGGGGGTTCATAGTTTACATTACTGCATGGAAACTAAAGTAAGTCTTTGTACGCCCACGGTGAAGAACGTTTTTTTTCTTTAGGGGTGTTTTTTTCTTTCCTTTTTTTTTTATTATTTCTGGTGATGATAAGCCAGCAATAAATTGCAGTTATGTCAGAGTCTGCAACAAGTGTATGCCTCAGAAATGACTCTCTAAGCTCCCTTAGGGTAAGTGCCCTGGCAACGGCCTTGTCTGTCTTCCCAACAGCAGAAAGAAAAGGGATGTTTACTGTTCCCAGCGATAACAGAGGAAATCTCTCCTGCTTTTCAAAGTGTGAGTCCTTGGGAATGCGGCTTGGGGAGGGAGGAGCCCAGCGCTGCTGTTGGCAGCTGCTTGCCCACTGCTGCTCCTGCTGCTCCCCTTATCCCGAGTTTGCTGCTGTCCGGCTACTTCTCACTCCCCCAACACTCACTTGTGCTTTCCGTATTTTTCTTCATTTACAGGAAGGTGCTGGTAATAATTGTTGGGAGGAGAAGGATATCATGGGACTCGTCTTTCCTGTTTGGGACAGACGGTTGTAATTTCTGCTTTGAGATTTTAAAGGAAAAATACTTTTAACTGAGAGCAAAGAGCTTAATCCAGTGACCACTTGAAGACTGTATAGTTCTGCTTAAGCTCAAAATGCATCAAAGCAGTCTATAGATCCATGAAAAATTGAGTGAATTCAGTATTGCTGCAGTGTGAAAGGACTTTCCTTTTAGTTCTGTGATGGGTATGTTTTTTAAGTAAACAGGATAGGAAAATGATATGGACTGAAGGACACATATACAGTGTTTTAATCACAGCAGAAAATTATTAATATGCTTTCCTCATATAGTATAAACAGGACCTAGGAATTCACATCACTGTGTTGGATGAGTTACTGTGACATTGGGACTTTTAAGGAATGTGATATGATAGCAGAGCACAGCTCAGATGAAAATGTCCCTTGCCATTTCTCAGTAAAATGTTGGATAGTTGATTCTTGGTTATAAAGTATTTTAAGTATGCTTTCTTTCAAGGGTGTGCTTGAATTAGAGTACTTGATGGTAAAAACTAGTATAGATGAAGCTAAGGAGTAGTAAAATATGTGCAGTTCATTCATACATGTATTTTAAGCCTTCTTTTGTTTCACTTTGACAAAGCAAAGTATTTTAGTATTCTGTGTTGTATAGTCTGCATTCCTAGATTTGTACTTCATCAATGGTAAGGCTAGATCAGCCTGGTTTCTAAAATCACTTAACTCTGTCCAAATCCAGTATATTTTTGCAGACAAATAAAAGCCAAAATGTCCTTTTAAGTGGCATTTGGGTTTTGTAAATCCTGGGTCAGGACCCTAATAGTGAATTTGGCCATAAGGGCTTTGATTCAAATTGGTTGGACAGTTGTTTTATGAGGAGTTGGTTGAAGTTGTTACTTTTATTTTTTTGAACAGTTAAGAAATACCAATACTATATACAGATAACTAGATGTAGGTATATACAGGTCTGTATGAAAATAACTTACAAATGCAGTGTTACTGTTGATGAATTTCATCTCTTTTAAGAGATTCAGGCAGCCCTTGTTTCTATTCATAGGATATTTCTTCTGCTTTTGGCTCTGACAAGAGAGAGCTGGCCAAAGGGAACTAGCAAATCCTTCCTCAAGCTGCTGTGCTGTAAATGTCATAAACCAGCAAATCTGGTTTTATTTCAGCAGGATTTTGTGAACCTGTGCCTGACTTTGGAGGCAGACTTTAAGAGTCCTAAAAGTGAACTGCTTTCACTTAGGAGATGGGGTTTAGGGGATGGCGATCAGCAGGATGGTGTTGTTCAAGTGTGGATGATATAAAACTACACTAATTCGCTTCTGAGTTCATGTTATTTTATTTTATTACTCTTGGCCACAACACTAAAAACACTGAGTGGACTAGTCAATGCAATCAAGTGCAATACAGGAGTGGAAGACAAGGTTGAACAGGGTTAGATCTGACTCTGGGGAGACAGGGCTGCTGTTACTGGCTTGCTCTGCACTTTTAAACTTTAACAAGTCGTATGAATCCCATTCCTCAGTTTGGTTTGTCCAAAATACCATTTGCTAATGTAAAGCTTTCCATCCTGGATGAAAAACACAATTAAATTAACAATGTTGATTTATTTCCAGTCGACTTCCTACACTGCACATAAACAGAATATAGCTCATCAGAAATGCTATCAGAAATTTCTGCTCTGTTGATTGACTTAGTCCAAAAACATATCACACTGTTCAAGTAAAATCCCAACTGTATTTTGGAGCGTAGTTCATATTATGGACAGTTCATATAGCATAGAATATTTTTTAAACTACTAGCTGGAAAAAGGAAAAAAAAGCTCAACTCCCAAGCATTGCATAGAGATGCTAACACCACCCAACTTCCTATTCCCCCATTGTTTCTGCAAAGTAAATACTGAAAAACAGATGTCTGGGACATGATGAATTTGAATGTCCTCCATAACAAATTGTCAGTTGTAAGCTCGAAAGGCCTTTATGAATTTTACTTTATGATTCACTCTGTTATTACCATAAAAATTGGGAGTTGCACAGAAATGTGTTCAAGAGAAGAATCATTAATATTCTTTTACAGCTTGATCTTGTTGGTTCAGATATGAACTGTATGAATTCAGCCTTTTTTCTGTATGTAAAATCTTCAGCTGCTGCCTTACCGGATTTAGAGATTATTAAAAAAATCGTAATAGCAGCTCAGGGAACAGTCGAGAACTGTCTGTCCTGTACTGTCTGACCCTGACCAGCTTTTCTCCACGTGGCTTTAAATCTTCATGTAATATAATTCGGAACCAGTTCTGATACATTTTAATGCACCTAATCTCTCTGAGCACAGGTCTCGTACAGCCAGTGTGCAGAGCTCTGGGTAGGCAGCTATTGGGACTGCTGGCAATTGACAGTGACTGCAAAATTAAAATGGATCTTTGGGTGTTACAGAAAGTCTTTCATTGCTGCAGCATTTTCCCTGCAAATTTAAAGCAGCTACAAGTGGAGAGCAGGGCTTTGAGCGGCTCATTCTTATTCTGACTGCAGCTTGCACTGCAGCACTTTTGTACACTTCATGTTTTTCTATTAGAAATGGTATATTAAAGAGATCCTCTTTAAATTTTTTTTGAGGCTTAGAGGACCTCTGTATAGAAAGCGTAGTCTGCTAGACAGAGTAATGGTTTGCCAGCGTAGTGCCTGGCTGATGCTGGCGCTCTGAGTGGGCCATGGAAAGTCTCTCCCCAGACCCGTTAATGGCTGGGCTTCTAGCTGAAAAACAGACATATAGATGATCATATTTTATAAATATGCCTTTCTCTTGGGAGCATTCTAGAATTAATTCAGTTCCTTTGAATTCATTGATGTCCTGTGGCAGAAGGCAGTATCTGCTGTTCTGAACAAGTTCTATTGCCAGTGTTGGCTGGACTTTACTGTGCTTTTGATTTTCTCTCTTTTACTGGGGGGGGGAGGAGGGGGTCCTAAATCTTGTTACTACATGAAGAAACAGTATGGTTTAATGCAGAAGTCTTCAGAAGTACTTCAATGTGTATTCCATTTAATATAGATCTGTAGTGACTATCAAATTGTGAAAGACTTTATCTGAAAAACTGTAGATATGCTGTGGTTTGAGGGTTTTACCCCAAGCATCCAAAAAACGAATGTTTCTGACTGTAAAAGAAATCCGTATATGTGGATCTTAAATGTAGTCACAGAAGTCTTTAAATGGTTTCCTATATTAGCATCTCAAGAAGAAAGCCCTTACCAAGAGTCTTGGTTTGTAATGAACTGAAGTATTGTAGCAGCATTTTAAGTCAATTTTAATGCAATGCATTATTCAAGGAATATTAGGGGGTTGGTATTCCACATCTTTTTTGCATCCAGGGATTCTATGTAGGAGACTTTGCATTTTTCTCAGTCTTCAAGTATTGATCAGTTAATTTGTCAAGGTTATAAACAGTGTTAGATTAAAAAAAAAAAAAAGAAAAGGAAAACAAACACACAACTAATTGATTTTCCCTATAGCTCTCTCTCCTTTAGATCAGTTGTGTTATTTTTTTCTCCAAATTTGTTGCTAGCATTTTTAGTGAAATAAGGTTTGAGCTAGATCATATTAAACTCAGATTTCATGAGAAACTGGAAAAATAACTGAGAGCAAGCATAAAAAACCCCAGCACTCAATCCCCTATTCATCTTGATCCATGTACATGATACATTAATGCTTATTATTTATTTAAATGCTTCAAATAGGTTTGGAACCACAAAGGAAGACTGTCTGCCTTGTGAAGTCTGAAATATAAAAGACCGTCCCACTAAAAGCTGTATTTGAAAGCCCAGAGAAAAAGGAAAACAGAGGATTTAAATATATTCAGACCATAAATATGCTGTTTCTGTGGGTAGCATGGAAGGAAATGTCTTGAGGAGTTGGAATTAGCATGGTAGTGATGGTTTAGAGAAATAGAGCAGGATGGTATCCTGCTTCATCACTTGGGCTGTTCCCTGTGCAGATGCATCCTCCAACCCTCCCCACCAGAGCCCCTTGTGGTTTCCACCTGATGCATCACCTCGCTTTCAGCCCTGAAACCAACTCCCAGCTTCTCAGATAACTAGTTTTGTACAGGCTTCACGCCACCCTGCAAGACAGAGAGATATTTGCTGTAAACATTGACTCCATCATTTCACTGTTTTCCTTAAAATCCCTTTTGATGCTCCTTGCCTTTATTCTGTGCTGTTCTCTGCAGTGTCTATACCAGATCTCTACCCATGCAGAGAGGTGCTATTGTCTCCTGTCACTTCGTGTTTCTCGTCTCTTTGCTATTGTCTGTTTCTGTACTGTAGGTGCTGCTGGGTAGAGGTGATGTATCATTTTTTGGTGTGTGCATGGTGCCTGTTGCAATGGGATTTGTCTCTGTGACTGACCTTCCTTAAAGATACCAGAGAAGAGTTACCTGAATTGTCACACTGGTTAGGGTAGGGTGGGAAAGCTGCAAAGGAATGGGTCTGCTGGGAAGTGCACACAGGCTCTTCTGCTGTTGGCAGGGGTGAATGTGGGATGTATTGGAACATGAGGCTTATATTCTGTGAGACAGAACTATACAGTGTTTGCCATCAGTGATGGGAAATTTAGAGATGACACGGTGGGAAGAGGGATTTTGGGGCATTTAAGGAGGCAGAGGGTTTACATGTTCAACAACAGGCTTGAGAAGGGATTTGAATGATTTCCTTGACACGTGCATTTCGTAGAAAGGTCAGTGTGATAATGAAGGATGTTAACGAGAAAGGAATTTTGATCAAAAGACATGCAATTTTTAGGGCTTGGGTAAAACAGTTTTTAAAATAGGTGAGAAGCAGTGCTATGCAGGCTCAGATAAGAGAGACGGGGAATGTGAGATCAGGCATCAAAGGTGATCCTGTAAGTGGATGATTTTCTCTGTGACAAAGTACATGGTAGTGCTGTCTATTGTAATAGGGAATAAGAGAGGGATTTGAAACATTAATAATAGTTTTCAGTTCCTGGCTTGAAGGCAGGATCCTGGAGATTTTTGGGGGTTTTGATTTTTTTTAATGACTGACTGGACTGGGGGAAAAGCTGGAGTATATTCAGGGAGAAGATACAGAGTCGACAGAAAGCGAATAGCTTGGACTGTTAATTAGCTGGTAATAGACCGATCGTTTGTGCTCAGCCCCTATCTTTTTTCCCCTTGTATTACAGGCCAACAACAAACCAGAGATTGAAGCAGCCCTCTTCCTGGACTGGATGAGGCTGGAACCTCAGTCCATGGTGTGGCTGCCTGTCCTGCACAGGGTGGCTGCTGCTGAGACTGCCAAACACCAGGCGAAGTGTAACATCTGTAAGGAGTGCCCCATTATTGGATTCAGGTACAAACTCGTTCACTGTCAACCATGTGTTCTACTGCTTGGTGGATCAAGAGCTCTGCTTGATTCCAGAGAAATCATGCGCTTGATTTTATCCATGCGGTTCGTGGCAAAAATAATTGTGATGGGGACATGAGGGAAAGTGACACCTAGACAGTGATGTCAGAGCTGAGGAGGACAAAAATCATCTCTCAGTTAAGATATGGCCCTTCTTCTGTGTCCCGGTCTTTCCATGTCTCAACAAAAATCGTTGTTGGCTTGCACAACTAATACAATTTGCATTACATTCAGAGTGTCCTATGTATGCAGTTGCGTTTTCTGAATTGTATCCTAATGAATTGCGTTCTTTCACGGTATAAAGGAGGGAAGTGCCTTGCAAATTCTCAGACATGTAAAGCTACATGTGCGTTTCTCAGAGAAAGAATGTTGGTGGTGGAACATTAACCTGGAGTGGGGGAAATGTTGCTGGTCCGTTTAAACATCTGGATTGACACCGTGGTTACTATGGCAATGAATAAGTCACTGTGTTGTAAAATGGCTATGTGTTGGTATGCCTGTTGAGAATCCACTTAAGGGCTAAGTAAATACTCACTTTCAATTATGCCTGGACTTGTTTTATCACTTTGCTTTGCAATAGCTGCTTTGTACGTTTTCTGTGCTTTTTATGCACACAGTCTTCCTTTAACATTTGCGTTTCTCCTTCTATGTTATCGTTTTGTTTACAAAGAGCTTTCTGTAATTTTGTTTCTAAAACCCAGACAGATAACAGCAGCAAGCCGTGCTACACAGAAAAACCATCATTTTGCTCTGACCTGGGAAAGTATGAATGTTGCTTTTATGCATGTAGTGGGGCAGTGCTTTTTGCTATGCAGTTTCACAGGCAGTGGGAAACAGGGGAACTGGTGAAGGTATTGCTTTGTTTTGAATCTGGGCTTTTCTGCAGTGAGGCTGTTCCCCTAATCGTCGAAATTCTTCTCCCTCTTCTTTTATTCCCCTTGAATATCTTAACTGGGAAATGATAAATATTACCGAGGAAGAGCAGTGGATTGAATGTGAGTAATTCAACACATCCACAAAGTCTAATTTTCCTGCTCCCAGATACGGTTTATGAACTACTGTATTACTGACACAGTTTTATGTAAACCAACCAAAGACAAGTAGGTGGAATTGAAAAATGCGGCTCTTGGAAAAATCAAAGGATGGCAAGTGAATGGATAGTCTGTTGTAGGCATCGGGAACTCGGGAGGCAGACACTGGAGCTCTGTGTTTGCGTCTCATTTTACTTGACTGATCTCATCTGTCTCTTAAATTTATATAACAAATCTATTATCATGATAGTAGAATCTGTCACCGATTTTTTTCTCTTGTCTTTGCAAGTCATTGAAACCCTGTGTACACACTTGACAAAAAGATACTGTATCGGGAGGCTTTTAGAAAGCTAATACTGTTCGCTCAGTACATGTAAAACAATGTTCTTTTGAGGTCGTTGTGGCTGAACTGCTTCGTGTATTTGGAACAAGACAATCCTTATGCCTCCGGCTCTTTCAAGCACTTCAGCACAGCAGATACAACAGTTAGCTGCCTCATAGAGCTGATGAGATTAAGTAATGGCCCAAAAGTGCATTTGGAGTTTTGCATGGATGGAATGCTCTGCAGGAAAATTGTTTTTATAGAGGTGCTAGGAAGGACACAAGGGGCTTGCTGGAGTGACTTGCTTGACAGGGCATTACTTTCTGGAATTTTCCTCCGTGAGGACATTCTGTGCTAGGAATCATGATGAAGAGCAAAAGATCTGAAGCTAGTGTTATAAAAAGTGTGGTGTCGCTCATATGTTAAAGGAGAGTGATTTTTTAGAAATCTTCACTGTTGCCCAATGTTAGAAATTTTTTTGAAGATTCAGACCTCTGACAAACATCTGAGGCAGCACTGCCTGTCCCTCTGGGGTGCAGGAGCATTCCTGAGCATTGCACACTGTGTGACATCTCAGGGAAGAGAACTTACGCAGAAAACTTGACAGGCTGATATGAAGCAATCACATACAAAGCTCTGAAGCTGTGAAATTTTTTTTATCCCCTTTCAGGTACAGAAGTTTAAAGCACTTTAACTATGACATCTGCCAAAGTTGCTTCTTCTCTGGCCGTGTTGCGAAAGGTCACAAAATGCACTATCCCATGGTGGAATACTGCACACCAGTAAGTAGCTGTTCTACTGACCCTTACTATCCCTTCTTACGTAGAAATGAAAAACTTCAGTTCCTAGGCACAAGGTAATGGAGCATTTGGGTGGCTTTTCTTGCTTCCCCCATATTTAAATCACCTTTTATATACTGTACATGCCAACAATTTCTGATGCTTAGTAAAGGATATGCCAGTGTTTTGAAGTAAATTGAAGTTCACTGTACAGTTCTGTGTCGTATATTCTTGTGTGCTAATGACTTGTTCCATGTTTAGTGCCACAGTGGATGGATCTGGCTGGAAGCCCATGATTTGTGCAAATACTCATTCATTTCTTAGGTCCCAATGTTTTCTCCATAGGAATGTGTGATTTTCCTTCCTCTCCTCAGCCGGTTGCTGCTTCACTTTCCCACACAACACTATGGTTGCACTTTTAAGTCCTTTACTATGTAGTAGTACCTTTGTATTGTGTGATCTCTTGGTGGTATAAAATAGCAGGGAAGTTCTCAAGGTAGCAAGCTGGATTTAGTTTCTGAGGGGTGGAAGTTTAATGCAGGGCAGGACAGGTGTGCTGCAGTGACGGTGTGGTGAGGGTCTTCACCCTTCGTGCACAGCTCTCAAAAGGATCACTTTTGCGTAAACATTCCTTTCATACCAGACAGCTGGCAAAGGAAATTCTGTATTTGCCTCTCAGTGTGCTCCTTCTTTTTCTGTCCACTCATGACCAGTGTGGAGTGGCATAGATTAGAAGCACCCTCTAGTTATTGTTCCACTGTGTAGCGCGACTGAGCTTTCAGCTGCCTTTGCTATTGTTCATGGTGGTCTTGAAGCAGTGCACTCTCTGGTTGGCATTTCCTGGTGAGAAGGGACAATTCCTAGCCATGTACTTTCATCTGGTGGTCAAATATAAATGGTGAAAATAAAGCATCAAGATTATACATGGGCAAACCTTATAAAATTATATGAATGGTCTTTACATCTTCATCCAGGATAAAAAGGAGTGGCCAAAATGAAGACTCTCAGCTTTTCTTAGAGACAGAAAAGAGAAAAAAAATTATTCCCTAAAATATAAAGCAAGCCAGTATTTTTGTTAGTTTTAATTTATAGATAGTTATTTACATTATCTGTCAACTTCTGTAGCATTTCAGTGGCAGTATTTCACCTGAATCTCTGCAAGGGCACTAAAGCACAATTGCTGGTGCTTTGTCAGTATTCCCTGGCTGTGCTTTTCAGTGTCATGCCCCAGGGATTGAGGTTTCTGGAAAGGGCAATTTGCCTGAACTGCTGCAAAAGTCAGAGGGAGTTGCTGGTGCTGCCCGGGCAGGTCTGAACAGACTTCTCCATTGCAGGAATTCCTAGAGCAGAATCTCATGATCTGAGTCGCAGGCAGAGTGAGCGAAAGACCGACTGCCTTGGAGAGTTCCTTCCACCTCCTTGCTGAACTGACTGCGGGTTTGCTCTGTGCTTTGCCACTCTTATATTTGCTAGTAAGAAACACGGCAGATTTGTGAATGGTGCACAGAGTGCACAAAACTATCTCCCACCTGTTTTCTTAACCTGTTGATGTGTTCTGAGGAAAGAGAAATGAAAAAGAATTGCGAGACACACCCGCAGCCTGCAGCAACTCATTGCAACACGGTGTGTCCAGTAGGTTTACCTTCTTCCTAAAAGTACAGATTACTAATAGGAGAAAACAGTGGTGAACAGAAAACCTGCCATGGCGTCCAGTTTGCTGGATGAGAATAAAGAACCATTCACAGCCAGTACATTTTTTTGTGAATCCTGAACTCCAGCAGCCCGTGCTAATGTGCTGTGCCTGGCTGCACCAGCAGCCAGTTGAGTTAGAGAAGGATTAACTTGGGAGTGGGGGAGGGAATTGAATGTGACACACAGCAAGCCCCATTCTTTTTTATGTTGCTGCTATTAAAAAATATTAACCCAAATACTGGGGGATTGAACAAAGCATCTACTGAAGCTGTCATGTCTAGAATGTAATTGTTTCCTAAATAAATGAAAAAGGGCTTGTACATGCCAGAGCATTTTTTCCTCTTCCTCCAGATTAATCTCTCACCTTAAAATGCATTTTGGCAGACATAAGATATGTGATGCCTTTTTTGATGATATCTTTGCAATAGTTAGATGAGCACAGTCAAGTGTTTTGATATTTTTATTCTCCTTCCCTCTTACTTTCAGAAATTTTCAAGCACTGCAGTCTTTAATTCTGCTTCGATTTGAGAATTCATGCTAAATATCTGAGGGAGGTGATAACTTTTCCTCTCCCACAAAAAGTTGAGGCAGAATAAGGGCAAGGCAGTTGACTAATTTTTCATTTAGACAGAAAAATTGCAACAATTATTCCTGAAAGCAACACAGCTCGATTTATTGTTCAAAGAGATGTGACTTTTAAAGAGGTTTCAAATAAAGCATAGAAGACAACTTATAGACTGAGATGTAAATGTAGGATCATTTTTCTGTTTGGGTTTAATGAACAGTGACACACAAGCGTAAAAAACACCTTGTTAGAAGGAAGCATGTCAAACTGATATACCTGTCTACCAGCTAATACAGCTGAGATCTGGGGTGGGGTTTGTCAAGGCATTTCTTAAACCAAACTGGGAAAAGTCAGATGGTTGTAAAGTTATTCCTATGTGAATAAAAAGAACTATTTCCTATGAAATAGTCTTGGTTTCAGACTAGTTTTGGGACATGTTCAACCCAACTGCCTATATGTTGCTTTGATTTAAGACAGCTGGCATGTTGAAACCCCATTGGTTTCTTCTTCATAAACCAGTTCTGAGAATTTTTGTTTGGGTGATTTTACTCTGAAAATCATATGTAATAAAACATCCATGCAGTAAATCAGAAAGTTTGGCTGAAAATAGCCTCAATTTATCATCTTGTCCGCATAATAATCATCACATTTTCTTTGCCTTTCTTGTGCTCCTCGAACATTTTTTAAGTGACAGTTAGATCATATGATTGGTGCCTGATGCTTGTAGTTGTCACTAGAAGATGTATTTTCTTCTTGGGATTCTTGTGGTAGCAAATAGATCAGGATGTTTCTGTGCAAACACAGTGTCTTACTGTGTGTTTGACATGCATAAGGTTCATGGGAGTGAGGGGGGAATAACAGTCCCAGGAAGAGGTTGAAGCAAGGAATATTTTATTTTTAGTCATACCTGAAAACACTTAATTGAAATTACAGTCAAATCCATAAAAAGTGTTCACAACATTGAAAATAGGCAAGGCAGGAATAAATGGTTATAAATGCCACAGGTGAAAAAACTGGACAGAAAGCTGTGCTTAATCCATTTATAGCAAGACTAAATATTAAAAGTTTGTCTCTGTTTCCAGCTGATGTGCTCTGTGTGCTCTCCTGATGATAACCTGGTTAGGAGCTGTCCTGATAGGCACTGCAAATGGAATTCAGCGGGGGAATTCCCTCCTGCTGGAGCATAGGGGGGGCAGAGCATCACCTCAGCGAATCCCTTTTCCAGAGTCCTCTGAGTGGTCTGGCCACACTTAATCCCTCCCTTCCTCAAATGTCTTTAATTCTGATGTATTAAGGAAGTGACAATATTATCAAACATTATCTCAGTTTCTTGAAAATACAGATCCTGCTGGACTGGCTTGTAGGTTCTTTTGTATCAGTTCTCTACTACTTATTGCTTACACTGAATTTTCATGCCAGACGGACTGACCGGAAAGGGAGTCAAATTCTTTCCAGTTTTACATGAAGCTCGTAGATGTCATAAGTACAGGGATAATATTTGTCTTTTCTGTTAATGCTTTTCAGTCTTTCTTTAGATTATTTTTCAGGGCATCCTTAATTTTTCTACCTGGGCAGTTGTTAAAAATCTATGTGTCTGTGTTTGAGCAGCTCTGTCAAGGTTAGCTTGACTGATACGTCTCAGCACCTCCTTCCTCTCCAAGCAGAAGGCATAGAACTCATAAAAAATGTCAGAAAGATTAACTTTTCCCTCATTTCTTTCCTTTAAAGTAGATACACTGGAGAAACAATGTTGTTATGTGGGTCAGGAAGAACTTAATTTACTGTAAAAGCAGTATTTCAGGGTCTAGTTTCTGCAAGGTAGAGAGAAGGGAGTGCAGCCTGACTAAGGTAATTGAAGTCTTACATTAAAATTCCTCAAAAAATTGCCCGACTCTTCATCAAACTCTCAATAAGTCTTGCATCTTCCCAGCAGACATCCTTTGAACTCTTTCTGGCTCATTCTGGTCTTTAGGAAACTAATTTCACTTTGCGCTCTTCTTCTGGTCTCTACAGCAGCAAAGAAAGCTGCTGCAGGCAAGGGAGTAGAAAACTTCATGCAAAATGTGGTCTCCCTGGGGATTGATCTCAAATGCCTGATAGCTTCAGATGGAACAGGTGCAGGAAGAAACAACTGTTCTAAGAGCTTTCAGCAGCTCTCACCTGCTTTCTGTTTCTCTTTGATCAAAATGGTAATGGCAGAGGAGGCTGAGAAGGAAAACTAGAAAGAAAACATACCAAGAGTGGACTGACAAGTCCATGAGATGTTTTAAGAGTTGAGATCCAGCCAGTGAAGCACCAGACTGGACACACGGACCGGCTGTGTGTCCTTCCCTACAGCCATTTTAGCGTTGAACAAAAAGCAGGCGGAGAGTCCCTGGAGCCAGGTGAGGAAATGACAAATTCTTGTTTAATTATTATCTTGAGATCACCTGAGGTGAGGCACGAGCCAGTCAGGGAGTTTTGGAGCTCCTTCCTTTTTCCTCCTCCGTCCCTGCTAGCAGTGTGGCTGTGTAAGGTGCCAGTGATAGACAAAATTCACAGTTCTGGGGCTCAAGCCATTGGTGGCACTGCTTGGTGTGACCACAGCTCTTCCAAGTGACCCAGCAAAGGAAGAGGCAACTGAAAAACAGTGATAATCTCATGAAAGGTGATTTCATTGTGATTTGTGGCTTTCAGACAACTTCAGGAGAAGACGTCCGTGACTTTGCCAAGGTACTAAAAAACAAATTTCGAACAAAAAGATATTTTGCAAAGCACCCACGAATGGGCTACCTGCCTGTGCAAACTGTCTTGGAGGGAGACAACATGGAAACGTGAGTAGCTCTGAAGTATCTAAATAGCAATTCATTTGGTACACTGTTTGAGCTCCCCAGCTGGTGCCAACTCCTTTCACTTCCTAAATGCATAAAGCCTCTTTGTGTCTTTCATTTCTGTTTACCTTGGCTGGCAGGAAAACACAAGCTGGGCTTCCAGTTGCCATTGCCTCTTATCTGCTTTCACCTGTCCTTTTACAAGAACTTCAGCTTCACTTAGTGAAAGAAAAGTACTCACGATCTTACTGACAGTCTTATGAACGTCTAAGTTTGATACGCAATTTGGAGACTAACGATATCTTCATTAAATTTTTATTTTCTTCCAAATGGGTATCTTTCCTTGGTTTTATTTTTTTAATTAGGCTACCGTGTCTGCGAGCTTCCTAGATGATTTCTCCTTTTTTCAGCCTGTAAATTTAGTCTTATTAAATGGCTTTGAAGTCTTTTATGGGAAAAAAAAAGCAATAATGAAGCACATGGAGAAATCAATGAGTGAATGCAGTTCCCTTTGGTTTTTTTACAAGTTTATTCAGTTGTTTAATGGCAATTGCACACAGCTTGTTCTCGCTCTCTTTTTAAATTTTAAATTTCTTTTTTTTTTTCCCTCACTTTTTGGTTGGTTGCTCTTCACAGCCGTTCATGTTGGTCTGTTGGATTTTTGCTTTTTAGCTGTTGTGATTTTTTTTTTTAAAACCTTTCTGTAGTTATTTTGCTGCTGAGTTTCTTCTGCCTCTCTCTTCACCTCCTCATTTTTTGTCTTGCAGTCCTGTTACTCTGATCAACTTCTGGCCAGTAGATTCTGCGTGAGTACTTTTGCTGAAGTGTGCTGCTGCTGCTACTGCTGCTGCGCTCCCTCACTTTTTTTTTCTTTTGTTTCTTTGTTTAGTTTTACATATGATCATTTTCCTTCTTTCTTTATGACTGTTTCCTTTGATGCACTCTGAAGGAATGTTCTGATCCCAAAAGAGTAGAATGGGATGAATCCTGGAATTTCCAGCAGTCGTGGATTGTGTACTGTGTACCCTCTCTGGAGTGTGTATTTTCATCGAATTAACAGGGATTTTGTGCAGACCTACTAATGCTTATGAAAGTTTGTCATTTAAAAGCCTGTGTTTCTGGACAAGTGTTGATCCCTCTGAATGTATACTGAATGCTTTTTGAAAGACAGAGTTTGATCTTGATGGATTTCATTCAGTTTCAGGAATTACATCATTTTGTAGATAAAGCTGTAATTTGGTTTTATATGCAAGTGTGTACACTCGCACACTCAAGTGCCCCAGTTAATCCAAAGCTCACTGGGTATTTTATTAGCCTTTTAGATACTATCAGATTTGTGAAGGCAGGTTGAAATGGGAAAATGTTCACTATATTTTTTCAGAAGTTAAAAAAGCAGGGTTTTTCAACTATGAAATAGACTTTCGTCCTTGCACCATTCCTGCACGTGCATTGTCTTACCGTTGTAGTAATAGCCTTAGCATAAACTAAAGATATATATACTTGCCACTGTGGCATTTGCTACTTCTAGTGTTACATGGTTGATTCTAGAATAATGTTAAATAAGCATTAATTTTAATTTACACATTGATAACTAATGAGAAACTAATAGAATTTTATATATTTCTATATGGTGAAATGTATATGGCTTGCACTTCCATTGAATTTTTTGTAGAATAAACAAGACTGAAATGTATACATTGGAATACTGATTTATAATTTTCATTTGGAGCACAAACCATTGGGAGCTCGAGAAGTGCTCTACCTCTAGGAAATTTAAGCAGTGAAGAAGAACATCCAGTACAGCAAACCTTATATGGTTGAGGATTCACCCACAGAAAAGGCCAAAAGGCTGGAGCCAGACTGAAATAAATTGGCTTTGAGCTTCAGTATGCATTTTAGCTTTAAATGCAACTGGGGATCTATATTTCTTAACCTTTAAAACAATTGCAAAGTTAAAAGTAACATTTAGAGAAAGCTTGGATCATATGGAAATAACACTGCTATGTCTGACATAACATGAAACTAAACTGTCATAACATGCTTAATTCCAGTTACTTACAGTAATAACCTCATGGTATGCCTACACCAATGGCTTCACGTCACAGGTTTGGTCGTGTGTACTACAGGGAGTTTAACTCCTCTGTGATACTTAAGAAAACCTGAGAGAAATACTGAGAAGCAGAATTTATACAGAGAGGTTGCATCTTTTGTCAGACCAGCTCAGGTGTCTTCCGGAGCACAATCCTTTCGTCTGGTGTGACAAGAAAGCAGAAAAATAAGAAACAAAGAGTGGCTGGAAAGAATTGCTCTTTATTTTGTTTGCTAACTTTGTTCCTTTCCTTCGTGCCATAGCACTTGGCTTACAGCTCTCAAGTTACTTAGCTACCCAGGTTTAAAGCTGTTTCTTGGTTACAGGGCTGAATCCAGCTTCAGCAGTCACACCAGTTATCATAAAACTTTCCTCTGATTTCTTACACTTGTGCCTTTTTCTGGTGCTCTCATCCAGCTTTCTGGTTATCTTTGAAGCACTTCAGCATCACCTGGCAGCAGTCAGCAATACTAGTGCTATCCTGATGTCAACACGTGGTGTTCATGGAACTGTTTATAAATAGATAGTTCGGGGGTTTTGTTGGAATTTAGTGGTTCTGACTGCTCATTATCTCATATTTTGCACAGATACTCTGCTTTCCAGGCATTAAAGGGCCAGTTCACAAGTTGTGAGAATTTGGGTCTTTTTACTCGAAGGATGACTGTCAGTGATACAAACACATTTTACTTGATTCTGCACTTTCAAGAAGCATTAATTAAAATGCTGAACAGCAAACAAAAGTGCCCTCATCCTGACAGCCAGATCTCCATGGGTACAGGGGATTGCAGGAGGTGGTATTTGCCACTTGGTCACCACTTGACTAGAATTCCCAGGCTATTCCTGCAGAGCCCAGCTTGAGCAATGAAGCTCTGGAGCCCTTGTAAAAGGGATGGTTATCTTGGCTAAATATTGGCTGTGTCACTCAGCCTTCTTGCTGACTCTTGGAGCTGATTAGGTGTGCTGGGGGTGTGTGCTCAGAGGGGAAGGACTCTGAGCTCTAGCGCAGGTGGTCACTGAGAGCATGTACAGTTCAGCAGTTGTTCTCAAGCTCACTCAGATACTGGCAAAACTTTACCTCTGAGCAGCTGAATTCAGCACAAAGCAGTGCTTCTCTAATAGGTTTGCTTTCTTGAGCAAACTTTTAAAAAGCTTTAGAGGTAGATCTCCATTGCAGTATGTTCTGCAGTGGAGACAAACCTGGAAATGTAGCCTCACCCCCTGGCTGCAGCTGGCAGAGAGAATCAGCTTCAACAAGTTACACAACACTGGCTTATCTTAAAAAAAAATATATATAGCATAACTTGGTCACTTCTGAAGTTGCAACGTAGTTTCAAGGCAGCAAGGATGTGTTCATGCAGTCAGGCCTGTCTTTTGCCTTGCACTACTGCCAAAAGAGACATCTCTTCGTTGTCCTGTAGGTCCCAAACAAGTGCTGTCCATTCCTTCATACTGGTACAAATACATGTGCAGTACCAGTGTGAGAGGGACTAAAAGAATGATGCATCTCAAAACTATAACTACTTTTAAGACAGATTTCCTAGTCTATGCACAGTGTTAGCAGCAACATTTGTGTGTATGTTGAAAATAAGACCTTTCATTGATGGTCCCAATTTAGACCAGCTTAATATCTGCTGTATGACAAGCAAAAAATTTAAAATACCATCAATTTATGAGAAAATCACTGTTACCTTGCTCCATAATCCACTGCTCTAAAGAAATTGCATCCTTCCCCCCTCCCTTCCCTTCAGTGTACATGTTCTTACACAAAATAGGATATCCAGTTGCAGATAAGGCATTGGCGAATATCTGCTGCACTGAGGAACTCCGTGAACTGAGTATTTATCCTCTGGTGTGCTGCAGTAATGTTTGAACATGTGGTGGGTAAAAGCACAGTTGGAGGCTAAAGCACATTTCAGACAAAATGAGATTTGTGATACTTGGCCTGTAATGTCTTGACGAGGAAAAGCTTTGCTGTCCTGTGAGAAGAGACATTAATGATGATGAATTTTGTGTATCCAGCATATGGCTCTATGAATTCAGGGCCCTGAACTAGAGTGCTTTGCAGGCTGATTCGAAACCTGGAGCTGACCAGTCTAGATTTACAGCAAACTCCTAAAATGGGAGCATTACAAACCAGAAGATTATTACAGTTTGGGTTTATAACCAATAACTACAAAACTCATCCGCTTATGCAATGCAGTTGCCACTGTTGGGCAGCCCCAGCCTGAATCAGTTTCCAACAGTTTACAGTGGAGCGAAACTCCTTCCTCAGTCCAGAGTTCCAGAAGGAGAGGTGGAATAAAGAGCAGTTGAAATTTAGCTAAAATATTTAGCTGAAATTGCCATACAGTTTGTGAAGCTGCATCATTTTTTGTTATTTCAGCACATCCAGATAAGTATAAATGGGCAAAATCCCACACGGCAGCAAAGAGTGCTCTCTGAACAGCATAGGCAACATAATTTAATGTTGATGTTTTCCAGAGTTGAGGCTGTAAGAAACAATCCTCTAATTGATGAGAAAAGTCCCATGAATTGTTTTCGTGCACAAAAAAAGTGAAGAAGACCTCATACCATCTGATTTGTCAGGCAGAAAACCCAAAATAATTGACAGTGTCCCACTGTATAGCACTGATCTGCAGTTCAGGTGGCAACTGGAAAGACACTAGGCAAAATCATCAGTGCCTGCAGTGTGTTATTAAAGGCTCATTTCAGACATTGTACGTTTGTTGTGTTTACTTCTAGCTTCTCGTGGAGTAATCTTTAAAGGCTCTTTCAAGTGTGATGTGCTGGAAGCAGGCACTGGAGCAGGGCAGGAGGTAGAGGAGAGGTTCCCAGCAGGACTTTGGCAGCCGGTGCAGGGCTGCATGTGAAGCAGGATTGCCAATGAAGGCAGCGGGTGTGAAGGGTAAAGCAGGGTGAAAGCTCTTCTATAAATCCCTTGGAAAAGGCTTCTTCAGGGGTTGGTGTGAAGAGTCGTGACAGCAGACGGATTGCAAAGTGGTCAAAATCCCTGGTGTGGTACCACAGAACATTGCGCCGATGGCTTGAGGAGGCACACACAGCGGCTGGAGTTAAAACTTGCTGTTTATCAAACGTAGCATAAGGCATAGAGATGTGAGGGTATAGGCATGGCTAAGTGTCTTTTTACTTTTAAAGGGGTATTGTTTGTGATTAATCAGTGTTTTCTGCCTTATAGGCCTGCCTCGTCCCCTCAGCTCTCACACGATGATACTCATTCACGCATTGAACATTATGCTAGCAGGTATGAGACCAGCTGGATGTTAGGCAGACCTTTCTATAAAAAATAATTAAGAATAAAAAAAACCTCAAGGGCTAGCAGCTATCTGAGCACTTCTTAAAGAAACACAGAATTTGGGGTTTTGCTTTCCAGACTCTGGGATGCAGAGCATTGTCTTTGGTTGCTACTAACCAGCCTGTCCTAACCTGCATGCCAGAGCACTTGTGTGGTCAGAAGTGGCCTTTAGGTTCTGTGGGGTCATCATTAAGCTGGGCACTCAGTTACTGACTTTTTAATAGGAACCGTAGTGAGAGGACAAGGGGTAATGTTTTAAACTAAAAGAGGGTAGATTCAGACTAGATATGAGGAATAAACTTTTACAGTGAGGGTAGTGAGGCACTGCAGCAGGTTCCCCAGAGAGATGGTGCATGCCCCACCCCTGGAAACATTCAGGATGAGATTGGATAGGGCTCTGAGCCCTCTGGTCTAGTTGAAGATGTCCCTGCTCGTTGCAGGGGGGTTGGACTAGATGACCTTTAAAAGTCCCTTCCAACCCAAACCATTCTGCATAGGTTTTTGTTTCTAATAAGGACCCTGGTGTAATTGAACAAACGAGAATAGCAAAAACCTCCAAAGTCTTATATGAATATCAAGTGTCATTATAACGTTAAGTAATTCATCTCATGAAATACCACAAACAGGATTTTTGCTTGATTTGGAGGATTAAAGTAGTGTTACATCGCTGCTTTAGTTCACTTCTCTGTTTTCATACTGCTCTTAAGAATTAAAAAGTGGGCCAATTGTGCAAATATGAAAATGTTTTTCCACCAAGCAAGTAATATTTGCAAGGATTGAGGTAATGAAAAATGTTTTTTCCAGCCTCCTCTTTCTCTCCCCCAATATCACTTAATCAGGAGAGGTGTTTCTGAATTATGCAGGATGTTTAGGAGGGGCTGAGTGTGAAAACCAATGAGAAATGACTGATCATTAGTTCTGATGATGATATTGCCAGGTACAAAGCAATTTGTGTAATCCCCTGGCATCTTTAAGGCTTTTCTTTGATTGTGGAATTAATTAATCAAGAGGAGTGGAATATAAACTTAGATGTGAGTTTAGCCAGGTCATCGTAACAAGCAAACAATCCCTTGCGATAGCTTATTGCAAAACTTTTTGGTAATCAACAGTGAGTGTAAATTAATTTGAGTTTCAAATTCATCAAAAACATCACGCTCTTTAATTCTTTCCAGAATGTTAGAGCAGATGAAGTTTCTGGAAAACATAATTGGTTTTAATGAGTCATGTTTATTTTTCCACAGGCTAGCAGAAATGGAGAACACCAATGGTTCTTATCTAAATGACAGTATTTCACCCAATGAGAGCATGTAAGTAGGCTGTTTTACTGGTTTTGACATGTGTTTTCTTGGGAATGTTATTAACTTGTAATGAGATTTTGTACTGCTGAATTTGCATGGCCAGGTACCACACTTGGTTCAATTTAATGATGAACTCATGTCCTTTCAATTTGTATCATAGGGCCTAGATTTATGGATAATAGCTTAATACCAAATTGATACCTTCAAAATTAAAATGACTAATTTCTTTCCAAAAATTACTGATTTATTCAGCAAATAATTTCCATATTACTAGGAAAAAATGCTCGTCATCTGATGTTTTTTAAGGACAAAGATAAAAAGAAAACTCTTCTATCTGTACTGCGAGGTTAGTCATGGTTAAATTGCTGTAAGCTAGAAAATGTTGGTGTGGGCAAAGTGTTGTTCCAAACATTACTGAAGCTAAACAGAAATCTTTGGGATACAAATACCTGAAATGCAGTGCAAGTGTAAGCCAGCAGGGACTCATCCTCACCATGAAATTTTAGAAGTAGTAAACTTTACAGTTGAACAGATCTATGACAAGCATTCATTGTACTGGTTCAAATGAAAACTCAGAAGTTTTACATTTTTAAAAGTAGTTAAATTTAATGTCACACTGAGACCTTTTTGTGGTTTTCTGACATGGTAATATATTCCTCCACTGATGATATTCTTCATCTTCTGTATTCTTGGGATGAAAGGACATAGAACTAGGAAACTAACTGTGAGTAATGTTTCTGAAGATGGGATAGAAGCACCCAAGTCATTGGCATGTTTGAAAATTCAGACAGAATCTAAATTTGTAGCATTCCTTTAAAGCACAGTACTCAAGGAAGTTTTCATTCACTTAATCTGAGATTCCCAATCAGCATTTAAAGAGGTTGATTCTGAGCCTGTGAGATGTTCTTGGATAGCAATAAAGCTGTTTCTTTGTTTTGAAATAGTTTCTCTTTTGACTTGGCAGGATTGTTGCCTGACAGTTTTGAAAGAAAATCCCGTGTACAACCAAATACATTGTTCTAATAGATTGGTCAAAAGGGGAAAAGTTAAAATGACACCTCAAAACTGGTATATATGTAATGTCAGTGTAGTTTCACACGGTTAATGAAAGTTGCTTCCAAGTTGTATGTTACTTTTGCATTCTTATGAATAGTAGTAATGCTATAATAGATGGAATTTTGTGTTGTCCACTGAAATATTTCAATGTCCTTGTCACACAGATCTTGTGTATGCACCATCTATTGTATTGTACTTTTGTCTTACTGTTCAGTTCATTATTTGATTAATTAGAAGTTGTATTAGTATGATTCAGTCAACAAGTTAACCAATGACCATCCAAGGTTGTTACTCAGTTTATACTATTAAAATGAGAACAAATCTGTACATTCTGAATTTTGGAAGAAATATTATCCAGGTGGATACAAATTGCAACAAAATTAAAGCTTACCATGAATTTACAACTGTAATTCTTTCAGTTTTATATGTCAGATTATGTTTAAGTATTATTTGTTGCCATTCTTACATTGTTTAGATTATTGGGCTAATAAGTGCAGGTAGAGTGATAGATGGAGACAAGGAAGGTGGGAAATAAAAACATAAGTGTGTATATATATCTCTACAATATATATGAAAATCACAAAACATTTCCTTATAACTGTCACTGCAATTATGTATAAAAAATATGTGCAGGCTGAAAATCACAGAAAAAGTATGCTTGTAAAGTGACATATTGCAATAGTTATGCCACTTGTTCGCTGTTAACATCCCTAAGAATACGTATAAATGCAAAGCAATGCTTTGAAGGAAATCACAGTTGAAGCATTTCATGAAAAGTATAAATTTAGGAACTGGCAAGCATTTCCTTCTGTGAAAAATTAATACTTCTCTTTTATGAACTCATGTTAATGTGCTCTATATTGCTTTGGCACTCCTGCAGTCATAAAATGGCATCATTAACATTTTCAGGAACAAATGGAAACAAGGAAAATTATAATTTTTGAACAATAACAGCTGTTCAAAATGCTTGTTAAATTCTGGTCTGGAAACATAACGGAAAAAAAACTAGACTGAATTATTTTGTTTGACAGAATTTCCAACAGCAGTGTCATTTTTAATGTCCCTGTCTTGTAGTGGTAAAGAAAACCTTTCATGACTTTTCACAGTTAATGCTGGTGCTAGTTGCATAGCTTAGGGCCTGGATGCATCTCCTTAGTACCTAAACCACACTTAAAACAATCCATGTAATTCTAGGTAGTGATCAGGGCCTTCAGAATTGGATTTACTTTTCTCTTTCAGAGATGTTTCTGTTTCAAATGCCAGACAGCTTCAGGGGCAGTAGAAATAAAGAAAAAGATCATACATGTTAACCCAAATATATTTTGGGTTGTATTTTGACAGTGTACATCACTTTTAATTTTAGAAAGAAACCCACCTGAGTGAAAAATAGCATATTCTTTTAGATGAGCTCAATACTTTTTTTTGTTTACCTCATTTACAATTTTATAGAGAAAAAAAAGATAAATACAGCACACATTTATTGCCTGAGGAGAGTTTGTAGGTACAAAAATAAATGCATTGCCTTTGCTTGAATGACACTTCCACGACACAGATCAAGCAGCAGAGGTTGGCTTTTTTTTTCAAGCAAATTCCTAAGTGAAGTTAGGCTGAAGAGGAAAGCTGAGGTTGTCAGCTGTTGCAAACTTGGTTTTAAATATCTGAGAAGCAGAGGAGGAGAGAGGTGGACTCTGCAGAGAAGGCAAATTGCCAGAGACTAAGTGAAACAGGTCAGCAGATTTTGCTTTAAGGTACATTGCTCTGCTGTTGGTTACAAAGAGTTCAGCAAATCTCTTTGTAAGGAATGAAAGACTGGGAGTGAATCATCTCCTCATATTCACTGTGAAGTTAAAAAGAAGGAAGGGAACAGCATGTTTTATCCTTTCTCTCTATTCCAGTGATGATGAACACTTGTTAATCCAGCACTACTGCCAAAGTCTGAACCAGGAGTCCCCACTGAGCCAGCCCCGAAGCCCTGCCCAGATCCTGATTTCTCTGGAGAGTGAGGAAAGAGGGGAACTGGAGAGAATCCTCGCAGACCTGGAAGAGGAAAACAGGTGGGTTACACCACCAGATGCTGCATTTGAAGTAAAATATCTGTGAAATAATTATGCTGGAATTCAGATTGGTAGTATTTGTAGGGATAAAATTAGTTATAAATTTGCATTTTCTCCCAACAAGTAAGTACTTTCAAAGGCAGTAAAAGTTGGGTTCTCCCTTGTATTTGTTTGGTGTTGCTTGTTGCCATTTCTTTAGTCTTTCAATACCAAGTATAATTTACTTCTAATTGTAAATTTACTTGAAGTTATCTTCATTAATCACCGTAAAAACCCCAACTGAATACTTGAGGCATCACAACACTGCAGTCCTCTTTCTACAGTAGATTTGTAATCGCAGCTGTGAACTACTAAAATCAGACTGTAAGATAGAAATCATTTAATTCTACAAAAAAGCATGGGTTTGTTTGGCTTCTACTATCTTGAGCTTTTATGGTACAGTCTAGAGGCATTTTTTTGCTCTTTTTTTCTTACTTTTTTAAGAGCTAGGTACTTCTGTTTACGCTGAAGGTTTAATGCAGTAATCATTTACCTCAGGCATGTCAAGGAAATAATGCAAGAGTTGGCAGTGTCATAGATCTTCTCTCCATGTATAAGTCTTCTTTGGATGGTACTAATCAATTACAGTGGCCCCATCACTTCTTATCAGGAGGATTTGGGAAAATGTGGAGGATCTGTAGGCATCAGTGATGAGGAAAGTGTTCCACACAGAAAGCTGTAGTAAACAAAGCTCTTGCTCACTGAACAGCAGCGAGGTTTTGTTTGAAACAAACCACAAACTTCCTACTGCATAGCACGTTAAGCCCAAGCGGAGGAAAATCCGTATTTTGACATATCTGGTAACCAGTAATAAGTTAGCTTAGTTTTCTGGAGATGAGTGCTCTTTTTTAAGCAGCACTATGTAGTGAATCATGGAAGAAGAAAAAACATCATAATGCTTTTCTGTCTGTATACAAAATAAGCTGCCTACCAGAAAGGAGGGTGACTTTTAAAGTACCTTATATTAGATTAGAAAGGTAGCATATGAAAACTAGTAGAGGTAGATAGCTAAACAAGCTAAAAAGTCCTTTTCAGGGTGCCTTGAATTTTAGCTTTATTTAATATAGCAACTTCTGATGAAAAATAATATGGTAAAAGATCTCTGGCAGGAATTACACCTGAAAAATACCTGGTTTGAAGTTTGCCAATCCTGGATTAAACAAGAGCTGTAGACTGTAAACTTGGTTATAGCCTGTTGTTTTCTCATTTGTACTACTGGAGGCACAGTTATGGAGGTGATGCCACCACAGGCAACCTCACCTTTTATGGGTGCTTCGGTTCTCAATACAGCAGGAACAGAGAGGTCTGTTTCTGTGGGAGTGTGGAGGTCACACTGCTGTGATTTTCACTGATTATGACAAAATCATGACTTTTGTCTCTGCAAACTGCTATAAATAACTTGTACTTAAAAACTAAGGTAGCTGCTGAAAAGCAAACGAGTTCTTGTTGTCCTGATAGCTTGTCACAGCCAGATATCTGTGATTTTGTGGATGAAACACTAGTTCCTGTTCAGAAAAACAAGCTATTCAGACAGGGTCAGTCAGGAGCCATTCATGTAACTTACTTACATTTTAAAAAGTGTTGTCCCTTTAGATTTCTATTTTCTAGTCATTCTCCTCCTTTGAGTTTGTGCAAACCATTTTTGGTGGTTGCCAAAGGCTTGTGATAATGAAGATTTAGCTCTCTGCTGTATCTTGTATTGTTTTATAGTAAGAGTCAGCACATCCAGTCACTTCTCAGCAGCTCCTGGGAAAGCTGCATCAAGTACCAACAAGAAGCAGTACTGTGATATTCAGAACACTTCATTGTCATTTCTCTTTTTCTTCCACTCTCCACACTTTCCTGCTTTTCAAAAAAAGCTCTTTTCTGGTTTTCCTCGTCTCTTTTGAGCTGCTTATTGAATTCTGACCTCCATTTGGATTTCAGCTGCAGTTTCTCATCTCCAAATATTTCCATCTTGACTTGTTACTTCAGTGAAAAAGACTCTTTGAAATTGTAATTCTGAGGTTTTGCTTTTGGACAGTTTAAAAGGCTCTGTTGCCTCTTTTGAGTTCTTCTGAAATGCATTATCTGACTTATAAACTAACCTAGCTGTGACATGGTTCTGACTGGGGGTTTTGTCGGTTCCAAGGACCTCTTGTTAGATATTCATTATTTATCTGCTAGCATTTTAAGACCTTGGTGCTTCTGTAGCTTGTAAGTATGACTTCCTTAAATAATTTATGCCTAAGATTTGACTGCTAAATAATTTGCATTTGTTAAAATGTGAGCATTTTAGAGAATGTTTTCAATTGCTGAAAATGTTTCGTTTGAGTTTTAAGGCTTCAGGCTTATGCTGAGTTTTGCCTCACACAGCATGTTGTGATAAGAGCGTTTCTTGTGTATTCAATAGACCAAAGGTAATCTTGTTATGGAAGGCATTATTATTATATTGCAATATAAAAAAAAATCTAATTATAAAGCCCTCTCAAAAACATTTTGAGATTTTCTCGAGTGAATGTATTTCAGAGACAGAGAAGGCATTTTTGTTGTCCATCTGAAGTACTACATACATAGGTTAAGTGGTAGAATAGGTAGTACTGACTAGGATGTACTGCACTAGCATTAAAAAGAAAGTATGTGGTTCTGTAGTGACAGAGACTCAGAACTTTTTGCAAAGAATTAAAATATTTTCCTGCTATTTTAGGTCACTGACATACTTCTGTAAAAGAGAGAGTTCTCTTGTGTTCTCTTTTCCTCCCAGCTCCTAACTGTCTTGTAACAAGCACTAAGTAAATGAGATCTCCAGCCAGACCTATTTGCCTTTCCTTTGCTTTCCTGACTTGCACTGGGAACACAGTTGGCTGCGTGCCACCAGAGCAGCACTAACATCCCAAATCTCAAAGCTGCCCTGTTTCAGTGTAGCTATGGAGTTCCTTCAGATCTGAAGACTGATGAATGGTCTCCTCAAAGTTCCTTCTATGTAGTTGCCAGTAGTGAGAAAGTGATGCATTTCTAAACATGCTGTGGCTCCTTTTGGTATTTGTTTTGGCGCTGAAGAAGGGGAACTAGATCTTCTGAGTGTGAAGCATCATGAGTAAACATTGTCATCCTAGAGAGGGACAGGGGTAGGTGGTTCAGTTGCCAGCTTTGTCTGTTTCCTCAGACCACTGATTTTCTGTAGGGAGATGAGAAATAACATGAATTCACAAATTCTCAATTGCCTCTGAGAGGATCACTCAGCAAGCAGGGTCCACTAGGATTTCTGCCACCAGGCAATTAGCTCTGCCAGTGATAGGTGTGATTAATAATTCATGAGCTCCTTACTACCCAGCTCTTTACAGTTGCATAAATCAAGGTTACACTGCATGCTTTCTCTGTTATTTTTGTTCATGAATGCCTCAAAGAGTTGCAGGCATCGGAATGGAATATATGTGTTGAGTTTTCTTAATATTCTCTTACTGGAGAAGGGATCGTTTTCACAGTGATCAGAAGATGCGGCGGCACTGTGTGTTTGTCACAGACAGATGCAGAAGTCACCCAGCGTGAGCTATAGTGGAGGGAAGCTGAGTTTTCAAGTACTGCCCATGCTTGCTCATTTGCATTCATTTAGAGGGGATTATGTTTTTATCTTCCCTTTCTCTTATGTCCCGTTTTATGCTGAAAGTGTCAGAGGGCGCCTTTCCTCCAGACACTGAGGGCTGTGGGCAGTGCTTTGGGTGCCTCACTCACAGCAGCAGTCCGTTTCCACCACACAGCTTAAAGCTGTTCAGAAGTAGGGTTAAAAGCTAATTGTTCACTCTTGGGGATTTTCTTATAGCAGGTTCCAAATTCTTTCCTTCTTTATTATTTTCCAGCTTTTTTTTCCCCTTTGTATGTTTAGATCCCAGTTATTATGATATTATTGATCGACTTCACATCACTGCTATGGCTCTGAAGCTATGATGCATCTCAGTTCTCTGGATAAGCACTGTGCAGCTGGACTGAAAACTCACTGATACAAATGCACTGGGCAAGCCCACAGGCATCCTTCAAAATGACCTTCCTTTGTTCCAACAATATTACAGCATTTAATTACAGAACTCCCAAATCCAGTCATATCTCTGCTTGGATAATATGCAGTATCCCTTATTTTACTCTTTTTTTCTGTAGCCTTTCAAAAAGATGTTTAAACTATTTTTTTATCAGACAGGAGGGCATTTTTATAAGAATTAGCCCTGATCCTTACTTGTATTTCAATACCACAGTTGCTGGAAGGAATTCTCTATGTTGATAGAGGCGATAATGGTGGATTTCTTTGTAACAAGGTATCTGATTATGTTGTAAGTATGACCAAGTGCATTTATTTAGTTGCCCTTAGGGTAATGTTTTATCTTTTGCTTTACAGCACTTCAAACTTTTGAGTCTGCTGTTCATAGACTGTTGCTTGTATCATACATCTGGGAAATTCCTCATGGGATAGTGATAGCCACTGTCTACAGGCTTTGTGAAAAACAAGCTTAATGATCAATCCTCTATAAGCTTTAGTCAGCAATAAGACCATGTGTGACACTCTTGTCATGTTCATTCCTATTCCCTTTTGTATTTTTATTAATTATTCACCAATTTGTTCAGCAAAAAGTATCGGAAGACATTTAGTCATGCAGAAGGCATAACTTATATGACTTCATCTATATCCAGTATAGATAGCCCTTCTTTTTTTTCCAGATAATTTTCATGGGCTCATTAAAAAAATAACTTCATTTGAACAAGCCATCTACATAGTGTGGGTTTTAAAGAAGGACATCTTGAATTTTTTAACAGCCTGAGGTTAAGAACTATCATCCCCCCTTTTTTTAACCTTTTAAAACTTCTGCAGAGGACGGATTGTGTAGGTCAGACATCCCTTAGGGATGTTGTGGGGGATGCCACAGTCCCAGGTTAGGACTTGTCCATTATGCAGCTGCTGAGGAGCACAGGGACCTTCGAAGAACAGTAGGTAGCCTGTCTTTGTCCTTGGCATTGCTTTCTCACCCGTGTGAATTGATGCATACTGCTTTAGTTCTTTTCCTGGTCACAACAACATACCTTTAGAAGTGCTTCAGAGCTTAATGAAGTTTACTGGGAGGTTTCTGAGGTGCTATTAAGCTTCCAGACCAAACTGTCAGTGTGTATTGTGGTTTCCAGGCAGAACTGGCAAAAGGTGCCTGTTCTCACAACCTCAAATAAGAGCGAGTTGGTAAAATTAAAATCTGGGTCACTTCTTGTGATGAGTAAGCAGTTATCAGAGCACCGAGCTGCTTTTGCCCCCTCTGGGAAGCTGTAGAGGAATGTCACAGCAACAAAATCCCAATGCAGTTTGTTAAGCTTCCCTTGCTTATGAAGTTTCTGCTACAAGTTACTATTTTTGCAGCTTTGGACTGTGTTATCCCTGACAAGGTTTCAGTTTCTTACCTTCTATGCTCTTCCTGATTGTTAGACTTTTTTTTTATGTGGACCACTATAGATCATATTAATCTGTGGAGTGTTTTGCTGGAGAAAAAATTGGATCTTTACAGAATAAAAGAAGAAGCTTAACAGTGCCATAAAGTTACAGTAGACTGCAGCACTCCCGGCAGTACGTTCCAAATGAAGATGGAAATTATAGCCCCGAAAGTTAGTGCAGTTTTTTGATTTGACTGTCTGGCTCTCTAATTTGTCTTTTTCTCATCTTAAGTTGATAATTTCAGCCCTAGGCTGGAAATGCAGTTGCAGATATGAAGAGAGGAGAGTGATGTGACCTGACTGATGACAGCAGAGTTCTGTGTTTTCTGCTCTGACTTTTTGTGTGGCTGCCCCTCTGAGCTTTCTCATCTGTAAAACAGATAGGCTGGCCAGGTGGCACCCACTTTGGTTAGTGTTTATGAAGTGCTGTGCTCACTCAAAGTCCTCTTTTAGCACTAATTACTCCTCGGGTGTAGTCATGCATGAAAGTGAGCAGGGGCAGTCCGACTTCTGCTTGGAAGGATAAAGCGCAAGAAGGTGAGGGAGGGCTGAGCCCAGGACAGACTGTACCCGGGCTGCTGGAGGGTGTCTGGAGTCCAGCCAGCCTTCTGGTGCTGCAGAGAGAGCCTTTAGGCAATGTTTCATCACAGGTCTGTACAATACCTGATCCATGCAGATCTGCAAGGTGTAAGCCCACGTGTGTGGATTCAGCAGAAGGAAAGGCAGGTGGTTCAGGTGAGGCTCTGCCCCCCGGAATTTAATCACATCACACCACAGGAGAGGAGGTGCCTTGTGATCCCCTGCACCTACCTGTTCGGCTTCATAAAGCTTTAGCCTCCTTGTCACTTCCCAACAGAAACCTGCAAGCAGAGTATGACCGTCTGAAGCAGCAGCATGACCACAAAGGACTGTCTCCACTGCCGTCCCCGCCGGAGATGATGCCGGTCTCTCCACAAAGCCCCCGGGATGCTGAGCTCATTGCAGAAGCCAAGCTGCTTCGCCAGCACAAGGGCCGCCTGGAAGCCAGGATGCAGATCCTGGAGGATCACAACAAACAGCTGGAATCACAGCTGCACAGGCTGAGGCAGCTGCTGGAGCAGGTGAGTCCTCAGGCATTTCTTCTATGTCTCTGTAGAGTCATTCTCCAAACGTGAAGCATTATCAATAACGACATGCGAAGAAATCATATCTGTATGGGCTAGTCAGAGAAAAATATTAAATTGTTCTGCAAGTGAGAATGTGAATTGAGGCTTCTGTGTTCTTATTTAGTCTTCTTCCTTGTTTTATTCAGAATTCAAATCCATTGGTTGCATGGATATATTTACTTAAAAACAGACAGGAAATTGTGTGTATTCATGGAATAAATAAAAGTTACAGAGATATGAAGTAGTGAGCTGTTAATAACAGCCTCTTCTTTTTTTTTTCAATTTTCAGCCACAGGCAGATGCCAAGGTGAATGGTACAACACTATCATCTCCTTCTACCTCTTTGCAGAGGTCAGGCAGCAGTCAGCCAATGCTTCTTCGTGTAGTTGGCAGCCAGACTTCAGAAACCATGGGTAAGATAACAAAGTTCAGATTGCCATAAAAAATTATTATAGTCCCATTTTCCAGGAAAAAATTCCTTAAACACGGAAAATAGGCTTCTGTTTAGACATTTGCAATGGTCTTCGATGTCATCTGTCTATTTACACATTCATTATGATTCATTATGATTATCATTTTGCTTTTGATCATGATGCACACAGTAGCTTGGATATTTTGACATTAAATGTGAAGCTTACCCAGGGCTTGACTTCTGAAAACAAATATCACTGAAAAGCTAACTATTTTATTCAAACTGACTTTCTGTTATTAAGCATGACTGATTTAAATGTACATAGCATTAATGATGACTAGGAGACTAAATGTATTATTAGTCATCCCCGTGTTAACTGATGTGATCTTACTTTTAATATGTTTGGGCTCAATCAGTAGGATTGAACTGTCACTTAGAGGCAGTGCTCATCTACTGTCTTTTCTAAATATCACATCAGATGTGATAATGAACATCAAATGACTTGTGGAGTAAGGTTAAGTAATAATATTCTGTAGCTAGAGGCTGGAATTATTATTTTGGTGATTTTAGTAACTGCTCTGTAGCATTTTCCTGATTTCTTATCTGTTACATAATTAGGAAGTATTTATTACCAAACAGTAAGGATTTTTTTGCTAGTAAAAAAAGCAATCAATCGTTGCATCATCTTTAAACAAATGGACTTACATTACTTCAACAAGATAATATTTCAAGTGTGATGGTAATATTCAGCTTCATACACAGAAATTTATTTAATATGTATTAGAGAGAGGCTTAAGGAAGAGTTTTGCTTTTAACTGCTGTTAGTGAAAGTGTCAGTAGCAGTGAGAGATTGAATGGGAGGGGACATTCTGCTGTGCCTCAAGGGCTGTTGTAGTAGGAAATGCAGCTTTTGGGGGTATTTTTCTTCTATTCCAAGTGTAAGCAATAATGTCAGCCTGTGCCAGTATCAAACAAGATGGGTTCTGTATGCCCTGCAACAAAAAATGTGAAATAAATTGTACCTTTAGGAATGCTTAAGTGAAATCCTGGGGTTGAGAGTACAATCACAGGTAACAGCAATTTCATTTGGACTTTTCTTTAGTCGTATTACCGGTGTGGCATACACAGAGAGACAGAATGTATCAGTGGAGTAATTTGCATCAGCTTTCTGAAGAAATATCATGAATTTCATCACATAAAATAAGTTAATTAAAATACACAGGAAAATATAGGAAGGCAGTGGTTCCCAACTATCTTATTAGAAGTCTTGTAGTTTGTAGTTTCTTTTGTCATCCTGAAGTAGGACAAAATACAATAATGTACTTCTTTTCATTTGATTCGATATAAAATCTTTCCCATTTAACTTGTAAGACTGGAGTTAATTAATTAACATGATGGAGTCATACAAACTGCTAAAACTTTTTGAAGCAAATATTTAAACATGACTAATTTTATTTGATTTGTTCGATGGAGCCAATATGTGGAAGGACAGTGAGATGTTGAGCTGTTATCAGTATGATTGCATTGAGACTCAGCAAAGCCACACTGTTGGCAGCATGGAGTGGAGCTTGTAAGAATTACTAATGGAGCTAACAAACCGCAGCTAATTCAGTTTGTCGAGTCTCCTTTCACACCAGAAGGCTTTGCTTGCTAGTCTGAGAGTTTTCTGAAGCACAGCTTAAAATACTCTGGAATTGTGAAGGGAAGCAGAGGAGTGATGTAAATAATGCTCCCATGCAGCAAGCATGTGCCTGAAAATGAGGGAGTCATCCTTTCTGAGAAAATACTGAGCATCTCTAGGTCTCTTAGGTAATGAGGTATAGTGGTACATTTTATACGTTTTTCTCTTCAAAATTAGGTGTTAGTTGATGTAGGCCCGCTGCACTTTTCTCTCTCCACTTTCCCAGGGAGAGATGACTGTGAAAGGTTTTCCACCAGCATTGTTGTCCATTTGGTACAAACAGCGACCCACTCAAATCCTAGTTTACAAATAGAAGAGCTTATTCCTGTACTCCTGGAATACACCTGGGCTAGTGGAAAGGTTTTGCTGCTCTTATTATAGAGTCCTAATGGGAAAGTCCTTGTCGTTGGTCTTTCTCTCCCAGCAATATAGCAGCAGAGGAAGTTTTCTGAGGCCTGTGAAGCAAGAGGCTGTTGCTGAACTTCATTCAGCTCCCACCAGAATATTTGACACTCACCCAGCTCTAAGCCTTTTGTAGGAACACAAATGGGGAAGGCTGTTTTGGGTAAAGAGAGGAGGTTGGGGTCTGAAGGTATCTTTACTTTTGTCAGGTTGCTTGGCTGATACCTTATTTTGTCATTTACAAGGAAATGCTCAGAGAAATCATCCAAATGAGGGAAAAATAAAAATAACATATTTTAAAGAAAAGATACAGCATTTTTGAGGGTCAGCACAGTTTGGTTTGTGTCAGCGCTTATGAGGACATTTGGAAATCAGTACCTATCCTCAGTTATCCTTGACCAGGACAGCAGAACCACCGCCCTCTTCTTCTGCTCTTTAGGGCCAGGAGGCTTTCTGTGGGCTGATAAAGTCCTCAGCCTGGGTAGAAGCAGCAAGATCTTGCTCTGCGTTTTCACCCCGACATCCAGCAAAGGCTGGAATGACATTACTTTTGCTAAGACACCTCTGTCAGTGATGTGAAAGTAACTCATGGTGTGAGTTGATTTGTGTGAACCGAGCACCAGCTGAAAGCTGAACAAACTGCAAGCAATCTCAGCAGCTATTTTTAGGCCATTAATGGAATAAAAGAAACTGATACAAAGACCATCATTTATATGAATTAAGTGTTTCTTGCAGACACTCTACCCCACCTCTTGTAGTGGAGTGGGAGAAATCACTCTTGGTCAGTAATAACTCTTGTGAAACTCCTGGCCAAAATATAGGCAGCCCTGAAGTGTTCCTTTAGTATCCCTTTTTCTAGGTTTTCCACTAGCGTGGGGCACCTCAATGTTTAAAGAACATAAATGTTAACAGAAAATCAAAGTTTATTACTTGAGTTGAGTAGGGCAAGACGTGTTAGAATAAAGGGTCATTAAGTCATTTTCAAAATTGTGGTTATTACAGCAGGCAAAATTACTTTTGTGTTTTAATAGGGATAAAAGACATCTAGCAAAAAAGGAGAATTTCATTCAAAGTATATCCTTTAGGTGTATTCTTTTTCCAGATGCTTTATTTGTATTGGAGGCCAGGGCATACAGTAAAAACAACATGTGGATTTTAGTTATATGAAACCATGAGCAAAAAAATTCCAGTAAAAATAAAATGTATTGAATTTCCCATTAAGATGCTGCCCCATAATCAGGTTATAGAAATTATTCAGTGGGAGAAATGTATTTCACTTTATTAAACTGCTGCTAAACCCTTTTACAGTACAATTGAGTGTTCTTGGAGCGCCAATCTGATGCAATTAAACTGTCAGAAATATTAATACTGATGCAGATGTGAATCTGGGTTTCTACTGATTTGTGCAGCTAGGCAAAGCAGTGCCAACATGAATCCAGCACTATTAGAAAGCTGCTCAACAGCAGCACTCACTACAGCAATTTCTTTTTCCATTAATAGAATAAGAGAAGCTGAAACGACGAGTGTCATCTATGGAACTAAATGTTCCTAGCAGACATTTTACCCTACTTCTTCTACCAGAGTAGATTATTTCTTAAATCTCTTTTTACATATTAAAACCAGTATTAATTATTTCAAATTCATTGTTTAATTTCACTTAGACCCTTATAAAGAAAGACGCACATAACAGTCATCAAAATTCACCTTTGAAACTTTGATTGTATGCTAAGCAGAAAATGTGTTTGTTGCATGGACAACGTTAGCTTTGTGAAGGACTTATGCAATAGCAAACGGTTAGCAAAGGGTTTTGTCTCTCAGGCCATGGTGTGGATTTGCTTTGCAGGTGAGGATGAGCTGCTCAGCCCTCCCCAGGACACAAGCACAGGTTTGGAGGAAGTGATGGAGCAGCTGAACAACTCCTTCCCCAGCTCCAGAGGTGAGCACTGCTGCCCGTGGCAGATGAGAGGGAAGACGATAAAAGTGCTTTCTGTTCCTTGTTGTTTTCAGGGGATTGCGTTTTGGTACCCTTTTTTTTTGCTGCTCTTTGTTTTCATTTTAACAATAGCTGTAGAGAAAGCTGTCCTGTTTAGAGTGGAGAAGCAGCCTGCTCCTCCTTTAGCTTAAGCTGCCTCCACAGGTAGTCCTTGCTAGATATGTGGATGAAAAAATGTCTGTATGAGACTTTTCTCTCCAAGCATTTTTTTGCTTCCTTTTTGTCATGTTCCTTTTCTCACAGCTTTTCTCATTTTTGGTCAGTCCCCTTGGTGATATATTTTTTATTACATGTCTTAGCACATTTTTCTTCTGTCCTTCCTTATCTTTCTCCAAGAAGAATCTGATGTGAAATAATATTAAAGGTCTAAGTCAAAGTTTTCAACCATATAGCACCTGGGTCCAGAGGGCTGGAGGAAAAATGAGTGGGCTCCTTGTTTGTGCAACATGGGCTGCAGTTGTATGCACAGCCACAACGTTTCTTTCACTTGTTTCCATTTTGCTCATTCCTGTTGTTTGCTAAAGATAATCAGTTTGTGTTACTGGAATTTATTTGTTCAACCTTTTTTCAGTTAAGAAGTTCTTTTCTGAGCCCAGAGAAAATACTCTGCTGCCAAGAAAAATGGCTTAGATTCCTAGCAGGAGATGAGAAGTTTGGGATATTGCCTGTTGCTGTGCAGGAAGGCTCAGACATAAATCTCTTGGCAAGAGAAAGTCCTGGTGTCTATTGGCAGCCTGTTAAGTGGATTTCAGTAGGGGCACAGACTTTCCACAGGGCCTTTTGCACAGTTTTCACACATCACCCAGAAGTTCTTCTTCAGTAGAGAAATGCATTAACCATTGTACTAGACCTTCAGTGAAGTCAAGTTTTCTCCATCCTTTGGTTTCAAAGCGAGCTCAGCTCTCACCAGACATCACCTGTGAGCAGTGGAAAAGAAGGCAGGAAAAACCGTATAAGATCTCATGCTATAGATCACAACATGGAATCATTTAGAAAGATCACATGGAAGAAAATCTAAACCAATAAATGGACTGTATTCATCTCAACATTATGTGGAGAAGTCATATGTGCAGCCCTCATTTTGTCTCGATATTAATTATGAGAGACAACAGATGAAAAATTTTTCATATGAAGATAAAAGTGGACTTATTTTTAAAGTTGCTGTGTACATGAGGTTGCAACAGACAGTTTTCTTATCAGTGACCATCATTTGTGTAAATATGTTGTATTTAGGAGATCTTGCATAATCGTATGTGTTTAGATGTAGAGAGCCCATGTGTTACAATATTCACCAAATGCGAACAATTAGGTTTCTCTGTTCATGTATCTTTTGATGGATTTTCATGAATGTCAGGTTTGTGTTTTTACTTTTGGTTGAGGTATAGGAGTGGTCTGAATAAGCTCTCTGTAAGAAACAGTTCATCCTACAACCAGTGCAGATGAATTTCCATTCACTGGTTGATACAGAAGGCTACTGACATTGTCAGTTTTGCTGAGATCTCATGCAAACTTCTGTTACTGGGGTTTTCTTCTGTTCCAATTTTAACAATTAAATTATAGTCAGCTGATCGCCACATACACAAAGCTCACATCGACAGCTGATTTTGCCTCAGTCTCATGTAAGCCTTCACTATGACATGAAGGATGCTGTGATCAGTCAGATTGCACAGGCATCAGGGATCTGACTTAAAATTTACAAGACTGCAGTAAGAAGAAAAGGAAGCAGAGTTGATTGGTCTCAACAAACTACTGAATCAGGAACCTTTTTGCTGTTGAGAGGTACAAATCTGTATCAGGTTTCTAATCTATAATAAAAGATCAAAGTGTAATTGCAAAAGAGTGGAAGCACTTGGGCAAAGCAGCCTGAGAAGAGGGCTGAGTGTGAGGACTCGGGTGTAGTGCAAGTCACATTTTGTTTCTTGCCATTACAAGTTGGATTGAATCTGAAGGTACAGTTAGAATACCTACCTGAAGTAGGTATTTGGGAAACAGAACAATAAAACCAAACAAGCTTTGAGCACCAGATCCATAAGGAATACATGTTTTTATATTGTTTCTTATTAAGTAGAATTTAAAAAATAGTCAGATTCAAGAAACACAGTCGTCTTAGTCTGACATTCAGAAATGGGTTGTGATACAGGAGCTGGTGGAATTGGCAGTGCTGGGGTGGACTCAGTTATCTTAAAAGTCGTTTTCAACCTTAATGATTCTATGAAATGTGGTTTCTTTATGTCTTGTAAAACAAGCTTGTTAAATTTCATGCTAAATATCCAGCATGTCACAGCATAGAGAGTGACACGCCTTTTGAATCAGGGACATGATTCTGGGTGTCCTGTTGCCAGTAGGAGAACAGCAACTTGGAGGAGTGCAGAACAATGTAACAAGAGCAAAGTGGGCTCTGGAAGCTTTGGTTGTGAGAAAAGTTCAGAGCAGAATAAGCAGTGAAGAGAGAAAAGGATCGAATTTCTGTGCTTGGGTGCACAGATGTGTAATTGAGCATCACAGGATATAAATTAACAGCAAAATATTTAGTCTAAATACTGTCAAAAGCACCTGAAGAGCAAGATTTGCTCAGGCTGGAAAGCAGTTTACTGAAGCAACTAGCAGCTCTTATTTTGGACTTCTGAAACAAAGCAGTAAAATGTCGTAGTAATGAAGTGTCACTCACATGGAGATAGATTTGTTATGATTATGATATTTTCCAAGCTTTTGCTGCATAGGGTTGTTTTTAAAAGGGCATCAAGGCTACATAGTATCATTTTGAATGTATTTTAGAGAAGCATGTGTAAAACAAAGTGTGTCATAGACCTGCATAAGCAGACCTCAGATGCAATAGCTTGTGTACTATACACCTTTTACAGGGGTTTTGTTTGTTGTTTCTTCAGTTTAACCTTTTGGCAGTTCTTGGAATTTCCTGAGGAGCACAGGACCTCCATACTCCTTGCACAGCTGTCTGTTGGTGCCAAAAGCTGTTTCATTTCTGGAGAGAGAAATTCTGCTGAATACCTGATGATTGCTGTCCTTAAGGAATTTTTCTTTCCTTTTAATCTACAAGGTTTCCCATCCATTCCTCTTTTACTTTGCTGCTCCCAGCAAATTCACAACTGCTGCAGCTGCTTCAAACAGCTGCTGTGCTAACTCAAAACAGATGTCAAAGCCAGAGGTCTGACATTTAGTGGAAATCTACCATTAAATACCACCTCAGTGGTTTATTTGACCCTGCTTGATAATGGGCCACAGAGGAAAACATTTTCACGCCGTATTTGTGCCCAAACTACTAAATCTCCAGGGAATTGGTTCACAATTAGAAAGCAAGATTGGCAGGCTAGTATTTTTAAAGCCAAATTCATCTCTCCTGCAGCATTGAGGACAAAAAAAGTTGTACCATTTCTGGTGGATCTCATGGTGGACTGGCTGAGGTTTGCAGTTGTGATTCCATGGTGACTGCTTTCTGTGAATGATGTTCAGAGAGGAATTTAGGGACAGAATTTCTTGATATGATTGAAGTTGGTGAGAGCACTTCCCAGATTTCAGTGCAGGGGCCTTGCTGGGGAATAATGAAGATGTGGGAGCCAAGAAACGGTTAGAAATGAGACCATGATGGCTTAAAAGAGCTAAAAGGGCATGACATAACATGAAAACATTTGGAGAGAGATCAGGGCTTACTGTTCAGCGTGGTATTGCTTAACACAGATGTGGTCTTGTGCAGTGAAATTACGAGACCCCACAGCAATAAATGAATGGCACTAAGAATAGCACCATTTTTTAGAAGTTTTATTTTTACCTCAATCACATTTAAACACACCAGTCACATTTTCTCCTCTCACTTTTGCATCAGGCTCTGTTATGAGCGAGACTAATGTACTAAGTAGAACTAGCAACTTTCTTCACTGCAAGTAATGCAATTTCTCTTATTGTGACAGCAAAATGATGGACACTTTTCACACCTTATTGAATCAGTGGAAGAGTACCCTGGAGTTTATACTGTAGGGTATTCTGGAAATATTCTTCCAGTTGGGATATCCTGGCCCCTTCTGGATTGTATCACCTTGTCTGTGCTATGGTCCTGCATCCCACAGCAGTGAGCCTGGGTGACTGAGATCTCTCATCACTCCGCTATGGCACAACACTACTGGTCTGGCTGGGCCTCGAGAGCTGCAGATGGGATGGTGACGGGGACGACTAGGTCTTCCATGGATTGTAGTGCCCAAATGTGTGCCTTTGGCTGTGATACAATGTCATGTAGCTTTCCAAAAAAGAAGAAGAAAGGAAAACTCTTCTATATTTTAAAAGCAGGAAATCTTGATTTGAGCAGAAATAATAGATAATTAGGCACCCATGGATTACATATCAGTATTTTGATGCCTTATAGGACACAAATTGTCAGAACTGCAGCAGTATAGACAATCTTCTTCCTCTGCAATTTATGCCAAGCCATACTCTTTGCCTTAAAACTTAGAAACACACATTCATATGCAAAGAAGGAAATAACGTAAAATCCATTAAACCCTTTTTAATCTCCTCCAGCAGAAATTAGCTGTTACTGTAGTAGCACTGCTCTTTTTTGCATTTAACAAATTCTAGGGCTGATTACTCACCACAGACTATCCTCACCAGCTGTTTTGTGTGGTGCTGAGCTATCCCAGTTACCTTTAAATGCATTCACTTTCCAGCAGAATCCACTCTGTCTTGCGTAGATTTAGATTAAACACTGTGTAGCTGCAGTTGTAGGTGCTTATCCAGACAGGTAGGCATTTATTAAGACCTCCAAAAGGATCCAGTATTTTGCATGTGAGCAGTTCCTTCTCTCTTCTTGACCCAAGCTAAACTGTCGCCTGCTGGATCTCACTCCTGCCCCAGGACTCTTGCACACCAGGCTATATCAGGCTGCAGTTTCTTGGAGTCCTTAACTAGACCATCTGCTGACCCAAACTCTGGGGCTCTTCCTCATATGACCAAAGCATGCAGTGGATTTTATATCTTCAAGGAGTTACTGTTACATGATTTATACTGGTGAGAGATTCCCTCGAAGAAGGAATTTTTTAGGGAGTTCATGACTCCTGATAAAAGTTCCAGAGGATGTCGCAGGCTCTGTAGGCACGTGTAAGTCCTAGAGAGTTAGGCAGGCCTACAAGGTGGAGTCCTTAGTGAAGGGATACCTCTCCTGGCCATCAAGCCCTGGTGCCTCTGTGCACCACCAGCATGTCTGACTTCACCAGAGTCCAGACTCTGCTGAGGAGCAGAATAAAAACCCACATACGTGCAGAGCATGTTATTATCAAACCTGTTGTTGTCATTTCTAATAGTAAGTGTGCTGCTGGGGAGAGGGAGAGGGGCAGGAAGCGAAGGGAATGAAACTTCCTGTGTTCAATAAATGGTAACCTTTGTTGGCCAGGCTTTCAGAGGCTGCCCCAGCCCTTTCCATTGCGCTGAGCCACGGCTGTGGCCTGTGGTGGGCAGTGATGCCATTCCCTTCCCCTGCCCTTTCCACCTCTGCCTTCCTGCCTCTGCCCAGCTCTTCTGCTGTTAATCCTTGTTCTGCAACTTGTAAAATACCTGCAAAGCTATTTATTGCCTCCCTTCCCTTCTCCTGCAGGCTTCCACACTTAGAGAAAAGCTCAATAGCAATTAGGTTACTGTGACCAGCATATTCTCCCACAGATGTCTGTCTCTCTCCCTGTTGTCTCATACATTGCTTACGGTTACATCATTTGCAGCAGCTCTGGGGCAAAGATCATCCTCTTTCTGGGACAGCATCTACCACAGTGACTTTCTCACCTCAGACTGCAGGTCTGGCCCTACCAGTGCAAGCAATGATGTGACAGTGGCGGTGGGACACTCCTTCTGGAGACAACAAGCATCTTACTGTCACTGGCTGTGTGTTGAGAAGGGAGTGTTTGCTGTTGATTAACACCTGGCTTTCTTTGTTTAAAAAAAAAATGCTATGAGAAGTGTTTGAGAAGAATCAGTGTGATCAAAGTGTGGCTTTCATGTAGGCTTGTTAGGAACATCTTTTCAGATAAACCCATTATTGACTCCTCCATTTTGGCAGTTCTTGAACGTGATGAGATACTTTCCCTTTTTTCCCTTTTTACTTGAACTTTTTTCTTTCTCTCTTTCACCTCTACCCCTTTCAGTTTTACCATGCTTGCAGATCAGCATGTTGCAAACATATTTTGAGATATATTTATCTTGAATGTGACTATGTTGTTTTCCAGTGTACAGCTCTAGGTGTAAAATAAGTGTGTGTGTGTGTACACATGTGTATATTTATTAATGCATACCTCAATGTATGTAGGCCATAATACCATGTAAAGTGCCTGGATAAATTAATTTGACATTAGGAAAAAATATTTTACTGCTTACACTGATTGCCACAAGTACTCAACTTGAGAAAATTAGGATGCTCAGAAAGTGAATTCACATCTTCTCTGCAATCCTTATTCTCAACTGGAAGGCCTGTAAGTTGGGGCTGGTGGTTTTCTCAAGTGTTTTGAGAGGTTAAACCAAGGCACAGGTGACAGAACTGTTGTTGAATAAATCAGTTCAGAATCCTTGGTGGATTTCAGTGCGCTTTCGGTCTTTCTTTAAGCAGAAATGTGTTTTTATTTAATATTAAGTATCTAAATGACAATTGAAGTGTCTCTTACAGTATAAAATATATGTTCATGTGTGGTTTTTTCCCTTTCTTTACTGATATATATTCCACTTCCTCTCTCTGTTCCTAAAGGAAGAAATGCCCCTGGAAAGCCAGTGAGAGAGGTTAGTGAGATGCAGGCTCACTGCCATAGCTTCTGTTTGTCACAGCTTGCTTTCTGTGCCCAGCATGCGTGTGACACAGCACGGGTTTGCTTGAGTTTGGTGAGGGTTGGGGGTGGTTTTATTTTGCTTTGGTTTTTGTTTGATTTTGCTGAGTGCATTCCCCATGTGTGCTGTAACAGTAGTGTACCTCTCAACTTTCAATGGAGACAATGTCAGCTCAGGGATCTGCATTTTCTTACATCCTCCCAGAGGTGAAAAATCAGGAGTGGGGAGGAGAAAATAATACATTAAGCCTCTGAATGATAAATGTTGTCAGCAAATATGCTGCAGTCATTGCCTTACATTCTGATGCTCTTGTATGTAAGCACAACAGGGAGACCCATGTCTCTTGCTGTTCTGCTTTCATAATCATAGTTTTATTTACATATGTGTACCAATATACCAACTATCATCTCCAGGTAAAAAATAGGAGGTTTTTTTTCTTTTCCTTTAGAACAGTGAGAGTTGAGAGGTATAAGAGATTCAGGTGTTTAAATTTCCTGGTGTACTGTTGCAGACTGAAGAATGCTACTAACATTCACCAGCTCCACAGTGTTGTACTGAGCAATGCAAATGGGTGATGGTTTTCACTGTGCACTTTGGACATGGTTGGTTTGATGCAAAATAGGTTTTGGAATTTGTATGTCACTGCTCATTAACGGAGGGGAAACGTTTTGCGCTGTGTTGTCACAGCTCCTTTTAAAGTATTTCCAGAGAGCCGTGATTTTTCCTCTGTGAAGCTGCTCTTCACTCGCCAACCAGATACAACGTTTGAAAGATTAATTTCTAGTGAAAATTATTATTAAAGACAAAATATTCAGAGACTGTCTGAGTGCAGTTGCAGTAGCTGTGAAATGACCTTTCCTGCACAGAAGGTGTTCCATGTGGATGAGGTAGAAATTGAAGGGTAACCCAGTTTCCAAACTGCTGCTGGTGCAGAGGGATGGGCTCATGGAAACACACTGCACTGGGGTTTTTAGCAGAGCTGTTGTGAACCCCCAGTCACTGACAGGCTACCCTGGGAATTCCAGGATTTGTCCTGATGTGGTACCTTGAGGTTCTCTGCGTTGGCTGTAGGAGCTGGGACAGGTCCAGCTACTTTGAGGTGTAAGATCTTCAGTACAGGTTAAGTCTGTCTTCAAATGTCAGGTCCGCTCCTATAGATCAAAAAAGGGTGCTTGGGATGACATCAGCAGACTGCACCAGTCCAGAAATTTTATGTAAATTATTTCACATTCAACCCTGCATGCTCTCAGCTCATACACTGAGAATTGTTCTCCAATTCAGCAAAACATTTCATTGATTTCCACTATCCTCCTTCATATTTATGCATATTATTCACAAAAAGCTTCTGAGGCAGAGAGCATTGGTACAATTAATTAAAAAAAAAAAAATTGGCATGTTCTACCTGATCAGATTCCAGCATCTTAACTCTAAAAATCTGACTTCAGTGAATCACTCACCACTCTCCAGCTGAGTTTGTGCTCACTGACTGTTCCAGAGGAGCCTTGGCAACTTGCAGAGCTGACTGTAAAACTCAATGGTCCACCTACTTATGAAGTATGACCTAAGGTGTAGAACAGCTTTCGTTTTATGTGTGAATCTATTTGTGCAAAGGCAGGTCATGTGTTTTTAAACCCACCTGGCCAAGTTTCGATCCCTTTACTCACATTAGGTATTGTCTCCATGTGTAATCCCATGGATTTGGTGTAATTGCTCAGTATGAATAAGGGTATCAAAATCCAAACGATCGACAGGAAGGATTTTTCTTTTGTTAGGGAAGGGTTAGAAGTCGGTGATGCCGAAAGAGGCCCTGCATTGTGTTGGGGTTTCTTAATTTACTTCCTATCCGCTCTTTCCAGTCTGAATGCTCCACGTGTATTTCTCTGACAAGCTGTAGGATAAGATTGGTATTCCATTACTGTGCCCACACCCACGGGCCTTAATTCCATTAGAATCTCTAAAGCAAATGCAGCAGATGTGAAACACATCATTCTGTATGTGACTAGAAGTTAATGTCTACAGAAATAAGTGTCTTCTGCTTTCCAAGCAAATGCGGCTGTGGTTTTTATAAGTTGAAGTTAATACTGTCCCTGTCATTTCTGAGCTTTATGGCTGCATTTCAAAGTGTGTGCTAGTTTTTCTCTTTCACAGCAGCATTTTTCAACCTTTAGTGCCCCAAGCATGGAGAAGACTTTTTCAGCTTTAGTGTTTAAAAAATAAAATTAAAAAAAATTGAATTAATACCTTCTTTGATGGCATTACTTTAGAAATATGAATAATAATGGAAAACTCTGATCTGTATTTTTCTAAGTGCTTTTAGGACAGTATTTTTCTCATTTGCTTCTTAATTAGAAGTGTCAATGCCCTACGTCTTTAGTATTGGGGAGGACAAGTAAGCAGCATTCAATAGAGGCAGCAGAGCTCTACGGAAGCAGCCACTGACATTTTGAGCCCTTATTTGGGTAACAGATATTGCAGAAAGGGGTCCATTCCTTGCTCATGCAGTACCAGGAAATTATCAGTTGTTGTCTTGATTAACCTGGCTGTTACTTCCTTGTCCAACAGAGGCAGAAAAAGGTGCTGGCAGTGCAGTGACACCCAGCTGAGGGTCCACCAGTTGTATGGCTGGGGCACAGCTGCATCCCCACTCCTCTGGCCCATCCTGCCCATCCCATGGCTGTCCTGGGGACTGTGGTCCCCACGCTGCTGCACTTTACAGCCCAGCTATTAACATAAACTGCAGTCAGCAGTGGTTTATGGTCATGCTCTGAGCTGTAAACTCAGATGGCTCAGGAGAAGACACACGACTGTTCAGGTTTTATGCAGAGGAAATTAAGAGCTGCGCTGGAGAGGGAGTGTGGATGTTGTGGGGCACAGGGAGTCATATCTCCTTAATCACCCAGCATGTCTCTGTGCAGCTTTTGAGGGGAGAGACTGGATTCAAAGCATGGTTATTTCAAAAATATGGCATCACTTAACAAAGAAAAAAATATTACCAGACATTTCTGTAATTTTTGTGTATTAAAAAGTACCTGGGGATTCCTGGATGCATAAGGACTTCTTGGCTTGTGTTTTAATTACCTGAACAATTCAGCAGTTTGTATCTACTGTGGCATACTTCTGAAAGGCTTTTTTTATATGCTTTTGGTTGAAGTTATCCTTTCTCACCTTGCTTCTTTCTGACAGAACAAAATAGTATTAACAAATACTAACTTTTTCTGAAGATGGGGTTTAGCAGTTTGGGTTGCTCTAAGTCCACGAAAGGCTGATCGCTCTTCCTGAGCTGGGAATGGGTGGTGTTGGAAACCCTGAAGAGCCCTGGAGTCCCATTGTTGTTTCTAGAAACAACAGATGACAACAAATCTGAATGAGAGACCATAACTCCATGAGCAGCCCTGTCTCTCACAGCTGGCAAGCCAGTTTTAACCTCACTCTGGTTATACCAGGGTCATTCTGATACAGCCATGGCAGAGTTTCAGGTAAGTAGAGCAGCCCAGGGCAGTTACCTTCCTGTTTGCATAAGCATCTCCCATATGTATGTTCTTGCTTTGTCAGATTCTCACTTTTCATGGTGTAATTTGCTGGATTGATCTCAGTCTGCATGAATGCCAGTGAGAGAGATTATCCCTTACATCTAAAATACATGTGGTAGGATACATTTATTTTAAAGTAAACTATATTTTGACCAAAACTTGGCAGGAATTTTTCATACTTGGTTACTTGTCGTGCTGATGAGCAAATTACAAGTTTTTGCTCAGGATGAATAGGATGGCTATACTTTAATGATTTATGGATGAAATTGCTGGTTGATGCATCTGTTTCTCTGTGCATTGGTGCAATTAGCAAACTGTCACCAGATTAGAAGCAAGTATTGCTTTGTATTGATATCTGGCAAACTGTGCCACATGTAGCATGGCTCGCTGTCGAATGGGCAGCTTGTTGAATAGTTGTCATTTAGATCCTGCCCAGTTTTGAGTAATGAAGGCTACATTAAAAAAAAAAAAAAGAACAGTCTAACAACTTTTTTAAAAAAGAGTATTTGAATGTAGAAGGTGGTAGTAGTTCTCCAGAAGAAACAAACCTCTGGGGTTGTTCGTCCTGGGAAGAGTAGGTGTCAGGGAGGGGAAATTTTTATACAAGCAGATAGTGACAGGACAAGGGGCAATGGTTTAAACAGAGGGGAGGTTTAGATTACAGGTTAGGAAGAAACTCTCTACTCAGAGGGTGGTGAAGCACTGAAACAGGATGCCCAGAGAGGTTGTGGATGTCCCATCCCTTGAAGTGTTCAAGGACAGGTTGAATGGGGCCCTGAGCAACCTGATCTATTGAACAGCATCACTGCCCATGGCAGGGGGGTTGGAACTAGATGGTCTTTTTAAGGTCCCTTCCAAGACAAACCATTCTCTGATTCTGTGAATAGTTTTCAGGTAATTTTTTTCTATTCCATAAATGCTGCTGAACTAATGTCACTCCAAGCTGTTTTTACTGTAGAAATGTCAATAGTGCATGAAAACCATAATATATGAACTTTCAGAAAGGGATGGTGAGTCTGATTTGCCACACAGGGAAGGTTCATTCCAGTCAGAGAAGACAGTTGTGTCAGGAGGGGCACCCACGATGTAAGTGTGCAGTGGTAACAGTCAGGCTCTGGCACATTACAGGTAGAGACTGCATGAAAGGTGTATCCTTGGTGCCCTGGTCACATTCTTCCTTCATTTGGGTGCTTCTTCCTCAATGACCGTGGTGAGAACTCAGCATCCAGGCTCCTGAAATCACTTCTGGGAAGCAGAGTTGTGGGCAGATGGCATTGCGCTGCCCGTGTTTTTCCAGACAAGTACTCTGTCACAAGTGCTCTCAGACAGTAAATCAAACCCCCTCAGGCCACAGCAACATACAGTGTTATTGAGTAATACCTCACCTGTTATAGATGTTCAGTTGCTGCCACTCTGCAGCGAGGGGTCTTCTTGAATTGGAGGTCACGTGCACTTCTTTGCATCTAAACAAATCTTTCTTCAGCAATTATTTTTCAACTCTTCTTTTAACTCATTTATGTGTCTCACCTCAACATCAACCTGTGGCGATGAATTCAATAATACAGTTATGTGCTGTGTGGAATATAATTTCCTTCTGCTTGTTTTAATACCTTCTGTCTGTTCATTCCTCCTTGCCCTTGCAAGAAATCTTGAGCATTCAGCCCTTGGTTTCGATGCTCATCTTGTATGGTGACTAGGTCTCTGTCATATTCCCTCATCAGTCATACTTTTTTCAGGAGAGAGATTCCAGATGGGATTCAGCTGTTTGAAATGTGATGCTTCTGTCATTTGAGGTGCCAGAGGGTATTTGAGACAATCACAGAAGGCTGAAAATCTGACAGAGGACTTGCAGGAGACCCCCACGTTTTTTAACAGAAGTGGGAGACGAGACAGGGTATGCCAGCGGCCTAAAATGGCAACTTTTGGCAATTTAATCTCCCTGTCTTCAAGTCTGTTTGGCCTCTAATTGTGATGACTTCATTCCTTACTGCCCATCAGAGTTGCTGCCTTTCCTTTCCATTGAAGCAGTGGTGACACGAGTGTCAGAAGTTGCAGGTTTCATCTCGAGAATTGTACTGTGTGTTTATTTATCACTTCTGTATAGAAGGTTGTGGTTATACTGTCGTAGGACTTCGGAGTGGTTATGGGTGAGGAGAAATGCATAAATGAACCACTTCACAGTAGTTAGTTGATAATTGTGGCATCTTTGTTTCTGCTGGACTGCTGTCTGTAAAAGAAAAGATATTTTAAAAATGATTGAATGAGCTGAGCTGCTTAGTTTGGTCATTATTATATGTCTGTGCAGGTATCCTGCTGGGACCTCTTGGGTTTAATGATTTAGTTAATTACTGCTGATCTATTTGTTTCTGTTTTTCTCCTTGATAGAACACTGAATGCTCAAACACTTTCAGCATCAGTCAGAAGCTTTTCTGTGATGTCAGTGGAGTTAATTGTTGCTTTTGGTGAACATTGATAATGATGATGCTTCATCACTATGGGGGCTGATGGCGTATTGTCATCATGGTTTACCATAGCCATTCAAGACAGTATTGCTGCTGAAGTGTACTGCAAACCTGGCAACTTCTGCTAACGGCAACCTGTTGGACTCATCTGGGAGTCCATTTTTGGGAAAGGTGCTCTCCAGTGTACTGCCCTGGGAATGGTGGCAAGCGGCACATGGAGAGTGGTGGATCTGTAAAATGTTCCTACCAGTGTGCTGCCGTGTCCTCTTTGTTTAACTTCCTCTTCTTTGAATTTCTTTTTCAGGCCACAATGTAGGGAGCCTTTTCCACATGGCAGACGACTTGGGAAGAGCGATGGAAACCTTAGTGACAGTGATGACCGACGACAAGGTGTTAGAATAGCAAGATGTGTTTTACAACTTCAGGCGTTCCGCATGGTTTTTATAATATTCATACTACAAAGAGGATTAGACTGTAAGAGTTTACAAGAAAACAAATCTATATTTTTGTGAAGGGTAGTGGTACTATACTGTAGATTTCAGTAGTTTCCTAAGTCTGTTACTGTTTTGTTAACAATGGCAGGTTTTACACGTCTATGCAATTGTACAAAAATTATAAGAAAACTACATGTAAAATCTTGATAGCTAAATAACTTGCCATTTCTTTATATGGAACGCATTTCGGGTTGTTTAAAAAAAATTTATAACAGTTATAATGAAAGATTGTAAACTAAAGTGTGCTTTATAAAAATAATTGTTTATAGAAACCCCCTTAAAAAAACCACAAAAAAAATATACTGAGGCAGTGCATTTGTTTAGTTTCATTTCAGCTCTGTAACTGCATCGGAGAGATTCATGTCCTGTGTTCTTTTCCTTGCCTTTCAAAAAGAAAAAAAAATAATATTTCCTGAAGTGACACCAACTTACATTTCTCATTGGTTTTATCTGACTAGGGGCTGGCTTAAAAAAAAAAAATCAAATTCAAAACTGAACTTCCAATGAAGGTAGTTATGTCATACCTTTCCAATAAAATTAAGAATTACATGAATTACTGTCCTGCTTTCGGACAGCAACTAGCAATTACACAGCTAGTTTGCAATAATTAAATGAAAGAGCACATTACATGACAGAGCCTGCAAAAAAAAAAATTGCATTAAAAAAAAAAGACCCAGAAGGAAGAAGGAAAGAATTTAATGAGTATCCTATGTGCCAGTGTTTCCTCTGCTGACTAAATTCCTGAATGCTGTTAGTAAAGGAACGTAGAAATTGCCTTACTGGTTTAAACTTTTGGAGCTCGGTGTCCAGTACCTGCTGGCTGTGCTTCAGCAGGGGAGAAGTTCCCTCCTGACCCCCTCAGAGCATCACAGAGCATTGTCCAGCTCCCAGTGCTCTTAATGAGCATGAAGCTCCTCAGTCCTCTGGACAGTAGAACCAGAGCTTTCCACAGTCCCGTGTCTCAGCCTGCTACAGCAGCCGGTCCCAAGGAGCTGTAACGCCCCGAGCGACCTTTGGGAAAGGCTGTACAAGAGTTACTGCTGTTCTTGCGTGCGTATGGTGATCAGGTGAAGGTAGTCACACTGCTCCATGAGATGTTTATCACCAAAACAAAGGCCCTGGTCCTTTCTCCTTCCCTGTTTCTCTCTACAAGTAATCCTGCACAATTAACAATAACGTGAGAAAGAGAGGAACCGGTAGCGAAACAGGTTAGCCAGCGTGACTGCAGCTCGGGAGAGATTGGTGTGGGTATGAGGTGCTGTCAGCAAAAGCTTTACCACTTCATCTTCTTTAACCAGCTTTTAATTTTACCTTAGAATAATAGAAACACACCATCTGACTTTATATTGCAAGAGTATAAAAAATCTGTTACCTCTTCTTGTATGAATTGTAATTAAACTTGGGAAAGATTTTATTTTGAATGCTAGTTAACATTGAACATAGCTAGTCATGCTATTTCTACCTCACTTTGGTTTTGTGGTGTTCCTGACAATTATGTACGACAACGTTACATCCTCACCACGTGTCCATTGTGTGACCAGGTCTCATTGTTTAAATAATAACAACAATGTTGATAATCTATAAACATAAGTACAATCCCCCCCAAACCTCTGCTTTCCTAATAAAGAGCTTTTTTTAACACTTTATTACAATAGGAACCCTCACTATTTCTCATGGTCTTTTTTTAGCAGAAGGTTTAAATTGCGATTTGAGAAATGGGTTTCTTCTTTTTTTCCCCCTTATACGTTAAACCTTCTCTTCAGAAAAAAAAAAAAAAAGGAGGAAAAACAGATTGCACGATTGTTTTCATCAGGGTTTTGTTTTGTTTGTTTTACTTTCTAGATCTTAGTTTTGGAGTGAGTCTGTCAAAAAGTATTTAAAAAGTTGAAAGCTTTATTGCTGCTTTTTTAAGCATAATTTGGGAATTATTTCATATTCCTTATAATGACAAAATATTAAACTGTAAAACATAATCAGTGTAGTTGAAAACATAAATACCATATGGCATGTTATTTCATCGTTACTCAGTACTGGTTTATTACTTGGATATCATAATATATTGTGTTTTAACACCCAACACTGTAACATTTACTAATTATTTTTATAAACTTCTGTTTTACTGCATTTTTTTCACAACATACCAAATTTCACCAAATATATGCCTTACTATTGTATTATATACTGCTTTACTGTGTATATCAATAAAGCACGCAATTATGTTATAAAAGGTGCAGCAGCTTTGTTGTGGTTCAGCACTCACGCAGTGCATTCCCTTGCCAGCAGCATCTCAGTGCCTCAGCTGTGAGGTTTTTCTCCCCTGTTAAAGTTGTGGGTTTATGCTCCCCAAGCTTTTAGGGGTTTGCCAGCCCCACACTTTCTGCCTCATCGCAGGCAGGAGCTTCGGATCAGAATGATCTTCAGTGTTGAGTCCAGCACTTGATGGTATCCTTGCCACCAGGCATCATTCTAGGAAACCTCTCTCCTCTTCGGGCTTTAGGATGTGTATGTTTCCATCAGAGAGGATGATCACACATCTCCCTTCTCACATCTAAGAAATGTGTAGGTTTTGATACCCAGACTCCACTCAGCTGTGTCACATCGTCGTCTTTGATCTACCTTTTGGTGGTAGAAATAGTATGATGAAATATATTACAATGCAAAGGCAAAACCAGCATATGTTTATCTATGATTTTGATAATACAGTGAGGGAGAAGGTGAGAATTTCCTCATTTCATTCACTCAAGGAAATAAATATGCATCCCACATCTACTCTCCCAGACTCAAGTTACTCTGGATTCACTCCTACATAAGTGAATCAGTGTGTCTTGCTGTACTGAAGTCTTCCCTGAAGATTACACAATGCACAAGGCACAGCAGCCCACAGTGATGACTCCTGTTGAATTCAATTAACAGGAGGGAGGATAACTTACTCACTTCTCCCACGCCCACAGCCCCATTATTTACAACTCCTAACATCCATCAATAAAGTGGTGTTTTGAGTGGCTCCTAGGAATGTTTTCCTTATGTAAGTTCAGGTGAAATATCATCCTTATTGTAAGGACAAGGCTGTTTACTGGTCAGTGTGTTTCCTTGGCTCTCTGGGCAGAGGGGAAGATTAGTTCTCTTTGATTTTGGCTGCCTTGTTAATATGCTGGCTTTTTACTCATAGACTCCATATTCTTTCCTCTACCTTTTCAATAGATAGATAGATAGACATAGATAGAGAGAGAGAGATAGATAGATAGATAGATAGATAGATAGATAGATAGATAGATAGATAGATAGATAGATAGATAGATAGA
>JAWMRA010000001.1:105248544-105275108 GCA_035584735.1 Pseudotriccus pelzelni | reverse complement strand
TAGATAGATAGATAGATAGATAGATAGATAGATAGATAGATAGATAGATAGATAGATAGATAGATAGATAGATGGAAATCCTGAGGCCCTGACAGCCACGTCAGCAGTACTGTGGGGGAGGGAGGTTCCCTTCCCACCAAGGCCACATGTCTCCTCTGCTCCCCACTGCCCATTGTGGTAAAAGACCTTCACAGCTCAGAGTAGCACGTGCAGGGCATCTTCTGCACAGCCCCTGATTGCCAACTCTCAGCCCAATCACTGCTGCCCAGCGCAGCCCCCAGCTTCCTACTACAATTCAGGAGCCCAGCACCCTCTTGCCTGCTCTGTGGGGCTGTGTGGGCAGCGATACCCACTCTGCTGCAGTGATGGGGAAGGAGAAATCAAGAAGGGGAACAGCTGACATGGGAGGAAAAGAAACTTGTCTTTTCAGCTAGGATGGGGGAAGAGAGGGAAAGCAATGACATACAAGATGGAGAAAAGGTGTAATTCACTCGATGGTGGTGCCTGCTGAGAGCATCCCTGGCCTCATTTGGCTGGGTACGCACAGCGGGCGAACTGCCATGGAGTGCTGGATGAAGAACTTGTGCTTCTAAGCCCACCTACGTGCAACCAGCAATAGCTGCTTGCACTTCTTTCCCAGTGGCATCTTCGAAACTACTGTGATGTTACATACAGTCAGTTTTACATCAGGTGCCCTGCAGTGAAGAACAATTGTGCAAGGTGGGGATGAAGGATTGACATCCTGCATGGACCTGATCTACCCCTCCTTGCGAAGGTGCAGGAGCAGCAGCAGCATCCTGATGCCCAGCCCCACACTCAGGCACTGGGAGCATTTCACTGGCTATGGCCCATTTTGGCTGCCTGTGGGCACATGTGTGCGGTCAGGCTGAAAACAAATAAATCTTCCTCTTCTTGAGAGGATTTCACTGGGAATTTGTTCCAGCTCAGAGCAAGCATATCAACTTGCTAGAAAGTACCATAAATCTGTGCAAGAAAAATGGGCCTGCTGAGACCAACTAAGGTGTAACACTTCCATACATGAACCCCATAAGCTGATAATGCTGCTTACCAGCTGAGGAAGGTGACTGCAGCACATAGGTAGTAACCTATAAAGCCAAAAACTTGTTTTTAAAGCACCTGTTGTTAAGGGAGGGATGAGAGGTAAGGAAATCTTGTAGCTATACAAGTGAATCGTGGGGCTTCACAAATACATTGAGCTGCTCTGTCAGCCTGTTTCCTAAAACCCCTGCTGCTTGCCAACCCAAGGCTTGTATTAGTCACTTGGCAATTGTTTACCAGTTGTAAAGACTTTCTGTTGTTATTATCTATGCATTACAATGGATATGCCATTATTCAATAGCTGGCACATGCTTTTGGCTAGCTGTGTCCAAGCAAGTTCTTCCTGTCTGCTGACATAAGCAATTAAGCAACCCACTACTTCTAAGACTTTCCTCTCTCACACACATTCCTATGTACAAATCCACACATACAGGAAAGCAAAAACAACAAAACAATCTTTCATTGTCTTTCCTGCTGAATGGAAGAGGTTGTTTCTTCTCCACAAAATCGTCTCCAGGAATAACATCATTCTCAGCCCAACCACTGGTACATCCATATTTTCAACAAGTGTCTAAAAAAAAAGAAAAAAAAAGAAAGTGGAAACCAGGAAATTATGTTAATTTGCTCAGTGGTCGCATATTTTTTCCTTCACACATACTCTATTTGATGACCCAAATCAACAACAGAGAGTGCCATTTTGCAGGTATTATGTCTTTCAGAGCATTAAAAACAATATTAAATAAGATGAGTTTCTTTGAGAACACATTTTTTTGTTAAGTCAATGGTGAGTTCAGTAGGTCCATCAAGTAGATCTCCATGAGGCTGTAGAAGGATTGTTTGGCTCCTGGCACACAGGAACTTCCCACTTCTTCATGCCTATCTGCCATGAAGCCGCCATCAGCATCCTCCAGCTGACACAGCTCTCTGCTCACCCCTCTGCTGTGTGCAAGGCAGAGCCACATCCCCTGCTCACCTCCAAAGTGGTGCTCCCACCTCAGCAAGAGAAAAGCTCTTTCCATTCTGGCTCAGACGCAAACTGATGAGCAGCTGACCTGTGAGGCAGCTGGGGAGCACGGCAGGCACAGAGAAACCCAAAAGCGTTTGTGGGAACAGGAGTCAAGTGCTGTGTATACAGGCAGAGTGACACAAGAGCGTTTTTATCCACTGGTGGTGTTGCGACATAATGTCAGGTTAGAACAATTTCAGAACACGTACCGTGTCCCAGAATAAGATTAAAACTGTTCAATTAAAACTGTTCAAACTCCTTGCTGTTCAGTTTGCACTACATAAAGATGCCCTTCCTGACGATCTATGGTGGTCTAGTACATAATCAAAAATATCATCATGAGAGGATTTTTACTTCTGCATCAGGGTAATTTTTAGCTGTGCCTCATTCACCAGACAAATGGGTTTATTTTAACACTGATGTAGGAAATGCTTCTTTTTGCTCAGAAGATTAATGGCAGTTGCCAGCATAATTCCCTGCTGCATCCCACAGTGAATGTTTAGATAAAGGCTGCAACCAGCTGCAGGTGATAAGACATGAAACTACTGGGGTTTTTCCTACCAACCACAAATATGTGCTTAGAAATTCTCAAGAAAATATTAGGTATGTTAGAATAAATTCTAGATGTGTGAATATATACAAATTTGCACACAGACAGAGGCATGAAACACACATCTTCCTGGTATATGTGTGTATACATTCATGCACACACACGCACACGCAGACATGCACACACAAGCCCTTTGCTGTGCTGAGCCTGTGAACCATTCAGTTGTGTCAAAATAGATAAAGCCTGACAATGTGCATTAATTCAGCTTTATTTTAAATGGTAACAGCCTGTAGTTTGCAGAAGCAGAGTTGTATTTTATTCAGCCATTGCTCAAATTTCTTCAGGAATTTTAATTCCCAAGGAAAGTGGCTGTAAGCATATTGGATCTGTGTAACTTCTTCTTTTGTTATTCTTCTGAAACACCTGGCAGAGCTGGCATGGCCTTCCAGCCTTGGCAGAAGGTAATAAAGGCATCAAACCTATAACTTAGCTTCTTTCATCTTTTTTTTTCACCCTATTTTTTTTAACCTCACTGATAAGCTCAAAGCCTTCCTTCAGCAAGACCTTGCAGGCAGAAAAATGCTACTAAGTTTTTCAGTGACTTACTGTGCAGGTGTTTTTTCCTACCTGTTTTTTGCTGGCTTCCTCTTCTACGTTAAGAAAACTTATAAGTCAAAACAGTACATGAAGTAAAAAGACCATTTGCATCTTTAAGTCTTTTAACTGCAAGTACCCACATAAAACCCGAGAGTTCCCTATTTTCATATTTTTCATACTGAGAAGCTGCAGCACTGTTAGTGCCCGTAGGCTTTTATCAGATGCTGCGAGCACAGTACATGGGAGTCTCTACCCCCCACTTTTTTCAGTATATAAAGATTCCTTAAAAGTTCTCTCATCCTTAGGGTGCTCATGCTCTCCCAACAAAAACATGTTGACTTCTATTGTGCAGTCACTTTGCAGTCATTTTTTGCTTCTGATGTCCTGGCCTGGCTCCCCACAGTCCCTGGCAGCTCCTCCCCTGAGGTGCTGGATGACTGAAGTCAGCCCTGGCTGTACCATCAGGCACTTCCCTCTCCTGCCCAGACTGCCTGTACCCATCCTCACCTCCAATCCCATCCCACACTGCCCCCATGCTTCAGACTCAAGTGCAGCAGAATGGAACGGGGTCCCAGCCCTCCCCTTGGCCCACAGCGCCAACCCCACCTCCCACCATCCTCAGCCCCCTCGGTGTAAAAAATGCCCCATTCCCACCCCCTTCCTGCACAAGCAGCTGCCAAAATCCTCCACGATTGAAACCACCTCCAGTTCCCCATCAGGCACTGACACCTGTGGGGCTGTGCACACCACAGCCTCATTACACCCCTTTCCTCTCATGTTTTTAGCAAACCTCATGAATACCAGCTGACCACAAACCTCATCCTCCCTTCCAGGGTAATGCGTTTGCTTAACACTCCGTGTTGCCTTTCCTCCTGATGAGGTTTTTATTCCCCTCCACTAATTTCCCTACTGAGTCTCATTTTTTCGTGCTTCATTAACATTTTCCTTTGTGCCACTTCTAATACACAGCTTTACTTACAGAGCAGGCTCTCCACCTCTGGCCCCCATCTCACATTCCCACTGGGCTCTCCACTTGCTCTCCATACACTTAGGAACGTGTGTAGGCACCATGTAGGCCTGGGGTCCCATATATCCCTTGCAGTCTTGGACTGTATTTTGTGTCTTTTCTTACTCTTGACATTTCTAACACTGAAGACTTTCAGTGAGAAACTCCTTTTTTTTAATGCACCGATGCAAAAGATTATTACAGTCCCTGTAGGAAGGTATACTGGTTCTTCTTTGTTTGTTTAGGTGGGTTTTTTGCTTCTTTTGTTTCTTTAAAGGTTTGGGGGGATTTTTTTTTAATTTTTTTTTTTTTTAAGAACAGGAGTTGTGCCCTTGATTGTTGCTGGAACTTGTGTTGGCCTTATAAGACTGCATAACTTCCATGAATCAAGACTGCCAAAGGCAGCCCAAAGGACTCTGCTTCCAGAGGGGGCTGCAAACTGCATGGCTCATGTCCTGTGAAGGCAATTCACTCGAGTGGCTCATTTTATTTTTATTTTTAAAGCAATTAACACCCAAAGTCATTATCCAGTGTGTTTGTGGATGTCTGTACCTCACAGAACAGCTTACTGCAGATCCAGCAGCCAAACCTGAAATACTTAGGGAAGCAGGCACTAAATGCATCTCATTTTGTGTTACTTACACCCACCCCTCAGCACTGAGGGGCTTAGGGAGGTGTGATCCCCAGCAGGCAAAGCCCATGGTGAAGAGCCCAGCTGGATAAATATCAGGCATCAGCAGCTCTCGATCGCTTGGGGCATGTGGGGATGGCCGTGGCTGTTGCTGTGGGCACCAGAGCAGAGAACGATAATAATGCCAAGGCAGACTGAGGAGAAAAGGGTAAAAGAGGATATCTCCATTTCACTTTCAAATATGGCTCCAAATTAGCTGCAGTGAGTAATTACCTGTGAAAAAGTAATAGTGATGGTTCTGTGGTTTAGAAGCAAACTCCTTGAGCAGCAGGCTGCAAGACACACCTTTGATTTTGCCTGCCATGAAAGGGCCTTCTTTTGCTTTTGTATGAGAAAAGAAATTATGACCATGAAGGAACTCACATCAGCTATTGCTAAGGTAGCTGTTTCATTATGGCATGCATTACTTGGCATTATATTTTCCGGACTGTTGGCTGTTGTGCTCGAGTGGCCTTCCCACCCATTCCCCCCAGCCCAAATGGAAGGATTCCATTTCCATGGAAAAGGGGACATTTGCTCAGCTCCCCTGCACAGTTTTTCTCCAGCTAGGCTCTGCACATGATCCCAGCACTTTGATCCTTGCCTTTGCATTTGCAAGATAACTTTCCTGGCTTTCTTCTGATTTATACAAATTTTGACCTTTTTCCTTTTGCCTTCAGTCACAAAGCACTCAACTTCCACAAAGAGCCAGCTGGGTGTGGCCCAGCCTGCCAGCATCCCACAGAAGGAGCAGAGCATTGGAATGCCTGTTGAGGCAGGGTTTACATTAACAAACACACTCATTGCCCAACAGCTTCCCGGCTGCCAGTGCCAGGTAATAGCATTGCTGGTTGGGATCTTGCCTTTCCTTCCCTTTCCTGCAGCTTCTTTTCTGCCTGGGAGTTACTCCTGTGACCTGGCTGCAGCTGCACAATGAGGTACGTGCTTCATGCACGCAAGCGCTTCACCTCTTGGGAACATGCATACCAGAATAGACCTCTCTGTTGGGTCAGGGCAGTTCAAAAGCCACCTTCTTCTTCCTCACCTCTTCCTCACCTTTGTGCTGCTCTGAGTTATTTAAGAAAAGAACAGCACAGAAGCGAGTCATCCCAAAAGGCCCTGTGGACCAGGGGAGGCTCAGTGGAAAGCCCCTCGCTTCCCTCATTTATCCCATGCTATATCCTAGAGCCAAGAGTTTGCACTTGCCCTGGACTCTTCTGCCCTCTCCTGTAACACTTTAAGGGATAGTCTGTGTGGGATGATAATGGGACCTTTAGGCTTAGAGTGAGGCTTCTGGCCTTCAGAAAGCTTGCGCCTTCTTTCTGGGAAAGGAGTCTTAACCTAAGTTAATGATGCCACCTAAATTTGGCATTTCCTAAGTCTGGGCACCTAACAGTCTCACTTACGAAAGGAAGGGTACTGAAGTTAGTGTTCCTGCTCTTACTCCTTTCCCTTTTTATCTTCCCTCTCCCTGTTGTCCCTTCTGCATCAATCTGGAGCTGTGAGAACGGTGATCCTGAGCTGGGATAGCAGCATCACCACACCCCCAACCACTATACCTGACTTTCTTGGTGCTGTCAGGACAAGTGTGTGACACCAAATCAGCTCAGCTTCATAAAATCTGTTATGTGTACACAAAGTGCCACCATGAGCAAGCTGTGCCTCCAGCAGACCTCAAAGAATGACACAAGAGTGTGTAGACAGCCACAGTCTCAAATACAGTACAGAGGAGTGGTGTCTGTATATCTGTCCTGATGTCCTGCAGCTCCCATTTGCAATTCCACGTGGCTCCACTGAGCACTTTAATGGATGGGTGTAACAAACACTCAGGGAAGTGCTGAATGCTGTGAACTGGATGGTCACTTAAAAAGCCGTAAGATCCAGAGAGGTGGAGAGCTGCATGCATTTTTTTGTGTCATTACTGCATAAGAAACTGACAAATCCTGCGGGTAGAATTCATTATGTGCAGCACATTATCCTGTGACATGGAGAAGAGACATGGGATCATTCCCAAAATATCCTTCCCCACTGATAAATTGCAGCAAGCAGGTTGGAAGCTGCGCAGCGTGAAGGATAACCTACTTAGGATGAACACGTGCATGATGCTATCAGAAATATTGATGTGGTTACAGCCCTCATGACAGGGTTGAGGAAAGGGTTATATCAAATCACAATTTGCAGAAGCACAGGGGAGACAGCAGACTCAAAGCAAAGCCACCTCATATTTCCCCCAGGCTGAGCTTTTCCCTCAGCCCCAGGATATTTGTTTACTGCAGTCTCCATCCTCCCATGTAGTGCAAATGCAAATATAGGAAAGAGAAAATAGGGGAATACCTTTGTGTTCAAATGGGTGCTGGAGGGGCGTGCACGTGTGCCAGTGCATGCCTAACTTTGGGGAGCCCCTGGCAGAGGTGTCTCCTGTGATTAGACAAACCTCAGGGAGATGGCACAGCAGGGCTGGCGTTACTTCTTGGGGGGGATGAGGTTTTGGGCATCCCCGGAGCCAGGTCAGGCATTTGCACAGTGGAGTTCAGATCCATTCTTCCCAGCAATTCCTGGCACAAGTGAGGGATGAGGAGGGGCACGGGGCAGCAAAGCAGAAAGAGGACAGCTCATCAGTTGAGGTGGTTTCGTTTACACATGGCTCCAGGTGTTTCAGAAGATAATTTCGAGGTGGCACAAGTGGTGGGGCACCTTTTTCAGCAGTGTGCTTGCAGCAGGGGCTTCTTTAAGGCAGAAATATTTTGATTTATGAAAAGCTCATGTGGACCTTTCCTGGTTGAGGCAGAAGCACAAGGCAACTGATGTTTTCCAAGGCAGTCATCCATTAACAGGCGATTTCCCCATCCCTCCCTGAACTCTACAGCCGTCTGCTAAGCTCTGGTGCACACTGTTTCTGTAAGCACAAACCAGTATTTTAATTTTAAGCACTTGACAGTGTCATGGGTTTCACTTCAGTTGTTCTTACATGCAGCAAGACCCCAGGTTTTACACTGCCCTCTGGTGAAGGCAGCAAAAACCAACAGAAGGAGGAAACAACCTGGAGGTTGACATTTCTCACATAATACAAAAAAAAAGAGAGAAAGGGAGAGAGAGGAGAGAGCAAGGGAGAGAGAGGAAAGAAGGGAAGGAAAAAGGGAGGGAAGGAGGCAGCGAGGCAGGAAGGCAGGAAGCCAGGAAGGCAGGCAGGGAGGGAGGAAGGCAGGGAGCGAGGACGGAAGGAAGAAAGGAAGGAAGGAAGGAAGGAAGGAAGGAAGGAAGGAAGGACGGGAGGGAGGGAGGGAGGGAGGGAGGGTGGACGGGAGGAAGGGAGGAAGGGGAAAGCCCATATGAAATAAAATAGGCATAAAATATCTCTGCTCCCCTCCAGTTAATATTTAGTATGATATATATGTAGGATGCTGTACCAGTCTAAAGTGTGAACACTGACTGAGCACACTAAATGCAGCCGTACATGACAATCAAACCTGCGTGCACACAGGGAATATTCTCTTCAGTCACAGCTAAGCAAACAACAAATCTTTCTCCCTTCTGCAGCCAGGCAAGTGCCTTTACTACACTTTGGTGATTGCACTGCAGTCTGCAAAGCAGTTGGGGGCACAGATGTGTCTGAAAGCAGCAGGGGTTATATAGAAATACATATATCTAATCAAACTTTTATTAACCCATGGCCTTCCAGCTCAAAAAGGACACGATCGAACCAGCCATGATTTGCAACAGCTTCAACGTCTGGACTCAGTGGAAAATCATTTGTAAAGTACTTCTGATTTTCTGCAAGAGGTTTCATGATGTGCCAGTATTTACCAGAGGGCCTTGGGCAGCTTTGAGGGCTGCTCACTGTTTGCTGCCAGGAGGGGATGGCCAGGGGTGGCCTTGGGACTGGGTGTCCAGGGCTGTGCTGCACCTTCACTACCCACACTAACCCCTCCAGCTCCATCTGGGAAGTCCTTGATTTGTGTGGTTTGTGTGGCTCTTTATTACATTTCAGCTCAGCAAGGTGCCCAGCTGTGGAGAGGACAGCCCCTGACACCTTGCAGCTTGCAGCATGCTCATGCCAGCTTGTAGTGGGAGTGTCCTCTGAAATCAAGGCTTATTGCTCCTGCTGCCAGGCCGGAATGCTGGATCAAACATCTCAGTGGTGAAAACAGAAATAGAGAAGCCTTTTCTTTCTTAAACAAGCAAACAATAAGCAACTCTGTGGCCCAAATATTAGCCAGCTCTACAAAAATCCTGAGATTTTCAGATTTCCAAAATGTTTCTGTTCTGTATTATTTAGTAGTTCACATATGATCCCCAAAAGCTGCCCCAGCTGCTCCAACTCATGTTTGTAAATTATCCCTCATTCACCCTGTCCCAGCCCAGTCCCACCTGCCCCAGGAACTGCTACTTATTCACCCTCCCAGCCCCTCTCTGGCCTGGGATCTGTGGGCAAGACCTCACTCCAGCCCTCCTTTCCCCTCTCCCATCACCACGCTGTGGTGGCATTGGGGTATCATGGGGAAGGCAACAGCTTCCTCCTTCTGTCCTGAGGGGCATGGCATGGCAACTCTGCTGCCAAAGGAGCACTGGCTTCCCTGGAGGCAGCAGGGCCAGACCGGAGCCACCATGGTCATGGCAGTAGGGAATGGAGGAGCTGAGGACCAGAAGGACCACAGCAAGGTTTATTCCAGAGAGCAAAAGTGGAGGGAAGTGCCAAGCACTTGGAGGCATGAAGACATTCTCAGCCATCCTGCTCAGAGCAGCAACAAACTCTGAGCTTGTCTGTGAGGCAGCAAAACCAGGCTTAAGGGGTGAGAGAGAAAACGAAAGCTTCATTCGCTTTCGTTTTCAGCCCTGCACGGAGGTGAGTTTGTGACAGCAGGCACTGCAGGGTCTCACAACATTCCCTTGGAAGTGGTGGCTCACAGAGGAGCAGGAATCTTTCTCCTGCAGACCTCACTTCAGCTACAGCTACAGCACAGCACTTCCTGCCTTGCTGCTGCTTGTGCCATCCTGCTCCTGGCTGCCTGGCTTTTTCAGGAGGCTTTTACCCTGCTTTCTCTCTCTTTCTGGGTGCCTTACTTCCATCTATTTTGTCAGCAGCCCTTCTCTTTGTCTCCTTAAAGGTGCCAGGGGCTCTGCACCCTCCTCTGTCCACCTTGTCCTGTTTCCACACACCTTTTGCTGGCATCTAAGATACCCGGAGGACAGGAATCCACCTGCCAAGCCCTGCCATCACTCAGCCACTCTGTCCCCAGCACCCACAGCTGTCAAGCCCATGGGAAAGCAGCACCTGTTCTGCTTTCCATGCCAGAAACTCAAGGCAACGAGACCTGTCATCGTGATCCAGTCGATGGTGATGAGGCACTGCTGGCACAGTGGGAAGGGACGGTGGGAAGCAGGACACCCTCAGCTGCTTCCCAGCATTGGCCTTGAGCTTTGAGGGCAGTGCAAAGTCCCACTGGCTCACAGGCCCTGGTGCAGCTCTTGCACCACCTAGATTTTCCAGCCAGTGGCTGCTGTGGATGCACACAAGGTTGGGTGAGCTGATTACAGCCTCTGCAGCTCGAAAAAGGATGGGGCAGAAATGTCAGCCAGGTTTTGCCTTCTTCAGGCAGGCAGAGCACAGGTTGTTGGTTCACAACAGGGGATGTATCAAACACAAACGCTGTTCTATTACCGCTGGGTGAAGGTAAGCGCAAACAATCAGATGTCCTTTCCTATTTTCTGTGTCTCCCTCTGCGACGCTGATAGAGGGACTCCAAATGTTTCCAAGCAGGCAGTGCCTATCTGCGGCAGGCAGACAATTTCCAAATGTATTAGCGGCACAGAGTCAATAGAGAAATAGCAGTCCAGCATATCATCCAATTTTCAAATGTAAATAACCAGACCACTGTTAATTTGAAGGACTACAGCAGGGAATAAAATGAGCCTTGGAAAACACACACAGCAATGACCGCTGGTCGTAATCCATTACCTTCAGGCGCGCCTGTTATTTTTCCCCCCGCTGGCTGCTGTGCCACAGGGCACAGGAAAAGCAGTGGTCTCGCATGTGAAGAGTGGGCTGAGCCCCCAACTGCCCCACCAGGCTACTGCCTGGAGGTGCCAGCCAGGGAGTGCCAGCCAGGCCATGCCTCAGGCACACGGTGCTGAGGCACAGGATGCAGCAGGATGCAGCCCTGCCTCGCCTCCCCCACTCTGGCACAGTTGGTGGAGAGAGGACACTGAAAAGGGGCACTGGCAGTGCAGTGGAGCACCAGCAGCAATGCTTGACCCCTCTCCAGAAACCCTTTGGCTGCCCACCTCTGGCCTCCTGAGCAGCAGTGCCTCAATGTCCCATCCCAAAAACAGAATTGATAAGGCATTATCTGGAACAGTAAAGCATGAGATGAAGCCTCCTCCTCCCTCCACTGTGACTGCAAGGAGGAGGGAAAGAGTGAGAAACCCTGAGGGGATCCTGAAGAGGGAGAGAGGAGGAGAATGAAAGATGCTTTTAGCAAAAAGCCTCTTGGGGTTTGCCAGTGTAACTGAGAGCAAAATTGTCCCCTTGTCTACACCACTGTTACACAACTGCTGAAGGGAGGCCCCTTAAATCCCATCTCTGGTGGCACATGCCAGATTACAGTGAAGCCCTGAGGGGAGGGAATGTGGTGCAGCCACAGCCAAGACAGGTGGAGGGCTAGCCTGGTGAAGCTGTCCTTGCCCTCACTGGGCTCTGGGCAGCTCCCACTAGCCACATGTCCCAAGGGAATGCTGGGGACAACAAAAATGGGTCTGACACCAAGAGAGACAGAAAAAAAATCAGTCTGTTCAAAGGAGGATACAAATCAGGCAGATGGTATCTTGTGTAAATCTGCCAGTCTCTGTTCAACACTGCAGGAATGGGCAGGTCGAGTGAGTTCATCCCAGGGCTCCTTGTCCTTCTTTGCACCTTCATCACTCCGTTTCTGAACTACCGGTGGACATTTGCACGGCGCCTGCAAGGGGGGATGCACTTAGAAGTGTTAAGTATCAGGTAGCCAGATTGGAAAGGTCACCTTCTCACCACTCACCATTAATAGAAAAACACTCTGAAAATGAAAGATGAACATCTGTTTCAAAGCCCACCACTCCCCCAGGCTCAGCAGAAGGGGCCGGATATTGCTGATGAAGAGATGCTGGTTTAGGAGACCAGGAGCAATGCCAGGAGGGCTGTCTGAGACCCTCCCAGCCATGAACTTCTGCAGCTGGGCTGTTTGGAAAAGACTGGGTTTATTTTTCTGCAAAAGCCGTGTCACAGCAGGTTCCACGGAGCAAGGGATGGCACAGGGCTCACAGGGAGATACAAAATCCTGCAGTGGTGAGATGACTTGTGGTGTGACAGGAGTGATGTTGTACCCATGATGATCCAAGCACGTAAGCAAAGCAAGGTTTGCAATCTCCCTCAATTACAGCAGCTGATCTAATTGGAAAAAAACAGATAAGATTGCAGGCATACACAACTTCTAGGGTCGTTTAACTAAAAGCTAGTCTGTGCCTGTTGCCAGTGTTAGTTTTTTCCCCAGACTCATGAAAAATACACAGGAGACAGTGAAACATCAGACAGAAATGATGGATGTCCAAAGATTTCTCATATGCCTAGTGCTGGTGTGGAAGAGAGGTTCCATGTGCTTATGGGCAGCTTGATGCTGAGCCCTCAGGTGTTGTTTCAGCCACTCTGGGGTCCCTCAGCAGCTGCAGTGGTGCAAAACAATTATGAAGCTGCAGACCTGGCACAGAAAAGCAGGAAAGCAGGAGAGGATGAACCCCAGGCTGGTGCTCACTTGTGGAATAGATTTTTCTGAAGTGAAAAAAAAATTAAACAAAACAAAACAAAAAAAGAAAAATAAAAGAAGAAGAGCAGCATCCAGAACTGGAAACTGTTAAGAGACTGCTCCTTTTCAGATTTTCATCTCCCATCTAGATCAGCCAGTGTTTGGCCCCGTGTGGTTCAATGCGAGTCACGATGCTCTCTGCTGAGGTCTAACCAAGATTAGCTGCTTTGTATAGAGCTGTGCTACCTTGCAACTACTGATTCACTGCAGTAGAAATGATAGATAGTTTTACAGGAGGTAAAAAAGTGATGAAACTCACAGGTACTTAAAACAGTGGATGTGCTCCACCTACTGTCCATTACCAACAGGCAGCATCCTTACCGAGAGCTTCATGCTGCCATCCTCTCGACTTTTTACATTTGGAGGGGAACCAGGGGGAAAGAGAAGGGAAAAATGGATGTGAAGAACAAAGGAGAGTGAGAAAAGATGAGGGCTGTATGGCAGTAGAAAAAGAAATAAAAGACACAGCTCTTTCAATGTAAGAAAGAGATGCTTCAAGCATATGTAAGTTTGCAGCAACCTTGGCCATGTAAAGTCATTTTGATTTATTTCAAAGCTCCCAAGCAAGGAGAGTTCTTTGAATGCTGTGTCCTGTTCCTGACTGATGACAATGGGGTTTATACCTAAAACAGCCAAGGACAGATCCCAGGCTCCCTTTGGCTGCTGCCACCTTCACCTCCAAGGCTTTGGGGCTAGAGAGGGCAGAGGGACAAAATTCCCATGGCTCCTCACCTTCCATGTGTCCTCTGTACCCTCTCTAACAGCGACCATAGCTGCAACTACTGCCATTACAATGTGGAATGGATAGACATTTGTCTCCAGCTCCTGGTCCTTGATAGCAAACCAAACCTTCCTTTTATTAATCTCCATCCTAGTCCAGGACTCTTTTTCTATTCAGGTCAATGAAGCTTGTGAGCAGCTGTTGTCTACACAGGATGTATCTCATTTCATATGATCTTCAATCCTGACAGTGTCTCCTGTGAAAGGCAGAGGAGGCAGGGACACAAAACACATTGAAGGTAACACATTCAGGAGTACACAGTGTCAGAGTCTCCAGGATGCCTTAAAAAGTAGATATTTAAGTATGGCTTTCAGCTGGCTGAAAACTGAATTCTCAACATGACCTTTTGTGAATTACTTCAGTGTAAGGGACAGGCTGGTGTTTTGTCAAGTCCAGGGCGGAACTGCTGCTCAGACATGGACAGGGAGGAAAACCACTGCTAGTGTCTGTCAGCCAAGGGGTTTGTGCACAGGACACAGTCAGGGGAAGAGAGAAAAAGTGAACTGTTATCATCACTCAAAATCCAAAAGGAAACAAAGCATTTGCAAAGTAGGATTTGTGCAGTGCTCTGAGGTGTCAGCTTACTCACTGCTTGTTATTTCATAAGAAAAAAAAACAGAACACCCAATATTTAAGTCTGTCCTGAAGCAGAATTTTTTTTTTTATGCCAAAATTTGTATTTTTACATATATACAGTACATATATGCACGCATGCACCCACACCTACATGGTCCTGGGCATGTTCTTTCTCTGCCCAAACAACTTTGAGCATGGCTGGCAGGAGCACAGGTTCATCTATATCCAGCCATATAGACCTGTCTGAAGCTGTGCAGCTCCTACTGTCCTTGAAAGCCTCGTGCAAAGCGCCCAAGACAGTGCAGTGTTTGTGACAGAGCAGTAACTAACCATAGGTTAATGCAAATATACTATCATTTAATATATCACAGACCACTATCTGAGTATAATTCAGACCTGTCCTGAATACAGATATTACTAGTGGCTTGTAATTTGTCTGTGCCTTTCCCTGCAGCTGCTCCTTTCTATTATTCTAGCAAATATTGCAGAAATTCATAAAAGCCATGGAAGAGTGGCTTATGAAGCGCGCTCTTGCTACCATTTCCTTGTCCTCATTATTAATCCACTCTACTTTTTCATCATTCTGTATCAAGTCTGTCTCCTACTAAAAAAAAGATGCTTCCTTTTTCACTTTGCATTGATATGAGACTTTAATTCAACCCTGTCTGCTGGCTTTGACAGAGCCACACTAATTTGTAATCAGATTGAGGCTATGACACTGTTCAAGTGCACACAGAATATGAAGGATACAGGAGAAAGAAGGAGAAGGGAAGAGAGAGAGAGAAAGAAAGGGAAAGATTGTATGTGCAAAGTCGCTGTTTCTGATGTGACATTCAGCTCCATGCACAAAGGGACACAGAAGGGCCCAGGGAAAGAGATTTCCTTGGGAAGACACTGCTTCCAGACAAAATACTGCCCTGCCATACCTCAGCATATTAACAAAAAAGGAGGTAGGAAGGAGAAAGAGATGACAAGGTCAGTCAGGGAATGAAAAGAGAACTACTGGGGACCAAGAGCACAGCTGAGGGTAGAGAGGCGATGGAGAGGCAAGTCACGAAGCAAGGAAGGAAGAAAACAATAATGTGGGGAGAAGAATGAAAACATCAAGGCAAAGAAAAAGTAAGGTGAAAAAAGAGCAAAAATAGCACAGAGAGAGGCAGAAGTTCTTGACACTTGTGGCATACCTGTGGCTGCTGGTGGCTGCAGCTGCCACTCAGGCAGGAGCAAGGGGCCAGAGAGACTCTCTATCCCTGACCAAGTGCATGTGCGACTTGGAGCTGCAGAACATAAAGCTGCCACACCTTGACTTCATTTTTTTCCCTGTAACCTGTCAGGGCCCAAGTAAAATTAGATAAGGTTTCTCTCTGGCACAGAGTTTTGTTAAAGCCTCTCCATACTTCTTTATGGAAGCTGGGGATACCCCAGTCCCCCTCCTCCCCTAAGAGGCAGGAAGCAAGGAAGCCTAGTAGGTTTCCTAACAGCGTAATATCCCAAGCATTTCCAACATACCCTTTACTTTGGAGGGATTATAATCCATTTAGCTTTATTTTCTCCTCACTTTATTGAAGGTGCAAAGTCTGGTGGCCTTTATGCATGACAAATCTCCAGGGCTGCCTGCATTCCTATTTTCTTTCAACTCCTTTGGGGGGAAATACCTCCCTGTTCTGCCATGCACGTGGAATGGCCAATTACATGCGAGTTAGAACACTCAGCAGCCAGGCATTCTGTATTAAAATTGTAATCCAAGGGCATAGAGACTGAGTTTTATGAACTATTACTGGCTCTTTCTCATGGTTTGGTCCAAAACTGGGATCTTGGTTATTTGTCACTTAAAGGAACCAAGGCAGAAATAGAATTTAAAGCTATTGATTGCAAACACTTTTATCTACAAAGCCAATATGAAACACTGAGCAATAGCAGGCTGACTTATGTTCTGGCTTCTTCTCTTTTTATTCCTCCGTGAAGAGGTTTCACCAGGGATTACATCTTTACGGTGCAGAGCTGTGTTTTCCGGGTGAGCTGAAGCAGGATGGATTTGAGGGTTGACAGTCTGTATCAAAGTCTTCCTCCTGTTTAGACAGCATGTGTGGATCTTTGAAGGCTGTCAGCATGAGCCCAGCTCTGCTGCCATCCACCTGCAGGCGTTCAGACAGGGAAAAGTCATGACACTGCTCAGCCCCTGTACAGCCCGTACCCATAAGGAGCTGCTGGATGTCCCCAGACCCAGCAGAACGAGTGCTGCCAGTACTCAGGTGTGTGTATGTGCACACACACACACACAAACAGGTGTCTCAGGGGACCTCCCAACTCTGCACTCATCCCAGTCATTGGCTTAAACCTCACGGTCCATCCATTAGCCAAGTGGCAGACCCCCTGGTCTGTCCTTAACTCCCAGACCACTCGACTTACTCTCCAGCCCGATTCTCACTGGTGACACATGTGTGACACACACAGCCCTTCACATGCCCCATTGGTGGCCCACAGGCAGAAGGGCACTAAGGCTCCTGGGTCCCACTCCAGCTGCTGCCACTCAGACCACCCCAGCACACACACACACAGGAAAATGGCAGAAATGGTGCCTTGATCCCTCTCCTTCCCTATCTTGGGTTCCCTCCCCACACTGAAAGAGCCCATAAGTCACATAAAGACCTCAAATGTGCTACTCTATATCCCATAAAGGCGCAACTCCATACAGGCCGTGATGGGGGGATGTCAAAGGTGTCCAAGTGTCTTTTGCTGACCCCATTACAGTGGAAGTCCCTCCTGGCTGTGAGGCTGGTCACCTCCTGTGACAGCCCAGAGAGGGGCAGAACAGGGTCAAGTCCCACCCTGGCCTTCTGCCTCCGTCTTCTTCTATGTGTGAGAACACCAGTCCTTCTTCCAACACTACCGAGTTCTTGTCCTTCATTCAACATAACTCAACCCTGTCCACTTGCTTTGAAGTTCTTATGAGATTCTGGAAATGCCATAAACAATAAACATAAAGGTGCTCTAATGGAAGGGGTGGTGATATGTTGAGGTGAGGTGTCACCACCTTCAGCAATTTGCCATCACCTGCCACCAGCGTGTCCTTCAGAGACTCATTCCCACATCTGGGATGAGGGCAAGCAAAGATTTCTAAAGCAAAAGAGGAATGATAAAAAAGCTGTGAGGAGAGAGAATATAAGCAGAAGGCAGAGACAAGCTTGGAAATGGGTGGCCTCAGTCTGCTGCTTGCAGAAAGGAGGCAGACGATGAGGACTGGGCAGAGAAAGGACAGGGAAGCACTACAGTAGCAGAGCAAATCTTCTGACAAGGAGAGCGATGTGGTCTGCATGGCTAATTTTTCTTCTGCAGGTAGATGGATAAATACAGTGAAGGAGTGTGAAAAATAAGAAAGTGGGAAAAGAAATACATTTTGAACAAGTCGGTGCATTCAAACATGGAAATAAGACTGCACAGAACTGAGAGGACCCGTGTCAAATAGTCTGATTACACCAAAGTAAATTTTCCAGGAATTCAGAGACTACTAGAACTGTACCTAAAGACGCACAACTTATGAAAATCTCAGTGTCACTCCAGTTTGCTGAGTGAGAATGGAAAAGTAACCTTTTATTTTAAGTCATGTAGCTGGAAAATTTTCTGCAAGAGGTGCAATGTTATATCCACACTGCAGGGTTTGGTAAAAACACCTGTAGAAATGCTCAGGATGGTACAGCCAGGAACTCTGCCCATCTTTCAAAGCAGTGCAGGGGGTGACTGGTACAGAAAGGGTGGCCAGGAGGATTAGGTGGGCAAGCCTCTGCCCTTCCTGTCTCTCTGCCATAACACCATTAATGAGGCACTAAGATTATTTTAATTAGTAGCATGAAATACTTTCACAAGAATCCTGTAATCATGGAGTCACCAGATGGTTTGGGTCATAAGGGACCTTCTTAGACCAGCTACTTCCACCCTTCCCAAATCCTGCCATGGGCAGGGACATCTTCAACCAGATCAAGCTGTTTAAAACTCCATCCAACCTGGTCTTGAAGACTTCCAGGGTTGAAGCATTGCTCTTTCTGCTCTGAAACTTCACTTTGTTAACCACTTTAATCTTTAGCAGTCATTAAAATGAAGAGCTGGTAAACAACTCTTCTCTGCACTTCATAGCCTTGGTTCTAGCATTTAAGCTTTTTAATAAGTAACATGAATTTTTTTGCTCTTAGCTTTTATTTTCATTCTTCCAGCTGCACTCTTGAAAATAATTTCTCTCATCTTCTCCTTCAGATCTCACTAAAAATAAAGGAGAGAAGCTCAACTTACGACTGAATAATTTTCATAACAAACAGACTTCAAGAGGTAAAAAGAAAAGCGTGATAGACTAGAAGATAATACTCCTGCGAAGAAAGAATCTAAGAGACCTATTAGAGAAATACTAACAATTGTTTTACAATACTACATTTTTAGGATAGACATTAAAAAGAGAACTAGACGCTAAAGGATCCACATGAGAAATTTAGAAAGTGACTGTAAAGCAGCTTACATTCATAGAGAGATGCAATTAATTATGAGACTGATTTGTGTTGATTTCACCTCTAGAAGTGCAGGAAAAAAAAAAAAGCAAAAATTAGATACAAGTGTTTATAGGCTGCACAATTTTTTCATGCAAAAAATGTCTGTGACTAGGCAGAACTGTCTGAAACCACTAAGATTGCACTGCTGGCTAATGGAAGAATTTTATTTTTTTTTTTAAAGTAAGCAAAGAACCGCATTGAAATTCATCCTTAAAAACACTTTAGGAAATGCTATCTTAATGGCTTCAATTGCCACACTTCATTTCTTCTGGTTGGATACTTGGACCCACAGTCCCTCTCAGCATGATTTAAAGCCTCTCCCTGCACCACAGCTGTGGTCTGGCACCACAACTCCTCCATGAACCTGTTCCCAGCTGGAGCCACGCTCACTGTTTTTCTGATCCACAGATTTACCTGCTTTCTCTGCCACCTTTGGAGATTTTCCAGTGGCTGTAGGTCTTTTTCTTTGACTGGCTTTGTCACAAAACCTGGTGATAGTTCTTGCCCTGGTTTATCTGCAACAAAACCATCCAAAACAACCATTGTCTTTTTGTCTTTGGCAAGCACCACCTCAGTGGCCTGAAGTGGCTCACTCACTTTGGGTGCTTCTGGGGAGTTTTGGAAATCAATTCTGTATTTTGTCTTAACAATATCCCAGAGGTAAGTCCAGAGCTCTTGAAAATTAATGAAAGCTTTTGAGAAAAATCATGGTAACTACATCCATGCTTACACACACACATATACAGAAATGCCCCTGATAATACAGTAAAAATAAGAGAGGCAGATGGTGAGAGACTGGAAAGACATGAAGAGGTCTGAAGGGATAAAGCAGCTTAGAAAAGAAGTGGGGTTTGGAATTAAATTGGAGACGCTTTTCAAATAAAAATGGTACTTGAGAAGAGGTTAGGGCTTACTGGAGAAGATTTTTGAGGTAAGAATATAGCAGAATACTTAGGATCAAGTGAAGGGGAACATAATGACATTGGATGGTGACAAGTACCAATTCGTGTCTGTGACTGAAGGAGTTAGTGTTACAGGAGGGTTTTGGTGACAGAAAAGCCAGTCTCATGGATAAATTATGCCCCTCTCCCAAGCGCAGAGATGTGCTAATACAATTTTATGGTTCAACAGCATTTTCATATGGGCTATAAAGCAATTGGTTCGTAAATTAAGAAAAGTCACAAATTAGGAAAAAGCAATTCACAAATACTTTTTAGCAGCCTCTGAAGACAGGCATCACTGAGGCTTGATTTGGATGCCTGTGCTGGTTTGGAGTGTATGTTCTCAAACTCCACGAGCAGCCACCACACCTACTACCTCAACAGTGTGTTTTTTTCCAGCCAGAAACTGCTTGGGGCAATTGTTCAGGATTTTAGGACATCTGAGGACTCAACCGGGGCAGTGGTTCTAGCCCAGGACTTGACAGACTCTGAGCCCAAGCATATTTGCTGTGCAGTGAAGGTGCATTGACTTCTGTGTACCAAGGGTCAGGCTGGACTCTGTGCTAAATAGCATTTCAGGAAGCTCAGCAAAGCCCAGGGTGTCCAGAATACACTGGATTGTATTTGCATGCACTTCATAAGCATTCACATATAATTCTCCCAGGATTTCCCCATGGAAAATATGGAAATCATCCTGCTGAAAGTAATTTTTCTTGCACAAGCTGTTATGGTCTGGCTTTCTGTATATTAATTACATTTTAAGTGCATTTGCTGAAGTCTTGTTTTGCTGGGCTTACCAAGTTATTGCAAAGAAGACACTTGTTACAGCCAACGGAATGTAAAAATTATTGAAGTCCAGAATATGGTTTTGTTCATTTTCAGCATATGTATTGGCTAGATAATACAAAACCCCAGGGTTTAAGCAATTGCAGAGCTAATGTTTCATGGGAACAGCACAATCTCTTTGTGAAACTGCTGCAGATATGAAACTGTGTCTTTTGCCTTTGCCACTTATTTTGCACCTTCAAAATGCAGACACCGTTTTCTGATTTGCCTTGTGTGCTTAGTTGATCCCCACCTGGGATGATGCTCACATGGTGACAGACCTCTCACTCCTGCCAGAGCTGCAATGACACGACTGCTGTGGTCCAGGCCATCCCCTGCCACCTGCTCTGTGTTCACTGGGTAACACCCAGCCATGAGAACATGGAGAAGGTTGAAGGTACAAGGCTCCTTCAGAGACCCTTCTCACATCAGCTTATGAAACACAGAAATGAGTGGAGCCTTCTTACAGGGACATGTCATGGTAAAGACTAACACTGGCTAATTGCATTTGCTAGTACTTTCCTGATGTGTGTCAGATGTAGAGACAGTGATTGCTATCATGCATTTGCTTGGAGAAAAATATTACATGACACTAAAGCAATGCCAGAACCAGAGCATTTGCATTTCCCAGTTCCCACTGCTCAGGTTCACTGTTTCCTTCTACCATTAGACACACCCCTTCCAGAGGACACAGAAAAGATATTTATAGGTTTCCAAGCATGTAGGTTTAAGATCTAAAAAGCCTCTGCTAATAGAAGCTGAACCCAGGAAGGAAAAATACTGTTCATCTGCTGCACATTTTTACATGTCTTTGTAACATGTTTCCTATGTACTTATAGGTTTTGGGGATGCCAGGTAGCTCTAAGGGTTTCCTAAGCAATAACAGGTATTGCCATTTTATCACTGGCAAATAATACTGCAATTAATACTAATATTAATACGTGCTGTTAATATGGCAATTAATAATGGAGCAGGACATTTCTGCAGACTGTTAGCTGGACACTTTTGCTCAAGTAAGGAAAAAAGTTACCACAGGTTCAAACGTATAAAAGGCAGACATGCTGGATGTTGAGAAATATATATTCCTTAATGATACCAGTTTGGCTTTTGTATCTCCTTCAGCCTTTGCTTTCTGTTGGCATCTCTGATTGGGACCAAATACCACTTACCCAAACTCGCAGCATGTTGTTTGGCTGACCTGTTATATATGTTGTAATGTCACCACCTGTCAGCTTGCATTGCCCCTGTTAGACTTCTAAAATGGTAATTTAATAAAGGAAGGTGATATGAATCATCAAGGAATAATTTCAATTATCATCTCTAGATAATTCATTATGCACACATTTCTTGTGAGATCCTTAAATCAGCAGGGTTTCTTAATCAGAGACTTAAAAATTTTGTCTGTAACAGCTAGAGACTTGACCCATAAATCAGCAGCAAGGCCAGCAGGTCCAATTCATGCTTCACATTTTTTTCCCTGTGAGAACGAGACACTTAATTACCACTAAGGTCACAGAAAAGGGGAAAAACCCTGTAACCTAGAGTTGGTTTTGACAGCACCAGTTCTGGCAGTATTTTCTGAAAGCAGAGCAATTTGCAAGCAGAAGACAAAAGCATGGCTGGCACCGCGGCTGTAGCAGTGCCAGAGTGCTGGTACCATCACACTCATCACAATTTATCTTCCTCTGTCTATTGAAGATAATATTTGCTCAAGAGAGACAGTCACACTCTTTCTCAGATTTTAATAGCAAAAATAATTAGTTATTCTGATACAGCCTCCTTTTCTATTCTTCAGTGAAGAAAACTCATGGTTTGCATCCTTCCCTTTGGAGGAGAGGAAGGGTTCTATGCAATTTATGGGAGGAATCGGGTCATGGTGTGACCATGGAACCCAGCTGTGATGCAGAGTGCCCTGGGGCTGGGTTGGAGGCACTGTGGTCTGCAGGGGCATGCTGCAGCCAGCCAGCACTGCTGGGAGGGAGGGAGGCAGGGAGGGAAGGGAGAGCCTCAGCAGGATCCACAATCCTTCCTAAAATGAATTCACCGAGGGGTGAAGCAGGTACCAGCAGGTCAAGCCACCTTTGTCAGTGCATAAATCCTGCTGAGGCAGATGGGCTACATAGAGGGAAGGACCAGGGCTAGCACAGCTAACACAGAAAATGTGTTGAGCACAGCTCTCTAAAGTGCATTAGCCTATCTTAGGATTTCAATCTCTTATTTTCGTGAAATGGCATGGATTTAGCAAGCATTTAAACCCCTGAGAATTTGAAAAAGAAGTTTAGGTTTGTAAATCCACATTTACCCAGCTAAGTAAATGGCCCAAATCTCAGAAGTGCCAAGCTACTTCCAGATTCCCCTGAGGGGAACAGCACTGAATGTCTGGTGCCTCTGAAAGCCAGGTGACAAATTTCAGAGTTTGGCAAACTGTGGGCCAAGGGTTTTGCCAATCAATAGTCGCTCAAATATAATAAGCTGTCTAAGAGCACCCAGTCTGGATGATGGATGCTTGTCTGATCCTGGAGCAAAGACTTTAACCCATTGGCCATGTTTATTGGACTGGATTCAGCAAATCAGAAACAGCTAATTAGTTCTGTCAGCACTCATTTGAACTAGAGTTAGGGCTTTGGCCGGGGATGTTTTTCACTTGTTTTTCTGTTTTCCTTTTCTGGCCATGAAGGTGTTATAGTTCATTAGGGTTGGGAAGTGCCTGAATTCTGGTCCAGCTTTCCTTAACAGGTGGCTGACCAAAGCAGACCCCCAAGGAGAAAGTGGGAAATCGACTCTGCCCTCCAGGAAAAGGAGATTTCTGTGAAGAGTGATCCCACTGAGATATCTTGGAAACCAGTGCATGCACTAGGAATCTCTGTGTCCAAAATTTTCAAGGGTTCAGAATATTTGAGACCTCTTGAATTGGAAGAGATGATGTCTCCTTTCATGTTTTATACAACAAAGAAGATATTTTTGTTAGTCCACAAGTAACAATAATTATTATTATTTGTATTTATTAGAATCATAAAATGAGCTCATCATGAAAATATGTCTGGCTTTTTAAATACATTTTCACTAGTGGCAAAGCTGTCTTCGAAAAACAGTTGAGGTGTAGCATGTATACAAAGTCAACCTTTCCATATAAGTAACTCCTCTTGTATTTACAACTTGGGAATCTGTTACAGGTGGTTTTCCAAGGTACCCTTGGATAACAGGTTTTTTATTGTGGTAAGGGTGCACCAGAGAAAAGGAGACTGCAAACTGGCTGTGCTCCTGCTCCAGAATTAGACAGGACTGTGTTGCTATTTTAGTTTCTTCCTGGTTGCTAGATGGTAATTTGATTGTGTTATTTTACTTCAGCAGGTGATTCTGTCCATTCTTCCTTGACTCCAACATGGGAGCTGTAAAGAGATGAGCGATTTATTTTGGGGCACAGTCAGTTTTGAACACGATGTGTTCAGTAAATGAGTATATTTTTGGCCAGAAAGCAGCAATCACGCCAGCAGGTAAGATTCATCTCACTGTCAGATAATGGAGGGAAGATGTTTGATGTTTTATAACATACGGACAAGTGGCTCCAGCATTCAGAGTGACAGAAGAAGGCATAAAGTTGTCAAGTATCTTCCTCACTGCTGTAGTTGTGGTCAACTAGAAGCCAGCTGTCCAGACGCCAGGGCTTGAAAGATTACATGCAACACTACTAACTAATGATGCCTGAATATGAGCTCTTCCAGCTGAAGTAGCTGCTTTGTACTAGCAAAGATGCATTTCTCAAAAAGACACTGCTGTATTTACTTTCATTAGCTGGGAGACCATGTCAAATGTGCTATGAAGAGTCTCGCATCAGGTAAAAGAGAAAAGCAATTTTTCTTCTCAATTCTATTATCACAGAATCATAGAATGCCTTGGCATGAAAGGGACCTTAAAGATAATCCAGTTCCAACCCCTCTGCCGTGGGCAGGGACACCTTTCACTAGACCAGGTTGCTCAGAGCCCCATCCAACCTGGCCTTGGACACTCCCAGGGACGAGGCATCCACATTATGTTCATTAATGCAATTATTTCTGGGTATGTTTGAATGGTAAAACCAGGTTGGCTTTATTTGCTTGTGTTACTACTACGGATATGCGTTTCCCTTCAGGCAAGATGCTGGAAATAAGGACAACGCTCCCTGGAAGCTGTGCTGTACAACACCGCAGCATTTGAAGCCCACAAAGCCCCAGTGTGAGCCCGGGTTTGCCTGAAGCAGTAGCGTGTCTCTCACTCACAGACCCTCGGGAGCAGGAGTGATAATCGGCCGCTTGTCTGCTACAGGCAACATTTTCCATGCTCCTCCTTCTCTGGCCTTTTGCAGTAAATCCGTAAATTTTCCAGTCCTGGCATCTGTGAACACTTCCCCTAAATGTCCCAGGGGCATCTGCAAGCCCCGGGTACCTGGGCCCAGAAGGAGAAAAACTCCACTGGCTTTGCTTATTTCGACTTGTTTCAGGCTGTCTTCGGTTCCAGAGAGGTGTAATGGTAAAACAAAGCAGACTGCAGAGTCAGTTATTTTTTTAATGCAGCTTTTCAAACTAACATTTGAAGAAAAAGCAACAGGAAATGCAATTTTAAGGGTAGAAATCAGATGCTTTTCTGATTGCTTAAGTTATCTGAACCAGAGGACTGTGAAATGAACAGCCTCAGGCAGGCTTGACCAAGAGGGCTCCAGAGCTGGCGTGGGACTGTGTGACTGATTTCAGGAGAGAGGGACTCCCTCTCTCCTGCTGCCTTGTATAAACCTGAAATTATTCCTTCTCCTCTCCAAAGAACTGCCTTTCTGGAGTAAATAACATTTGTCATTATCAGGAAGGGATGCTGACACTCCTTTTTTCTTAAGGCTGGCATCATTCATGTATGTGCACTCAGGCTATCAGACCAAGCAGACAGGCTAGCTTACAGAAGTAGAATCAGCACATTTGACTCAATAACATTTTTTATCATTAGATAAATAAGTCTCCTAAAAATTCCCACTTCAGCCATCAGCAAAATATTTTACCTACTAACAAACAACCACATCTCACCACTGTGCAGCATTCAGAAAGCATTAAGCCGGGCTATTAGAATTCATTAAATTGCCTTAAAAAGCACAATGGGCATATTATCACATAGGCACATGCACTTACACACGCACATTGTTGTCTGCCCAGGGAACACTCCCAGTCACCTTTCTCAGCAGTCACGCACACCAGGAGCTCCTTTGATTTTAATGAACTCAAGATTTTCCCGTAACTACCCGTCTCCAGGGCTCTGAGAAAACAAACACTCAGGAACGCGGCTCGTTTGGCTGCATTGTCACAGTCTGCATCGGCTATTACAGTCTCCTACAAGACCCACTTAACAGCGTTGGAGAGACTCGCCAGTTCTGTCATGCACAGATCAAAAGAAGTTCAAAAGCCTTCCACAAGTTTCGAGGCTTAGTCCGGCTGGTAATAACATCAGTGATGAAATTGCGATTGTATTCAATGGGAGCAAGAGCAGGTACCTTGGGTCTCATCCCGGAAACTACTGAATTACTGCAGCCCCCCAGTAAGTGCAAGGAGAGGGGTTCAGTGCCACACAAAAGCACATCTTATTTATTGTCAATGTATTTACCAGCTAGTCCAATTAAACTCGACAGCCTATTTGTTGAGGTTTTCTGCCCAGTAGCAGCTGTACAGGTATCAGCCAACCAACTGTAACCCAGCAGCAAACTGAGCAAGAGGTACTGGTGCTGGTCTCTTCATTTGAGCTGTACGTCATTCACACAAGTTTATATGAGTCAAATAAAGGTCACAGCACATTTGTATCTAGCTTTAGGTGAAAGAACACCAAAGCCTTTTCATGCTGACAATGCTTCCCAAAATTTATTGTGACCTTCAAGAACCTGAAAATATTCTGCACCATCATCAGCTCAGGGTCAGCATACATTCAATATTCATTAGAAAAAGAAACTGCTGGGGTGACAGAAATCTGGTGGTATAGATTAGCTGCTGAGATTTTTGATTTCCCAAATCATCTAACAGGAAAGCAGCCAGGGGAGAGGAGAGGAGAGAGCAGGGAGCTTTGGCAATTATCTTGTCTGAGTTAGTTATTCCTCGGCTTACATAGGGAGCCCCTGGTGGCCTAGTGGTTAGATCGCAGGACCTTCACCGCTGAGGCCTGGGTTCGATTCCAGCCAGG
>JAWMRA010000001.1:105219599-105242410 GCA_035584735.1 Pseudotriccus pelzelni | reverse complement strand
ATTGATAACAGTTTCTGGGAAATGGCATGGAAGGCTATAGAATACATAGATTTGGGTTACACCCATCCAGTGATGAACTGGTCCCAGCTGTTCTAACTAGGACAGCATCCCTCCTCTGCTCCTTTCCTTTATTCACAGAGGGCATCCATCCCCTCCAGACCCTATGGGATGGCTACTGTGCTGGGAGAGACATGTGGAACACAGGGATTTCTGCTTCCTGAGCAGCAGCACAACGCCAGATTCTCAGTGGATCAAACACAGGACACAGGAGCTAGAGGGACAGATCACTAATGTCCCCTGTGGTGCACACTGACTGCAAATCAGATACAGTGGTTGCAAAAAGCTGAAAAGAACTGAGGAGAGAAGGAATTGAAATCAGAGAAACTGCATTCTTTCCAGTCTTTTCCATTTACTTGAGTAGTATTATGTATAACAGTAGTACACAGCAAGTCCCTGGGCAGAAATTAAGAAGGCTGATGGAATCCCTGTCACGTCTATGATGTTCTTTAATATCCAAATTAATAGCTGGGAAGTGTATCTTGGTAGACAGATATTTAAAAGCTGTGTCTCCCCAAAGAGGCATCCTGCCTCCTATATGAGCTAATTCATTCCTGCTCTGATTTGGCAAATGAGCCCTTATTTATTTAAAAGCGACCTTCCAAAGACCCTGAAACTTGGTGCAGCTTGCACATGCTCACCTGCATTCCAGGTTTCTGGGGCTAAGATCCCCTCAGACCCACAGTGTGAAAAGAGACTGGCTCAAGGGAACATGAGCCAAGGAAAATGTTAAAACCAAACTGCTGCTTTGGTTGCTTATGTTTGTGTGTTTCCTAAGGGTCACAGGTGTTATTTTTTTATTTGTTAATTAACATCCCTGATTGCAGAACTCTGGTGCATTTACATACAGAATGTAATTTTGGGGGTTTCCATGATCTTGGTGTGCCTGAAGCTGCAATGAGAGATCCTCTCACTTTCACCATTCAGGGGCTGCAGTATTGGTTTATGACCTTATCGGCTTCAGGTTCATCATCCCCTTGAGAAAAGCAAAGGGCAATTCTATCACAAAGAATTGTGAATCAGAAATGAGAGGGTCACTGTGTGGAGCAGAGTAATGCCTGGGGCTGATGCATCCTGAGGAGTATGGTAAGGGTTTGTAGGAGATGTCTGGGATGCTGGAGTAGAGAAGGCTCCAGAGAGACCTCACAGCAGCCTTCCAGTACTTGAAAGTGGCTTATAAAAAAGATGGAGAGCAACTTTTTACATGAGTGAATAGTGATAGAACAACGAGGAATGTTTTTAAACTAAAAGAGGAGAGATTTAGATTAGATGTTAGGAAGAAAGCCTTTACTCAAAGGGTAGTTGTTGGAAATACCTCCCAATAGATTTATTCCTGGTGGAGAAAAATGTCTGAAGAAAAAGAAAACTGAAGAAAAGGCAGCTTTGGAATGCAGCTGAACTACTGAAGCAACAGATAAGTTCCTACCTCAGAGAAACTGTTTTTATGTTATAAAAGCATTAACAATGTTGTTAGAAAATACCCTGCTTGTATGTAAAACGTAGTTTCGATTCTTGGTAAGCCTTCCCCCTAAGCTCACTAGCCCTGTTAGTTAAAGTTTATGGCTTTTCCCCATTCTTGCTGTATCTCTTTACCCATATTTGGATGTATACTCCATTTATAGACACCCCCTTGCATGAAACTCCCTGAAATCCTCCCTAAATTCCACGCTCTATGGATAAAAAGCTATCTCATACTGCAATAAAGGTCTTTTTCCTCTTTTGCCCATCTTGGCTCTTTGTCTTCACTGTTAGTGGAGTATCTGGGAACCCTTGGTCTGAATATCTTGGGGTGTTACAGCTGTCACCTCCAGTAGGTAGTGAGGTACTGGAACTTCTAAGGTTGCTCAGAGAAGCTGTGGATGCCCCAACCCAGGAAGGGTTCAAGGCCAGGCTCAGTGAGGCTCTGAGCAGCCTGGTCCAGTGGAAGGGGTCCCTGCCTATAGTAGGAAGATTGGAACTGGATGATCTTTAAGGTCCCTTGCAATCCAAAATATTTTGTGATTCTGTGACTCTGTGATTTTCTTTTCTCTCCCCCACCCACTCATTTATTATTTCTCCCCTTTCTGCAGTAGTAGGTCAGCCAGCCCTCCCAAACACTGACAAACTGGGCCAGGAGTGTGACTGAGTGAAAGAGGAAGGAGAAGCTGCAGCTGCACCAAAGGCAGCCCCACCACTGCCCCCTTTTCACACTCAAGAGTACAGTGTTTTAAAGTGTCACCAATTCCCTTTGCTGACTAGCTCACTCTTTTTCAGCACTGGACATGCATTGGGGCATCTACAGAGAAAATCTCTGCTTTTTCTCCACAGCAGGAGAATATATTGCAATGTTAGGTGGTAGAATTGAATGAATACAAGCAGAGAGAAGTGCCTTAGATATAATATTTTAATGTGCTTAAAAGTATTCTTAACCTGATAGCTCACAGTGTACACAGAAGCAGCAGGAATAAACTCTAATATTTCTGATTTCTGTGTCAGTCAGTTTTGATGTGCTCCAACAGATGAACTTCCCCAGCATCTGATCAGGATGGGTCTTTATTTCCGTTCCTTTTTCTAAAGGACTCCTCCTTTCTAGTCCTTCTGCTCCCTCCTAGTCAGAAATTCATTCAATAGGCAAAATGGTCAGAATGCCCTTTAACTGTAACTGGATATGGACTTCCTTCAAAACGCAGTTAATTAAAATCCTCTTACACAGAGGAACAAATTTCTAAGGTCATTTTGCCCTGACTTGTTTTGTTGTCCTAACCCAACTAAAGGGAGGATAAAGTGAATTCCAGTTCACTTATGGTACCTGTAGGAAATCCCTCACGACAAAAAAATTGTTGATTAATATGCATACCATTCTAGCTTCTCGCTGCGTTCAAATATGTAATGACAGCTTAAAGATACCCTCTGACTGCAACTGCTGAGGAATACTGCAGTCAGTCACGACTATCTGCACTGTTGCTGTTTTCCGCAGTGAAAAAGTAAGTCTTCCTCAAAGCAATATTGCACAATTCACAGTTAAAGGAACGGGAGCTGTTATGATACAGCTATGCAATGTTTGTGCTTTTACCCAGCCAGCTCTGGCCTGATGCAGATTTGTAAGTGGCAAGTGCTATAAATGGCCCATGGGATTATCAAGCTTTCCTGAGACTCTTCTGGCTGCCCAGCCTCATCCGCCTGCCCTTTCCATGTGCTCCCATCTGGGCACATCCCGTGCTGCTGGCAAGACCTTGCAAGGCTTCCCGATGCCAGAGGCTGATGGTGAAATCAAGGATCACCAATATCTCCACAGAGGCCTGCAATTTCTGACAGTACAGGCTCTGAAGGCATTGCTTTGGAACATCAGCATGAATGAATGTTGTGGGTAAGCAGGGAAATATAAGATGTTAGAACCTCTTTTCCTGGAGATATGCAGCAGTCTGCCTTGAGTAATCACTTCTCAAAATCAACCTGTAATAGCAATTATTACATTTAGCTTTTGCTTTGTTTGAACCTCGTCCTGGGAAAGAATAAGAGGATTTGGATAAAAGCTTAAACATAATTAATCTCTTAGGTTTTTATGCTTCCTTAATTTGACTTTATTTTTTTAGTGTACTTTACATATGAGATTCTTTTATCTGGGGAAGCCAAGTTTGCATTATTTTGGTTACATTTGTTGGTAAGGCTGGACGAGGCAGTCCACAGGTCTGTAATGCCTGTCAGTGGTAGCAGGTTATACAGCATTCACCCTGAAGCACAGGTTACTCACGGCATTTTACTGCTCTAAAGTATCGCACTGGAATTGCCCAAAAGAGAGCACTCTGGGCTTTAAAAAGGCTGTTTGCTGAATGGCTTCTTTCCTTACATACAGAGTGAAGCCAATGTCCAGAAGTTGAAGTAACTCACCATGCACCATGTTTGGGTGTAACGAGCACTAAATCCTGAACTGAACAAATTCACAGATAAGGAATGGAGCATTTCTTAAACACCAAGGTACAAAGGGTACCAGCACGTTTTCAAAGATCTAAAAATAAGCCAGAAAGAGAGCAAAAAACAGTGGAAAAATACTTAAAACACAGCAGCAAGAGCTCTGTCGACATCCCTGCCTGTGCTCGCGGCTGGTAACGCCGATGGATACGTGGTTGCCTCACCTCTGGCACGTCCATCAGCATATGCACAGTCACACGTCTCGTAAATTTTTATCATACTTAGTACAAATTGTCCTTCTGTTCCCTTGTACCCTTGTGTGCACAGAGGCATCACCATGGAGTGGGAGAGAGGCAGTTTCAGAGTCTGCACCAGCCTTTTCTTGGCTGCTGGCAGGGAACGGGCAGAAAAATTGGAATATACTGAAGGAAAGGAGTAACAGTTTGTACATGCTCCATCAGACTTTCTAGCAGCAAGCAGACATTTGTTTTTAAGGTTCTGTTCTAGCTGCTTACAGCAAACCTGGCGTCACATGCACCCTTTATTCCCTGCTGCTGTTTGCAGCAATGGAAGCCTCCAGGTGCTCCACAGCACTTTGTTCTTGTTTTGATTAAGAGTTTGCACTCTCCATAGGTTTGTCACTACTTCATTCAGTGACACATCCAACCACTAACATTAAGTCCCAGACTTTATTTTATTTAATATAATTTAATTTTATTTATGTTACTGCCTCCCATGATTCTTCAATCGAAAGACAGGTTTTCTGCTTTCTGAGGTGGTGAATACCTTCAAAACTACCTTTTAGGAAAAAAAAGGAATCACAACACTTTCAAATGGTTTCATTGTGTTTTACTGAAAATCATAGAGAAATGTTTTAGTCCTACTAAACTGGGCTGAGCCAGTTGTGCAGACATTACGTATCTGTGCACACACTGTCACAAGGATACCTGCCACCAGCTGACACTGTTGTCATTAAGAAGTTTGAAAAGCTGACATTTCTTCTCCCTGCTTCAAAGCAAACTCAGATGAGCAAAAGCCAAGCAGTAAATCTCAAAAGAGGGTTTTGTCTCAAACATCACAGTAACCCCTGTGATAACAGCAAATATCTGATGGAGATAGTTAATTCCCAGATAAGCCCAAATCAATAAGCCTAGGATGAGGCTTGTGAGCATCAACAGTCTCCTTCCACCAGCAGCTGCAGCAGAGGAGGGGCAGGAGGTGGGTTCTGAGCAGGACTGGTCTGGAATATGCTTCCTAAATCTCATCCTTATTGATGCCTGCCACTGCAGCAGCAACACTCACGGCACCGATCAGTTAAAACAGAAAATACAGGGAAACAGTCCTTCCCAAAGCAGTGCATCTGCATCCTTCCTTCCCACTGCAGAGCATCCCCCAAGCCCTGCTTGCTGATCACAGCCCTCAGGCTCAGGTACTGCTGTGATGGGGTTTAGGACGAAACCCCGGCTGACAGGCAACAGATAGAGAAATGTTTTTCTACAGAGCCAGCACTGGAAAAAAAAAATGTGTATGACACTCAGTTTTCCACAGACCCTCCAGTGATTTCAGTGGCCCAAATTCAATGAAGTGCCTACACATTCTCTTAATTTTGGCCTGTTCTGCACTCTAGAAAAATAAATGGGCAGGAATATTTCTGCCCCACAGAAATCAAACCTCTGCTTACTGTCACAGCAGACACCAGCCCTAACCTTGCTCTGCAGGTGACTGTGTTCGTGTGCAGTTTGATATCAAAGATTGAACATGAGGAAAGCACAGAGCACTCCCAGCAGCTGAGTAACACAGGGGCAGATGATGGGGTGCTGAATAATGTATGCTGAAAGAAGAATGGAAGTGAAATATTGGATGCTCAGCATTTATTTAAATTGAAAAAGAAAATCTTGTTTAAAAAGCAGACAAAGAATGTGGAAAAGATCTAGGGAAAATATGAGTCCACATTTTTATGTCCACTGTGCTTTAAATATTTCTTAGGCTATTTATAATGATGTTTAAGACTAAAACTCCTTGACAGTACTTCAAACAAGCAGGCAGGCTAATCAAACTGACAACAGAAGCTATAGCAGCAGTTTGGTAGGGAAAAAACAATCATTGTAGGTCTTTGTACAAACACAATCCAGTTATATGAACTTAATATAGGGAGAAAATCTTTTGAAAGAAACTACTTTAATCTGAAAAGCAATTTTGCCACGTAAGCCCCACTTCCAAATGACTGTAAGTGCCCTTCTGTGCAAGATTAATAATTTTCAAGCATTTTTAGTACTGTTTGATTTGTTCTTCATCCAGCTGAGTGATCCCTTTCATGAGAGGGCACACAAAGAAATCAGCCAAAGAACTTGCTGCTTGAAACGGACAGCAGTTTTGATAAGGTTCACTACAATTTCATTTGACACTGGGTTTCTGATATGTGACCACCGTGGGCAGAATTAGTGGCTCAGCATCAGGCATGTAAACGCTGCCATCCACCTCATGCTCATACACACCCATCTGAATATTACTTTGCTGACTCCCTTTCTGCAGGTATGTGATGACACACTAACTGGGAGAGGGATAACATCAAAATACGTGAAGTGCACGTCAAATCTTGATGCTTAAAGCAGTAAAATAATGGTTTCCTTTTCAAGTGGAGACACTAAAGAGCTCCTGCTGAACTACTGCAGCATTGGAGGAGGTAAGAGTGTGGCAGAGGATCCATCTTTTTTCACATGGCAGCTCTGCAGTTGGTCTACTCAGAGCAGCAGTGTTTTGAGATGAAGAAGGAACTTGTGGAAAGAGAGTTGAGGGGGGACTAAAGTCACTTCGATCTCATCTGGTTCTTGATATACAACAATAGAATGTGAGGACAAAAGGTTTTGCATTATTTTTTTTCTAAAAGTCAAGGAAGTTGCCTTGGTTACCAATTCTTCTTCAGACAGACACTGTGAGGTAAGAAGTTGACTTGATTCTTCTTTTTGAATCAAAAGGCTGAAATTTCTTTTTTTGTGTATGTACTTATCTTACCAGGTTCAAAACCACATGAACCCTGTCGCAGCTCCCTGTAGCCTCAGAGGGCACGGCAGGACTGACATCAAACCTCTCAGCATTACAAGGAGGTGCAGCACTGAACTCACCAGTGACTCTGCTGTGGCAGACACAGCTGTCCAAGCACCAGAGCTATTGAGACTGATGGGGTATCCTGTGAATAAAAATACTTGGAAATTACAAATGTTGTGAATTTAGGCTCTGTTTAGTCAGCTTACCCTTAAATCAAGTTTCACATTGGAAAAACATGCCAAATGCTGTTACTTTTGTCATTTAATACATTGTGACTTAACAACATTGAAAAATCCCCAAGGCACATGTTATGCCAATTAGCTTGCTTTCAGTAGTTGAGTACATCTGAATAATAAATTCAATTACAATCTGTGTGTGTGTGTAATGGAAATGGGGTGACATGAGGCCATGATGATGTTTATTTATCTGTCTGAGCATAATACACTTAATATGAGAAGAAAAGATATAAAATATCATCGACTTCTCTGCAGAAACAAGAGTGAAGTCCTGCCCTCGGGAGCTCCGACTGTGGCGGTGCTGCAGAGCCCTGAGGGCCTGATGAGAAGCCAGTGAGACCGGCAGGGACTTCCCATCCCCTTCCACAGGGCACGGCTCAGGAGATGGGCTTATGCCCCGGCAATGATAATATTGTTGTGAGGAAACACGGCCGGGGTGATAATTTTTTTTCAAGGCAGCGAATATATCCCATGAAAGACCAGCCTGGTGAGAGCAAAGTAAAACCCCCAAAGCCTCCTTTTACACTAACTTAGAGGTTTCCGACTGAGAGTTTCCCACAGGAAAGTGCAGCCATGCCCATGTCTTTAACAGGACTGAAAGAACTGGAATTCTCTTAGAGAGCTCAACAGGTTTGTGATACATCCCTGTATCAAAACTCTAAAGTAAAAAACCACCATGTTGTGAGTTATAATGTGTCCTCTTTCTGATTTGAATTAACCTATATTCCTTTATTTTTATTTTTTTAATTTCTACTTTTCTTCTTTTATTTCAAAAGCCATAGTAAAATCAAAAGACCAATCTTAAATAAAACTTGTGATAATTTGTTCTTTATACAATGTAAATATATTAATGTTTGTTGAAATCACTTTCTCTGCAGATAAAAGAGTACAACAAGTGTATTCTCAGCTCAGGACAGAACATTTAATTTATTACACGTGTATATACCATGAGAATATAAAAAAATTCCTATTTTGTTTCACCACAATTTGACTATTCTGAAAGCAAGAAAATAAAACTTTGAGCATTGGAGCAAGCATAAACAAAGCATAAGGAAAATCTTGCATCCCTTTCAGTCCCTTCTGACTGACCTGATCACTCTTTGTAATAACCTTATATTTAATTATGATGCAAATAATTGCACTAAACATTGCATAAACTTCATATTAATCAATTTAGGGCACAAGAAGCAATTCCCGTTGTTGAATCCCTATTTATCAAAGTTGCCATAAATAAAAGAGAGGACATTTTAAAGCACTCACTGAAATTAAGGAAGCCTGAAGGCAATGCTGCTTTGCAGCTGTCCATGCAGCCCTGCTGGTTTATGCCAGCTCTGAGGTGTCCCCTGGTGGTTATAACAGTAGCAGGAGCAACCACTAACTGTCCAAATCTTTTCTGAGAGATTAGATCAAATGCCCCAAAATGTTTAGATGTAGGTAAAACTTAAGAGATTCTAATTAAAACTAAAATTAAAACCAAACAAACACACAGATCCCACTCTCTCACCCCCCACCCAAAAAAAAAAAGGAAAACGTTTTTATGTGATTAGGCTTTTTCTTTCTTTGTTGCATGAGAAGCTGCCACACCTCTGTGGGTTTTCTGTGTCATCTAATACATCCCTTGCTGTGTCAGGGACCCTGCTCTTTATCTGGCCACATTACACCTGCTTTGGTTATATTTTGCTTCCAAATAGGAAGTACTGGCAAATATTTTGTGCCCTGCAATGCTTAGGCGTTTGCAGTGTAATACAAACCCCGTTCCCATTACATGATTAGCAGCCCCTGGAATAATTTGCAGTGGTGACGGTGCTCCCTTCTGAATCTGCATTCCCCAAAATATTTCCTTGCAGAAGTAAGCTTTATGATCTTGCCTTTTGGCACATCCTTTGCAAAACTGTGCTTATTCAAACATATGCTATTTACTACACTATTGCTGCTCAAAATAATGAGAACAAACCTAATATTGTTGTGCAGCAGAGGAATCTCAGGTCAGAGATGTGAAGCCCCGTCTCAGTGATACTTATTATAGAGAAAATCACTGTAGGGTAAACATCGTCCAGGTTAAAAGCAGAGAAGGAATATGGACAGAAAGACTGAATAAATCGGCACCTTAGGAATACTTGACAATGTGACCTTTGCTCTGTTTATTCTACTGACACTTGGTTCCTCATCTTTAACTGAAAATATGTATCCGAGGCTTGAGGGGATAGTAGGGTATAAAGTTTTTATTTGAGCTTTCATGGTACGACATGCCAAGAGAAATACAGCACTCAGGTCACCTCAAATTAGTGCCAATAAAACTTTTATGTACCCTTGCTGAGTACTTAGATGATGCTCTGGTCTCGGTGCTAGTCAAGAACTGTGTAGCACCCAAGTGCCTTGCTGCATCACACTGCCATGACTCTGTGTCTGTTTTACACATTTTGGGTGCTACTACCCTGGAAGCAACAAAAAAGGAGCTACCAAATCAAAATGCTAATAATGTTTTGAAATTATTTTTGAAGCAACTTTTTATCTCTCTGCTTAGAAGGCAAATACTTCTATTTGTCCCAGGCCTTGCTGTCCCAGCCACACAAAATACCAAAGGAGGGTCTCCAAGAAAGGAAATCTCAGTGATGGCAAGCAAAATATCCACTGGTGCTTTACTATACTATTCTGAGTGGCTCTGGGGCAGGCTGACATTGAGATGTAACCTCACCTCAGCCCACTGGCAAAATCCATGGCACCATCTCTGTCCAGCTGTTCATAGATGCCTGACTAGGAACAAGGAGTTTGGGGAGGCCAATGTGCACAGGCAGCAGGGTCCCTCTGACAGTGGATATTCAGGGCATGGTCCTAACCACCCTTTACTTACTGAATCTAGCCTAAAGGGGATGGAAACAGGCTTTTTGAGCACAAGAATCTGATGACATTAAGATCTACACAGACATTTTTAGAATTAGAAATAAATGCTATATATTACAGAGAGAAAGTGAAAACATCCCTGTTCTGGTGGTTGTACTTAAAACATTGTGCACTGAAAAGCACTGAGTTTCGAACTTTTGAATAGTGACAGACTGAATATTGCCTTTTTTTATGTGGGGAAAGAGGCTGGTATGAGAGAAAGAGAAAGAAACATAAAATCAGTAACGAATAAAGGCTGTTTCCATGTGCTAAGTCCTTGAAAATCAGAGTTAATGCCAGAGAAAAAGGAGTCACAGGTAAAGGGCAGGTACATAAATCATTAGCACATTAATCTATGCATAACTTCCTATTTACTGTGGCTGCCTGAGGAAGCTTAATTTATTCTCCCTGTGCTCACAGAATAACAACTGTTTTGGTCGGAGGTCTTTCTAATCAGTTATCTGCATTTGGTTTAAGTTACTTACCCAGAAATACACTCCCTGATGCAAAATGGCCAACCCCATTTCTCCTCCATTTTTAATACATTTTTGTCAAAGGAAACTTGTCTCTGTGAAAAGATCACCAAGCAGGGATCCAAAAAATGATAAATAGTACTGAGCTCTCAGGTTTAACATTCTCCTTGGTCTTTCCCATTTCATTCTGCCCCAGCTGTTTCCACTGGTGGTGTAATGAATAGGCTAATTACTACAAGTTCATTGCAACTGCTATTTTTTTAAGTGTGAATTGGATACTGAAACCCAAGGTCATCACTGTGCCTGGTAGCCCTTCCTCTAGCTAATGTTCCCAGACTTAAGTGTCCTGTTTTCAGATGCATTTAGTAAGCTTTAGCATTAGCACCAAAAATTTCCAGACTCAAGGCTTGCTTTGAGTTGTCCTTGTTATTGTTTAAGACACAGTGCTCCAGCTGTTTCAGGGAATTAAAGGAAAGTGTTGGTAGTGAAAAAAATGCAGTATGACAGAGGGGGTCATGCTGTGTCAGCAGCGTGTACTGACCACTGTCAGGAAAATCTACCCACTCAAGTGTCCTAAGTCCTATGAGCATCAAAAAAGCAGGGTTTGTTCATAGTTAGTAAGACTTCTTAGAGGGTTAACAGTGAATTTTCAAAACACTACCTAAGAATTTCATGGATGTTTAGAAGAAATTCTTCTTTGTGAGGGTGGTGAGACACTGGAACAGGCTGCCCAGAGAAGTTGTGGATGCCCCATCCATGGAGGTGTTCAAGGCCTGGTTGGATGGGGCTTTGAGCAACCTGATCCAGTGGAAGATGTTCTTGTCCATGGCAGAGAGGTTGGAAAAAGATGATGTTTGAAGTCCCTTCCAGTCCAAACCATTCTGTGATTTTATGATTCTAAATGAACTTCAGCATCTCACAGCTTTGTGCTTACCTACTCACCATCCTCAGGGAGGAACTGACCACATTTTCCCACCAAGTGACAAGGCTAAGCCAGTTTACAGCTTGATTGCTTCCTCTGGCCACCCAAAGTCAGAGAGGCACAAGAATTGCTCCAGCATTTGTCCTTCCTGCAACTGCCACGTGGTGCCCTTGATGCCTCTGCTGCCACTCAGGGTTTAAGGTGAAAGAAAGGTCACCCATTGGAAACACAAGTGATGAGGACCCAGACTGGCAGAAAGCCAGGGAAAAGACAAGGATAAAGTGCCTAAAGAAGGGCACTTGAAAATGTTGAGCAATTTTACTTACTGCCATCCCCATCATCTCTACCTCTGAAATCTCACTGAACTCTGCCAATAGGATATTTGTTCCAGTTTTGGCAAGATATCCCCTCAAGTGGGTTCTGGACAAGCACTTTTTAAAATCAGATGTGGAATCATTAAGGTTGGAAAATACCTCCAAGATCATCACGACCAGCCATTGAACACTACCATGCCAACCAAACCATAGCACTAAGTGACACGTTCAGTTGTTCCTTGAACACTTCAAGGGACGGTGACTCCACCACTTCCCTGGGCAGCCCCTTCCAACGCCTGACAACCCTTTCAGTGAAAAAATTCCTCCTAATGTCCGACCAGAACCTACCCTGGCACAGCTTGAGGGCCTTTCCTTTTGTCCTGACACTAGTTGCCTGGGAGAAGAAGCTTCCCCTTTGCTGCAGCCTCCTTTCAGGTAGTTGTAAAGAGCACTAAGGTTTTCCCCGAGCGTCCTTTTCTCCAGGCTAAACATCCCCAGCTCCCTCAGCCACTCCTCATACGACTTACTCTCTAGAACCTTCTCCAGTTTCCTTGCCCATATGCTGGCAAACAGGGCAACCTGGATTCTCTGCAGATGGATTAGAGCTGAGAAGTGTCATGTGCACTTTTGACATTGGTATTCTGAAGTTGGAAGCTGGAAACCAACTTCACAACTCTCATTCTAGCTGGACAGATGGCTACTTGGAAGATGAAGTATTAGTCATAGGAAGAGGTGTTCTTAGGAAGGGAAAAGCCACTGTTATTCTGATAGGTTGATTATTAGAGATAAAAATTTAAGGATTTTAATTTCTTGCTAAATGCAAGAAATACTCCTGTGCTAGTAAAGACAGAGGTTTGCCTATGCAGAATTAAGTCTCTCTGTGTCAGAAGTGACAACCTGCCTCAGCAGAACTCCTAATCTGCCTCTTATTAACGATGAGTGTCAAAGAGCCTGGATTAGCCATTAAGGTTGCCAGCTGCAAATTAGGACAGTGAAGCTTAAGACCTTGGTATGACAAGGTAAAATGCTTTCTTGCTTAAATTGATAATGTTTCATTCTTTTATAGCATTTAACATTGCCAGATTGAAATACTTTCCTAACTAAGGTCAGGTTCATCATCTCCTTTTTCCACAAAAGGAGAAGTGGCAGCACAGGGAGGTGACACAATGTTGGGTCCTGAGACGGAGGTCCTGGGCCATCTGCTCTGGGATAGCCCCAAAATATCATGTCCCAGAAGGGAAATCCTGGACTGTCTGCTCTGTGGTACCCTATGTTTAGGATACCCTTGGGCTAAATTAAGGTGAAAAAACACCAAATGATTAATTAGAAAGTTTTATTTATGGCAGCAACAATTTAAACTTTATGGTAGGTTGAACAGCCCGTGGCAGAAACAATTTAAACATTTCTGAACAGCCCGTGGCAGCAGTGAATTAAACTTTTAACCTTATGATAGACAGGCTGAACAGCCTGTGGCAGCAGCAATTTAAATTTTTAAGAGGAAGAAAGGAAGAAGGAAAGATAGGAAAATAGAGGTAGAGAAAAGGATCTGGGTTACCACCCAGGGTTCCAGTGCTGTGTCTGGTCTGATTCCTCTGGATGGTGGATGCATAGATGGCAGGAGCACACACAGCACCTCTCAGCAGTGCTATTTATAGAATAGTCCTCACATGTGTGCATTTTGTTATCCTTGAACTTTTCAGAGTGGGGCTGGGGTGTGTTGTGGTTTAAATTCCACACTCTCCCCCCCCACCACCCATCAGAGATACAAGTGCAATGCTGTCTCAAACTTGTTTTTAGAGACAGCTAGCCAAGATAAGGAAGTTAGTCCTAAAAAGGTGCTGTCCTGTCTCCACAACACCCTCTCTTCCAACCTCACTTTGTCTCATCAGTACAGCAACATTCCCTTTCTCTTTTGCTCAGTGTTTGAGGCTCTTTCAGGTTTACATGAATTCCTTCAGGTCTTCAGTCTCTCACATGTAGCACATTCATGATCATCCATTGTGCCCAATGGCACTTGCCACCACATAGCTGAGAACTCCCAAGTCTCAGTCTGGTGCTGCAACTACCAGATTTTCTCTTATTGGAGAGAAACTATTTTTCTCAAAGAGTCAGAAGCACCAAGTAAACCTGACAGGAAAACTAAACAGAGAAGAGAGTTGGGGAACATACAGGCTGTATAAATGCTTTAGGTCTTGTCTTGTATTCCACTTTAATTCATGGGAAACCGTGCTCCAGACCTGCAAACTTCGCCTCAAGGTGTCAGAGGAAAGGGAAGGAACTCTGAAACTACTAGTATGATTCCTCATAAAGGGAAGAAATCTTGCTCCAGAAGCTAATCCAGCATACTGATGTAGTCCAGCAGGATGAGGCAACAAGATATCACCAGCAACTCACAAAGCTTTTCAGAGCTTGGCAGTCTGGCTTCTCTCAAGAGATTTCTTAAATTAGAGGTGAGCAGATGTGAAGAAGATGTGCTTTTCAGCAGTGCACATCAGACCCTGTGCAGCACAAAAGGCATTGCCAGTACCTTTCCGTAGAAAAATGCAGACAGCACATTAGGACTAGGGAGGGATTCTCTGTCTTGCTCAGGGAATCCAGACCATACTGTCACTGGTCTGCCTCTGCCCTCACTGCCTTCTTACCTGTGAAACGGAGGCAATACTTCCTTTTGGCAAAGTGCTTTCCACGTGAAACTGCTGTGAAAGAGCAAAGTTATTATTATTATTTATTGCCACTACAGTAGATATACCTGAACTGGGGAACCTGAGAAATTAGCACAAGGATGTGTGGCCGAGGAGAAAGCAACAGTGCACCCTGTTTGGGTCTCCACCCATGATACGAGGCTTGGGAGATGTGGCCAAACACACTCATCCTACAGTTCAAAAAGAGTTCATGCAGCAACTGTCCTCAGCCTTAATCTCAGTTAATTTCGTGAGATGTTTTTCAGAACTGAATTTCCACAAATGAGTGGAACTGCTCCAAAAGTACTACTCTGCCCCCAAATGCTCAGAATTGGATATATGCTAGAAACATTTTCCACTGCTAACATACACAAATCAGGAGCTTGAAGTAAAAATGCTTTCTCATGTTAGTTTTTTTCCCTTATTCTCGTTCTGAAACAAAGTAGATTTTACACACCTTTATTGAAAGTGTCTGAAAAATGTCGTTGCATGCCACCATTCTGAACACATTCTGGTCAGAAGCACCGAGGTGGCAGAAGAAAATGGTGATGTATGTGATGTTGCATTGTACTGATACATGTTGCAAAATAAATAGCACAAATGCGAGGAAGTTAAAAAGTCTTTTAATACAGTTTTCAGATGAGACCATCTGCAAGGCAGCCAAATGGAACAAAAAAGAAATAAAAAAAGGTAAAATGAAGACAGAATTAGATAACACAGTCCAAATTCTTTTTTTGCTTAATATCTTTCCATTTAGTAATTTGAGACCTATGTGCTTCTTAAAACGTAGTATAAAAGCTATGAAAGCAGCTAAGGCAGTCATCCAAACTCTATTTTCATGTCTGCAGCACACAGCTAGTGCTGAGAGTCACTGCTGGCTTACTGCTGCCCCTGGGAGGGCGATTTTGTCAATGAAACCTCAGACCACTGAACTACCCATGAATTCTAATGCCTTTCAGTTCACAACTCCTTTCACTAAAGTGAACTTTCTAAAGATAAGGCAAGGATATTCTTTTTCAATATCTGACATTTACTTTTCTCCTCTTCCAATACACTGAAGTAATCAGTGGAGATCACAACAATACACAACCAATAAGCCAGTGCTTCCTGCTGCCTTCTTCATTTTCTAATTTGTTTTTGTACACAGCTGAACTCAAAAAGGTCAGCTCACAAACACTGCACATTCCTTCTGCTCTTCAGAGCTAGGTAGGTTTGGAGTGCTGAGCACAGGTTAAAAACGAGGAAATGCCAGTAAAGTTACAGCTGTGTGTCTTCTCTACCCTGACTGTTGCTGCAAGGCTGGAGAGCCTTCAGAGTTGTCTTTTTAGCACAGGAGCCCACCTGAGGGACTGCACCTCTTTCATTTCCTTGCTTTCATCCACAATTCCTCGCTTTCATCCACAATTCCTCGCTTTCATCCAGTTACATCCATGTAAGCCAGTGTAACACCATGACATTATTCTGTCTTTGTGGGATTTTGAGAGCAGCTGGCACACTAATCCCATGTCAGTGTCTGTTTGTGGTTCTGTTCAAGGAAAGAAGTGAGGGGTAGGCTGCTTGGGCAGAGGATCCTCAGTGAGTGGCTGATAGCATGCTAAATTAATACCAGTGGGACCCATGTAGTTAATTCCATTTGACGTACACCGCTGTCCCTGTCTGAGACTAAGACTGGACCTTGCTCCAGCTAAGCTCTACCAGCAGTTTACAGAGAAAGCGTGTCTGTTCAGCAGCTCGTAACCCAATTGGAAGGTCACCTGTACACTTTAATATCTTTGGTCTCTAATTCATTCTAAATTGATTCTAACTCAATTTTCCATTGTATGTTTTATCCACCATCATGATTTGGGTGATACTTCCAGCCATGCCTGGAGGAGTGGCTGGGAGAGAAGGGGCTCAGTGACATGAACAGGATGCAAGTGTGGTCAAGAGGATCTGTACAGGATACCATCACTGCACCCATGAATGATGGGCAGGGAGTGGTGTGAAGTGATCCCTCAGCTCTGAGTTGGGAGGGGTCTGAGCAGCAGCAAGTCACGACTGCCTGGGAATTATCAGTGCTTGACTGCTCCCTCATTTTGGAGAAACTGAGAGAATATGATCCCTTCCCTTCAGCACCAGCCACAGAACCGGCAAATGGAAAATGGTAGAGCCCTGAGGTGGTGGTTAATTGGATAAGGATGAACAAAAGGTAGGAAAGGGAGAAAGAAAAGCAGTTTTATGTGCAATTTTGGGAGCAGCTTTAATTGCCACACAAAAGGAGAGGTTATACTATCAAACAGGCAGAGGGAGAAATTACTAGATCTCTGCATATTTGGTGAAAGGACTGCAGGATCAATTAAATCAGGAAAGGGAGGTAGGGGGAAAAAATGGGAATCCAAGTTGATAAGCTTATGGCTGCTACTTGCTTCAGTGGAGTGCATGGAAAGACAATTACTGGAGAATTTAGGTAGGAAAATGCATAGCAGAGAGAAAGAAGATCTGAAAGAGGAAACAAGGGAGGAAAGTAGCTGAATTATTACTGTTATTGAAGCAGCTGCAGAAACAGTTACAGAAAGAAAAGTAGAAAACACAAAAATTGGAAGAAAATGTAGAGATGACGCTTAAGCAGGCTGCTAATCCACCTGGCATTGTACAGATGAGAAAATTAATTGCATCCCCTGAAGAAGAGGATGGAAATATAGGGGGTGATGCCTGTGATAATGAACTAGGGGGAAATGGTTCTTTATCTCTTTCAAATCCCCCTGTGCAGGAAGCCAGATCCACTGCAAAAGCTCGGGGTGGACAGAGAGACCACACGCAGAAAACAACGCAATTCGATCCAATTCAGACGGCTGATTTGCAAGGGCGTTATGGCCATAAGTCAGGCAAGACTGAAATGCAGCAAGTGGAATCCTATCAATGCAGACATAATAATGGCCCATACATTCAGATTCCAGTTGATTCTCATTAACAATTAACAAAATTTCTGATAGATTTGGGAGAACAACTGCCAAAATCAATGCAGCAAGATGCCAAGAAACTGGGTGTGAGACCCAGAGGGCAAAGAGTTAAAATCACTGGAGTAAAAAGGGCACATTTTTGTTACCTGCCGAACCGCCAACATTAATTTATGGCTCTTGGGTGAGAAGCAGATGTCAAATGCTCTCTTTGCAATGAAAGATCACAATGGAAACTTTTTGGGTTTCCATGTTCTGAACTACAGAACCTGGTGTCTGCTGGACGGCAGAGTGTGGTCCTTTACATCAAACATCAACCCTAACCCTAAAAGAAATCCAGAAACTGCAGAGCACCTGCTCTGTGTGGCACCTGCACTCCCTCCTTCAAGGATTGCTAGTGTACCGCAGTGCTGGACTTTGCTAAGGTGGAATTTCCGAAGCTACAGCTGATTTGGCCCCACCAACAGCTGTGGTAGCAATACTGCAAACCAAACAGCCACAATACAAGTGCTTGGGCGTTGATGGGGTGGTAACAGACTGCAACACAACGTGAAAAGATGCCCTGTCCCTGAAAATGCCATGTTAAAACTGTTCTGAGAGACAGAAGCAGTCACTAGAGGGAGACAACGCAATTTCATAGAACAACAAGTCCAGAAAACTTTTTAGTTGGAGAATTAATAAAAAGCCAGGAAATCTGTGCCTGTGAGTCTTATGGGTTAATTCCCTGTTATTACCTTGTCTATTGAACTCAGAACTACAGGATCAAGGGTAATATTTGCCTATGCTGGAAGCAGGGAATTGATATTACAGGGAAAAAAAAGAAATAACCTGCTCCCTTTTCTGTCATAAGCAGTATTCACTTTTAAAATGCCTTTTCTGAGAACCTAAGAGAAAAAACTGTCATAGTCTTTGTATCTGTGCATCTGTTGCATGACTAAACACCCTTCCACTGAAGTGATGACTCCTTTGATGTTGCATTTTTAGCCTCTGAATGAATTACTGTTCATTTAACCATGAAGAAATTAAAGGCCCTGGTACACATTTTCTTAACCCCTACTAACTTTTGATCTATGAAGTAGCTAGTGATTTACAAAGTTATTTAAAAGTGACAGGCAAGCTTCTTCAGGAACAAACCTTTGGGACACCTGAGAAAATAAGGAAACATGACGAGGCAGTGATAGGAATACATCTGTTAGGTATTAAATTTAAAATACATTCAGTTTTAAATTTTAAGGTCTAGGCAGCAGAGTTAACAAATTCAAAAGCTGCAGTTGTTCCTCTTCTTCATTCTCACTTCTTTCCTTTAGTTCTCTGATTCATCCCTTTCCCCGCCGTTTTTTGCCTGGGTCCAGCGACCAACTGAGCAGAGGGTTCTGATGAAAGACGCTGAGAGAGGGGCAGCACAGGTGTTTTAGCATTCCACAATCAGCTTTTTTATGACTAAGACCTGGATAAAGCAAATTGCGTATTGGATTCTTTGCCAGGAGTACCGGGGGCAATGAACTCAACAGGTTTCCCAGTAAACTGAGGGAAGACAGACACTGAGTGAGCATTGGCAGTAAAATAGTAGTCCCTGAGGGCAACTGCAGAAGGATTGAAGGTACCACTGCTTCAGGTACCTCCTTGCACTCCTCAGTGTTTTTTCCACTACAGAAAATTCATATTAGTTTAGCTGTGCTGAGCTAGCAATATTCTTCCATGAGAGAATTGTTTATGCTAATCTAATCACTGTTAATCATTTATAACAGTATTTACACTGGAGGCTATCTACTATAGTTATTTCAGTTTTTATAGTAATAATAGCTGAAACGATACAAACCTGATTTTAGACGGACCTAGAAGCATGCAAAATCTTCACTGGACACAAAAGGTACTAGCCCAGTTTAAGACATTTGTAAAACAGATGCTTTACCAATATCTACCACATGTGTCTTGTCATTTGTGGAGAAAATGCTGCCTCCTAAGGCCTGCTTTCTATTTATCTTGTAGACCCTCTTGAGAAAAAAAAACTAAAGCACGATCAGCTTTGAACTAATTTGTGTTCTGTGACTTCAGGGGAATAATAACTCTACATGCTCCTCTTTCTGCCGCTCATTACAGCGCTGAAGACTTGCTAGTTCTGCCTGCAGTGTCCAGTGAAAAGCACTGTAGCAGCTGCCCTCAAGTGTGACAAAAGATGTTTGTTGATTTCTTTTACTAAAATCACAGGTTTACTTTTTTTGTTCAAACTTTAAGGAAAAAACCCCTTATCCTCTCTCCAATCCTTTTATCTGCTTAAGTCTTATGCAAATGACAAAGGTAATTACATAAATTACAGAGAGTGAAAACTGGTGTGTTCATTTACTCAGGGCTGAAAATGAAGGCAATAAATATTCAAAGCAGTGTGATGTACCACTGTGTGAGGCAAAAAGACATCAGCCAAACTGAATTAACTGTTTGTTGGCAGCATCTTTGAAGTGGATCTTGCTTTTATGAGTAACAAGGTCACTTGTCACCTAGTTCTTGCTGATGTAATCAGTCAGATGGAAGAGTGAACTGACAGCTCCTGCCTTTCACCAGAAGCAAAATCCCCACACACAGAAAACTCCCTCCCTCCCTCTAAATTCACAGGATCTGTATAGCTTCTCTAAGAATTAATAGCATTTCTTATGGAAACCCAGTTTCTGCCAAATTGGGTTTAGATGCACTTCTGACTCAACCCCAAGCATTACACATCCTCAATATATATTTAAAAAAAAAAAATCCAAAGAAAAACACATTTCAGAAACTCTCCATGCTTTAGTCATGCTTTACTGGTTTTTTCACCAAATCTTTGCCCCTTGTCAAAATATTCCTCATTTTTCTTAGTTTGAGAGATCCCTGTGGTGGTGTCTTTGATGGAAGGGTGAATTCACCTGCCTGATCCAACACAAAAAGCATGCAAGGCTTTACGGTGATGGATGTGATATTCAAAAGAGACAAGGTCAGCTAAGCCACGAGTGAGCTGCATACTCCTGAAGCAATATGGATTGGAAACCCTTTGCAAACAGATCTTTTTTGTCTCAGAGGAAGGATCTCTTGCTTTTTTCTCCTTGAACTCTGATTTGTGGTTTTGCTTGAGGGGAGAAGTGAAGAGCAGGCTGCTTGAATGATTTCAACTGACTGGTTTCCATGTTTTTTGAGCTGCCTGAACAGTCTTCTGTTACCAGGACTCAGACTGTATGTATGATACACTGAAAATTCTTTGAACGGGAAAGCAGATGAGATTTGAGTGAGAATTTGCATGAATTTCAGATAAATGGATAAACTGGGTGTCCAAATGTCTGTGTAAGACACAGAGGCATAGAAAGTGGCCTCTGTTCCTGTTTCTATCCCTTTCAAAACCCTCTCTGCAAGGGTCTTCCTTTGGCACAGTAACGATATTTTACTCAAAAAAATACTTTTATTGTTTATTTCAGTGTAACCTTACTGGATTTATTTCCTTTCCAACAATTACATGAAGCTCTTCAAAATACTGCTAATAACTGATAAGTAGCAAGAAAAATGCATTCTTTAGTTATACTCACTTGCTACTCTCAACATAACTCAAGGTGTCATCCACAGATAAAAACTATTGCCATGAATTTCAATCCTTCTGTATGACACAGCAGACACTTAGAGGGATCATTATGCTGACTATCTTCTCTGTATCCCATGTTAATTCCAGCTTTTCATTGTTTCTGAATGCCATTCATTTATTACTGTGGATACAATCTCTGAAAATGCATCAGTGTGGAAAAACCCTACATTGCTGTAAATTAGGGAACAACCCTTTTATTTTCCAACAGGTGTTATTTGGATAAAATGTCGCTACAAAGCTCTATACCCCTGTAGTAAACTGCAACATATTTTTCTCCCTGTTATTTGAAAGCATTCATCCAAAATTCCATGCTACCAAACATTAATTTCCTAAACAGTCTGGTTTTATTCTACCACAATATATGCAGAATAGCTGTTCTCATCAACAGGTAATTTGAGTTACACCGTTTTGTAAAAAATTGTTGTACTCAGAATTGCATTAGACCACTTCAAGGTTATTAAAATTAGGCATCAAGCTAGCTTTTACCAGAAGTGTTTCTGAAGTGTTTCTTTTTCTAAAGCATTTCTTTTCTTTTCTGGCTCTTTCTGAATGTGAAATTAAAAGTGACAAAGCAGCCTGTTCTGCAGTTTCTGCTGCCCTCTGATGGGTGAAATGTTAGAACAGCTCCGGGAACTCACTGATTTTATTGTGTTGTCCTTGCTCATCGTGAGGGATTTACCCCCCTCTTTCTCCTCCTCAGGTAAGTACTATGCAAATACATAAATTGCTGTTTATGCCCTCTCTCTCCAGGTGGTGATTTGTATATGTGTAAAGGGAAGGGAAAAAAAAAATATAGCTACCCTTTAAGAGGAAAAAAAAAAAAAAAACAGATTTTAGGTTTCAGCTCTGGCATGGCTGGTTCTAACTCATACTTCAGCTTGAGTAAGTGTGTGATCTCTCTGAAATCAGTCTAAACATGGGGTATCAGGAGGTTAAACACTGTATGCTTGTTCTCCACTTGATCATAGAATAACTTATACTGGACTGGCTTTCTGGAGGTCATCCTGGTCCAAGCCCCTGCTTGAAGCATGTTCAAAAATGTTGTGTCCAGTACATACTTGAGGACTTAGTGATGGAGATCCCACCACTTTTCAGGTCATCTGTTCCAGTGCTTGACCACCCTTCCAGTGAAAACATCCTCTGATTTATTATGCCCGAGCTCCCAGTCAGTTCATCACCAGCCATCTGCTTGCACAGCCTTCCTCGTTGCTTCCTGGCTTGTCTTTCCTGAAGATCCTATTACCACCCATGCAGCACTCCAGTCCTATAAACTACCTCACCCCATTCTGTCCCCAAGAAGGCCCAGCTCTGCAACTGTGCACACCCTTCTAACTGCTCCTCTTTATTTGCAGCAGGTGTTGCCATGCAGGCACTTGAAATGGGCCCCGTCACAGAGAAATGCCAGACCCTCCCCGCTGTGCTGTCACTTCCCCACTGCTCCTTGTGCCTTAACTTCTCTTTAACTTTCACCAGCTTACCTAAAACCTGTCCTCACTAGGTTTGAAGACTCCCAAAGACACTCTTCTTGCCACACCGTGTCAGGTGGGTTTTATTCCTGCTATAAAGTCCTTCATCCTCCTAATTGCAATGTGTAGGAGCCAAACTCCTGTCTGGAGTACCAGCCATACAGCAAGTGTCAATCCACACACTGAATGTGGCAGTGGACATACCATATTTAGGATGGAAAAAGTCCTGTCAGAAATAGACTTGTGAAGAAAATGAAGAAAACAACCCAAATGCCATAAAAACAGAGGTTTTTAATGTTGTTTAAACATGTTTCA
>JAWMRA010000001.1:105203572-105219499 GCA_035584735.1 Pseudotriccus pelzelni | reverse complement strand
TCCCAGGAAGATATCCGGAAGACTTCTCATTGGCTTTTTTAACCCCTTCCCCTGTTTGCTATTGGAAGATTCTGTAAACCTTTGAGACCTCTCATTGGCAACCCTACAACCCCTAAAACCCATATAAACCTGTACCCCACAATAAACTTCCTCTTTTGCTCGTCTCTCTCCTGTGGTCTGTGTGCCGCTCACTGCAGGCTTCCAGGCCACGCGGCAGGGGGGGCAGGGAGAGAGCACTTTCCCCCTCTAGGTAATGGGCTAAAATCCAAGGACCTGGAGCTTCCCTTCTCCGATTCAGCTGTCACAACTGAAGGTACTTATTCCTGCCCAAACCTTTCCATCTGGAAGGACTGGGAACACCACTCATGCCCCCTCCCTTGTCATATTGCTAATTGCTGCTGAAAAAAAACCCACCATTTTTTTTCAGAAGGTACATCCATTATGCTGCATCCTTAACCACATCATGTATGTAAACTTCATGAAGAGGCTGGGTTCTAAAACAAACAAAGAAAGCTGTAACACTAGTGGCAAATTTCATAAGTATCAGCAAAAACAACAGTACCTTTAACATGATCTTAATTTGTGACATGCCTTTGAAGCTATGCTACATGCTGAGAATGCTGACACCATGTACGTGGCATGTTCTGTGCTCTCATCTGCACTGCACTGCACTGCATACAGAACGGGCAATCTCACTCAGAGAATCCAAATCAAAAATAAGGAATGCATATATCTAGTCTTATCACTGATGTAAATTATCAGAGTAGGAAAACTTTAAAGTAGCAAGAGGTTTGCCTTCAAAACCAAAAAACCAAATTTCCATGATTTATTTTTAACGCATTTTAACGTTCTCTTGAAGGACTCCTGATTAGAATTTCCAGTGAAATCTACTGCTTACTCTCATGTCACACATACACTTGACAAAAATAAGTCAAAACTTCTTTCTGTGACTCATTACTGCTGCTAAGCCACACCAAAGGCATTGGTTCTAATTATCACAGGTATGGTACTTGCTGCTGATAAGTCTATTTGTCTATTTAGATTTCTGTTGAAGCCACTGGCTTAATTAACTTCCTAGAGATCATTTTGATCCATGCAACTGTAATTACTTTAATCTGGACAGAGTTTTTACCTACAGATTGTATTAAAACATTGTTTCTGTAACGTCTTTTAACTTTTCTTCATCAGAAGTTTTTAGCCTGTAGTCTGTATATCATTCTTTACTGTGCCATGATTTCTTTTTCATTTTGTTTATTAAATTCCATTACTACACTGGGATGTGTTCAAGGCTACAAAATAAAATGGTCTTCCCTCTAAAAACCTTCTTTCTTACTTAAATATATACATGTACAAGAGAATATACACAGGATATATAAGAGGATATATATTGAGAAGACAAGATACAGTGAGAGCCAGACAGCTTTGATTCCGACCTCAGTGGATTAGTAGAAGTTTTTGCTGCTTTCCTAGGAATTCTTTTGGATTTCCACCCATGAAAAATAGAATCTAATCAAGAATATTTGTGTAGCCCAAGCAATCCTGTATGTTGCCCACACTTTCACAGCAAAAAGAATCACTATGTTCACAGAAGTGAAAAAGATGAAGCCTTTTCAATTTGCAATTAGAAAGCTTACACTATAAAGAGGTAAATGAAAAATAAATTGTAAGATAAAATAAAGTGTAAGTTCTGTATAAGAAGATGAGGTGATACCAGATGTTGAAAGATTCTAGGACTGAGTAGTCCAGACATACACCTAAGCACCACTAGGGCAAACTAACACAACTAAAACAGAGCAAGATTTTCAGGATTTCTAGAAAACTTTAGAAATCAAAACCATACAAACCAGGTGAAAGATTCTTCATAGCCTTCTGAAAAGGAAGCAGCTACTGAAGGACACAGTTACACAAACATAACTCTCTTTAAAAAGGCCCGGGGTGGAGCTAGGAAATTATAGACCAGTTTGACCTTGGTGGTAGGCAAGATCCTAAAGATATTAATAAGAGATGAGATCACAAGGAACACAGACTGGGCAAAGTGATTAATGGATATAATCTACTTGGATTTCAAAAAAGTATTTGACATAAAACTCTGAAGCAGATTAATGTACAGCAGTAGCAAGCATAACATAGGAGGTGTCATCCTTGAAGGAGTAACAAGAAGCAACGGTACACCCATACTATGTACAACTGCACTCTCAGAGGAAATATGTTAAACAGTCAGATTCATTTAACATACAGACTCCAGACTAAGGCTAATTTGCTGTTCTAAGGCTGCTGGGCTCTTAAAGATACAGTGGACACATTTTGCTCTCAGTTCCACTAGTGAAGTCAACAGAATTGCTCAAGCTGGACAATGACTGGAATCTACCCCGGTCACTTCCCTTGGCTTTGCAGGTGTGTTTCCTTCACTCTTTTGTTAGAACACTCCTTTTGTTAGTTTTTTTGGTTGCTCTCCCTACCCCCTGTATACTGAAGCAACTATTTTACTTTAGTGTCTCATCAGTACAGATGGACTGTGTGCTAGCATTGATTTACCACAGTGGGTGCTGAAGATATATACATTCTGCATTAGGTATCATAGTTTCCTACGATCCTTAAATAATAAATTATTTTGATTGGTTGGTATTAATTTGGGTTTACAATAGTGTAGATGAGATAAAACTTTTAGCCCTTCTTCTGCAGTACTGAGCTCTTTGATGATCACTTTCAGGAATCTTATTTCGTATCCTTTATATATTTATATCCATATAAATCCTGCACAAACCAGAGAAAGCCGTTCTACTAAAATGAACAAAAAAAACCCCAGTGCTGAAAGCATTAAATGTGTACTCTGGGCCAGGTTGTCTGAAAAGTCAATTGCATCAATTACAACAAGAGAGAAATTGGCTTATGTAGCTTCTTTACTGCTGATCCCCTGTAATGCCAAAAGGAAGTTCCAACCATTTACAAGCTGACGTATATAAAACGTGAATCCACTGGGATGTTGTAAGTCTCCTTTGGCAACCTTGTCACCATCAACAGCTCAGGCTAATACCAGCAACTGCTGTGATAGTTGTTCAGAACAGTCATTCCTTTTCCCAAGTGCAAAGTTGAAATGGCAAGATAAAGTTGCTGCTTACACTCGTGCTGTTGCTTCAGCCGGTTATATTTATCTCATTACTACTGGAGAGCTTGGCAGGTTGCTGAAGCATCGTGATGAACCAAAGTTAATGATAGCAGGAAAGCCAGCTCTGTTCCAGATTCGTCATGTGGATGTGATGCCATGAGCACTGGACTGCAATATCAATGAAAGGATCAGAAAGGAGTCAGCTGATCACTACAGATTCAGTCCCTAAAAATGACCCCGCATCCACAACCCGAAGTCTCCCTACAACAAGAGGCAATTATACTGTGTGCTTCTGGAACTAGGAGAGACTGCTGGCAGGAACAGGTCCAGAAGGGTGTACACCAAACCTCTAAGTTCAGCCGGGTAAGTGAGAATGAAATTTGACTCAAATCTGTTGACAGCCATGGGTGTGCAAGTCACAGGGCCACTCAGATGTGTTCTGTTGGAAGTTTGGGTTATTTTGGTGGTGGTGACGTTGCATCAAAACATGTTCTGAATTTGTTTCTGGACTCTATCAGAGTCTTGAGCACTCGAGAGTAAAAAGTTCCATTAAATTCTGTCCACATCGTAGACCTCACACAAATGCAGTCCTCTGATTTAGTAAAGCCACCCAGCCTGGGTTGGGAAATGAACACTTCAGCTATTTACATTTACCTTTTTGTTAATCTCTAGCAAATGTTAGCAAATTAGCAAAAATGTTCACCTTCCGTTGGATCTCTATCAAGTGAGAATACAGCCCTTGCCAAAAGAAAGAGAAAACCAAAGAAACAATGTGCTCAGTCTGCTTCTTGTCCATGCCACAGATTTCTTATAAAACTCATCATAGGCAGCCTTAGAACATCCAGTCCATGGCACCCTTCCTTGTGGACAAAATGCACTATGAAAAAGAACCTTATATTTTATTCTTAATTATGTTCCCAGTCTTTGTCAGAATAATCATGAGCTGTTACAAACTAAATGAAGGGCATCTAGTTGCCAAGAGACTGACAGAGATGACAAATAAACAAAAAACAATCTTTCTTCCCTGCAAACATTTAAGATCTCCATGAGAGATTTCTCTCTTTCTATACTGGAGGTTAGCATTTTAGTCTCTTCCTTTCAGTGGAAGTCTAGCTAGTTTCTTGGCTACTGTTCCTCTCAATCCTCCTCAACACCTCCTTCATCGACACTTTAAGCTTTGGTCATTCAGATATGGTGGATTAGAAATAACATGGAAAGAAACATGTGTGTGTAGGAGCTAATGCGATGGAGAAACTTTGAAAAGATGTGATTATGGTGCTTAAGAAGGATCCAAATGCTTCACTACACGATCTAGTGGAAGAGAAAACCAAATTTAAAGATTTTCTAAAGCAGAGAGAAAATGACCACTGGACAAAGAATGGCACATTTATCTACAATGATACATCCTAAAACAGAAAAGTCAAATAAAGCCAGAAAGAATAAGGTTTACTGAAATGATTCATGAGTATTAAAGGCCTGGGGAATCATCTCATATGCAGGGACTGGCACTGAATATAAGACATTTTTGGAGAGTCATGGCTGAAACAATTCTGTTTTCACACACATGAATGGATCTTTCTTCTCTTTGGGCAACACAGTTCATCGCAATGAGTTACCAAAAATAAAATCAGAAGTGATTTTTAACCCCATGACTAAAGCATTGTACATTAGTGCCAAACTAGCCAACCTAAGTTTTATTTTTCTTACATGGATTCTGAATTTTATGCAGTTATGGCTTTACACCTTTGAACTTTGTGGCCTAGAGCAAACAGCTCCAATCTTACCAGGGGTGGTGAGAGGCACGGCTTTTCCAGAGAACGCACAGAAGCACATGATGGGGAGAGCAGAAATGTCAATATCCTGAGCTTTCTGTAAAGCTGTGGAAAAAGATACACATGGCTAACAGATCCCTCCATCTTCACGGATGCTTGCCTCCTTTTGCTAGGAAGTAATGGCCATGGAATTGCTCCCTTTTGGTGTGCTATCCATAAACTGAATGCTGTGTTGCTGCGCTACAGGTTTAGCTTTAAAGATAGTGTGTTTTCTGAGTCCTACAAAGGATTTGAGTGAGCAAGAGGTAGTCGAAGCTGTGAATCTGCCTGAATCTGTCTCTTCAGCCTTGTGACTAATTGAGCATCTCAAAAAATGAAAGCAACTGAGGGAAGGCGGTACCAACCAGGCATGCAAATTAAATTGCTACAAAGATATGTGTTGAACAACTTCAGATAAAATGAATCACATTACTATGAAAAATTATAGGCTGTACAATTACACAGACTGAAGATACTTCTAATTACCCAGTGTTAATTATACATGTAAGATACTTTGGGAAGGATAAATGAATAGGAGATCTGTTAGGGAAGTACATTTCCGCCGTTCAGGAAGCAATCACGGTGCACGAGATAAACTGTTTTAAATGAACACTTGGAGAACCAAAAAGAGGTGTATTTTGGAGAGCAAATGTCTCAATAAAACTATATTTAACTGTACTGGAAAAATCACAAGCAAGAAAAAATTTAAACTGCTTCTTAATTTCTAGGCCAAGTTCAGGACTTGGTGTCCTGTATTATGAATGTTCTGGTGCCATGGAAGATGCAGAGATGTAACTGAGGCAGGTACTTTGCAGACTAAAGAAAAAACATCCTGTGTATCCATTTCTGCTAGTGTTAAAGGGCTATGAAATGCTACTATTCCATCCCAGAGTGTTCCCTAATACACTTTCACTGTGCGCTTCACCATTACAAAATATGAGACATGGTGCAAGGTAGTAAGTGTTTACATGCACATCAGCATTAATAAACCACTCCATTTATCCTAGAAATAGTTGCAGAACAAACAGAACCCTCACCTAACAAAACAGTGAGGTGCTAAGGCCTCCCAGAAATCAGCAGGAACAAGTTTGCACCGGAGAGGGGGTTTCTGCACCATGGCAGTAGTGTAACATAGAAAACATAAATGGTCAAAGATGCGAGATGAAGACATAATTCAGGTAGAAACCAAGAATTTGGCTACACTTATATATATATAAAATATTAGACTAGAACTGTGATTTGAATTTTGATGACAAAGCTCATCCTGTAAACACTGACCTCAACTGAGCTGACAAATCCTTCATTTCTATTAGGACTCCAAGTTTCCATACTGCACCCACAATGGCAAAAGGACAGGGATCTAAACAGACATAATTATAGACTTTTCCTGTTCTCAGGCTACAAGGAATCAAACTTCAAACAATTTAGCCTCTGGTAACCTTGACCTGGAAAGCAACTGCTGTTTTGGTATATTAAAAATCTTTAATGAGTTGCTCTTGTAAGAGATTCTGGGTGCTGAATTGGTTTCAGGGTTATTAGCCTGCCACAGTAAAATCTAGATAAAACTCTCAGCTTACACTGACAACTGAGAGGGCTGAAGTGGAAATACAAATTGACAGTATGGGTTTCCCTGATGTCTGTGTATCCCGTCACTAACAACTAAAACACACACAGCAGTGAAAATTTGCACATGGTCATAACTCATGGAGAAGAAAGACTAGAAAAAAATAATTTACCTTCAGGAAGAAAGATATGCATGTTAAATTCTCTTTCAAATAAGTATATCTTCCTCTTGATTCTCTTCTCAGATATTAAGGCTCAGCCTATGCACACCAACTCAGTAGGAAATCTTTCAGCTGTGTTAGGTTTAAGACTGCTCCTTAAAAATCTAAAAATACAACCAGCTGTGACAGTTTTAAGAGTTAATTTCTGACATGATGCAATTTTTCTACTTGAAAAATAATCAATACTGGTGCCATTTGAACATTGTCCTAAAACCTGCCTCGTCCTTAAACAAAACCAAACAACAAATCACACAGCTTTTGCAAGTCCTTGCAAGCTTATTGACTTCACTGACATTTTTATCTGAGTGAAGCTGCAGGGCTGACAGAATTCAATAGCACAAACTCGCTTCTGGAACTACACCAGCTCCCTCTATGTACACCTTGGCAGACACATCTTCTGGCTGAAAGACTGCAGTGAGATAGGAAATAGAAGCAGCAAAAATCAGCCTCAGCCACCTCCCTATGCTAATGGGTTCCAGAAGATTTATGGTGTTGCTGGGGAAGGCGCAGGGCCAGGAGTCCTGCAAACCCTCTGCTCCAGGGATACTCGTGGAGTTTTGTCTACGCTTTGGATCTGGCTGCCTTCCCATGCAAACGATGCAGGAGGATTAACTTCTGTGCCAAAGGAAGCGCAAATAATTTTGCCTTGACTTGAATGTTAACAAGTAGCAGACCCTCTGTGAGGGAGGTTTGGAAGGTTGTTTTAAAAAGCAGCCTATTTTTCACTTTCTAATTACTGTAAAACTGAATGGGTTTCACTTGAAACCAGATGCAATACAGCCTGTTAACTTTGGGTAACAGTTTTGGAGCAGAATCCTTGTGTCCAAGGATGAATAACACCATTCCAGCTATTATATTGCTGAAAGTACATTTTCAAAGGCATATGCAGACTCTGAAACAAAACATTCCCTTGGGGACAAGGCAGACAAAAAAGTAACTTTCCATAGCTGCAGACCATTTAAAGCACACTCTGCAATAATAGTGCCATCAGCTGCTGTCTGATGTGAAAAATGTAACCCACATCAAGAACATGCTTTGTGTTTTACTGCAATAAAGGATTGTGTGGCTCTCTTGTGACAACATAAATTAAAAATACATAGTTATCTGTCTTTCAAAATGAGTAGCTACCTCATTTTACATATAATTGAAAGTGTGTGTGAAGAAATTAATTGTCAGTAGAGGCTGAAAAACATGATTCTTTATAGTCACACTATCATTAATGAAAAGTGAAATATTTACCCTAATTTGTTTACAGTTTCACCTAGTCCCCTCATATTATTTGTTTGAAATATGAAGCATTCACTTTCTATTTTCCAATAATTTCATTGTAATAATGGAAGTTTTCATTCTTTTTAACTTGCATTCACTGTGTTTACCATTGTGTTGGCACAGATTTGACAGGAAGAGAAATACATTGCTTGAAAAGGACATTCAATTTCTGTGGTGGAAAGCTGCATGTCAGATTAAAGGCTTATTTAAAAGGTATTAGTTCCCTGAGCTATGTCTCTCTAAAACTCAGCATTCATATTTTCCTTTTTTTGTTTCTTTGGTTGGTTTTTTTCCCCTCCCCACTGTGAACTTTGCCTGGTTTTTCAATCTACTGACCTGCAGGAAATCACCCACCCTGACTTTGCCTGGTCATATAACTCAGGAGAATTGCTAGAATTTTCTGTCCTTTTGCTTGCTTTTATTCCTACAGTACCTAACAGAAGGTTAATAAGAACCTGTTTCCGTGCTCTGCTAACTTGTGTAGAGAAAAACACACAAGACTGGACTGTGAGAGCCTTGAATAGTACAGAACAAAGGTACGTAAGCTGTGCATTTTAGGATAGTTGCCCAATTCAATAAAACTTAAGTCTTCCATACAAAATCATCAGTAGGAAGTTTTTCCTTGTCTTCAGAGAAATCTACTTCTATTCATTAAGGAGAAATATGGTGGAGTAAGTTTCAGGAGTGCAGAGTGGAAAGTGTTAAATCTTTACTGTGAGTACCTCAGTGAAAAGACTGTTCCATAGATCATCCGAAACTTCCCAAAAAGGGTCTTGTCTAACATTCAACTAATTCTGCCTGATGACAGCAGGGTTTGTTTCCAGTTCTCATATGCTTTATATTAGGTCCTGTAGTTAGCTTTTCCCTCAAAAAACAGTGGTCTGAGGATCAAAAGAGAATCACAGATACTTGATGCTTGTGACCTGATACTTTAATTAATTTAAAGCTATTACCAAGGAATATGTAGCAGATAGCAAAAGAACCTCAACAGACAGACACATGTAAGAAGTTAAGATTGTATTTTTTATCATTAGTTGCCTTTACATTTCACTTCAATGACAGTAAACCACACCAGAAGTGTTGAAGCCCCTGTTAATATTGATCCCAGCATCATGTAGGAAGAAGGGGCAGCGCTTTTCAGCTGGCTAGAGATGAGAGAAGTGCCGTGCTTGGAAAATGGTGCATCAGCCAGCAAATTTAATAACATCTCAGACACCATGTATTACCCAGTATGACTTTGAAAACACAAGCCGTGTGTCCCTGGTTCCACACGAGACATGTCTTGTGAGTGACTCTGCAAAATCTCATTCCTGCATAAAACAGCCCATAGTGCCATGGCTGCAGAAGCACTGAGGTCACATTGTGCACAGTCCTTGTGAGCCACCAACAATGTCCTATGCTCTGCCCAGGCCTTAGATTATCATTAGACCTTTGCAAAGCTCACAGATGTTCCAGGCTGCTGGGACTTTACTAATTATTGTCCTGTGGTCAGAGATTGGAACAGGAAATGCAGTCATATATGCCATCAGAGTTAAGTGTTAGTTTCTCAAGATTTGAGCGAAACTATTTCAATAAAGTGTTGCAGTACTAGCTGAGTTTTAAAAAATCCCTTGGCCTCAACTCTACTGTATCAGTGCCCTTCAACAAGCCCACCCTTCCTGTTGAAGTGGTGCTGCTGAGATACAGAACCACTCTGTCTATAAGGTGTTCTTCAGGACTAGCAAGATAGTAATAAACTGGAAACCAATAGTCAAGACACTTTTAACTATTTAACTACAGGGATCTTCCTTAAAGCTTCCTTTTCAAGGTCCAAGAAGTTACATGCTTTGCCCAGAGACCTGAGACACAATTCTCCATTACTAGTTAGCAACACATGTAGGTCATAAATTACGTTCATCTCTGGCCTCTAACTCAGTCTGTACTATGACACCACTGCAGCCTCTGTGCAGGTCCCTCTGCCACAAGAGCTGGTTCTAGTGCAGTGGGCACACTCACATTAACTTTTATCTAGTGAGAAACAGCAACAGGAGTAACACAGACTCAGCTGCACACACTTCATCACTGACTGTACAAACCTGCAGAAAACCCTACATAAAATACATATTAACTTTATGAACTCTCACTAAAACCTACAGAGCTATATTTATATGACTGTTAAACTGCATGGTAGCTGGATTAAACCTAGTTTGGTTATGCCCCACAATTTACTGAGTAAAGATACTGTAAGTGCTGGCTCAACAGACTGAATTTTAAAAGTGTTTTCCACACAATTTATGCCCTACTAAGGCAGTGTTACTGCTGTCCCAAAATATTTTAGTAGGGATGAAACTTAACATCCCATAGCAGGTTGTAAAATCAAAACAGTCACAGAACAAAATATATTGTATTTTATATAACAAGGTGGACACCCTAAACCTCATGTAAGTAGTTGATTTTCATTCACATCCTTCAGCCTGGTTGCATCATTGTGTGGTAATACAGAGTGCCGTTTGAAAATCATTTTCTATTGCATCTTCCCAGAAATATCTCAAAAGAGATGTCAAACGGAGGTACTTGCATCACAGTCAAAACACACCATTCCTTCCCTCTGGAACAACTTACACAACTGTAACACCCTTTGTGTCTCTCTTGCCCAACAGATGAGCAGGAAAGCAAGAAAGAGTGTAAGGAACATTTGATCCTCAGGCAGCAGAGCTTTCTGTATGCTGCACAGAACTCTCCTGCATTCCCATAAGGATGGGTATTTCATTTCTACAGACTGGGTCATTCTGATAGCTTTTACCAGCAGCAATATCTGATGTGATGTGGTGATCTGCTATCTGCCCATACTCCTGCTCACAGGATAAGCTGGCACTGAGCAATGACTGGGCCACTGCCAGCATGTGATGATGAGTTTAGACAAGTAGTTGGTACAACTCAAAAGCACTATCTCCTTTTCAAATGTCACACTTGAGTGAAAAATCTGGGAACTGGAAAAAACACCCTGATACCACCAGATCTGACTACAGGAATTGTGGCAAAAATGTCATTCTCATTCTGAGAGTGACATCAAACCACCAAATCATCCTAAGTTAAGGAAAGTACACGCGTCTTCTGCCGTGATAATTTACAAATGTGTTTCTTTTGTCCTTAAGAATTTAAAAAATCCTTAAAAGCTATTTTAAAAATCACAGCCTCCCCAGTCTAGGTGCATCTAACGGTACAATGGACTTAAACCACAGGCATTGTGTGCACCGTAGAAGGGCAGCCACACCTAAGATAAAAGCAGAAGCTCATTTTATAGAATACAGTAGTTCCACACAATACCACTGGCACAGAAGGAGCAAGTGACATCATTCATTTAAATTCCTGCTACCACAGGGGAACTCTAGGTATTCAGAAATTGGATCTGACCAGAGCACCAAAGCTAACAGCAATGAAAAATAACCCCGATGGAATCAATTGTATTTATACATCATCCAAAAGAGAAGCACGGTCTTCATGTCATGTTAGGAAAACAAAAAAAAAAATCATAATTTTCCTCTGAATTATATTACTTAAAGCCTTTGAACCCAAACAACAAAAATGCGTGCTCATAAAGGCATACATACGAGGATGTCTTTTCGCCTTCCTCACACTAAATATCCCATTCAAACATTCAAAAATCACAACACTTTATATTATTACTGATTCAATTCATCAGTCTTTCAGCACCAACTGAATAGCTCTAGTGACAACAGCTATGCCAGGACTGCAGTTGATAAGAAGACCTTGCAAAGGAACACTTGAAGTCTTTAAGCATGCTTATGGAGAACTTGTATTCCTGTAGAATCTCAGTCTTCCAAGTCACAGACTAATCTGCAAAGCAGCAAACTTAATTACGGAAATTGCAAAATAAAAATGGGGACTGCTGTGCGCAAGCCAACTTAGAGGTGCAGGCTGGCAGAGCTCTTCTGCTCTTCCCAGTGCCTGTGTTGTTCTTGGGGTCAGAAAACCATTCCCAAACTGCAGCACAGTTCTGTCCCCGCCTGTTGGAGTCACTCACAGAACTTGAGAGCACAAAGGCACACTTCGAAAATGTTCTGGAACATACACAGATCCCAGTGTTGCATGTCAGAAGTGGAGAACACAAGAGACAGAAAAGGTAGTAGTGAGGGATATTGTCTTATCATTTCCTGGACACACACACACACTTACACATACACCAAGAGGTTCCCCAGACTGTGTCAGGTGGCCATTCAGAGGGTGTAAACTCTTGCAGTTGCTTAGATCTGCACCTTATAAGGCAGCAAAGATTCCATCTTAACACAAAGTAATAACATTTGTGACTACTCTTTGGAACATTTGCCATTTCCTCAGAGGTTTATTTAGACATCTCAAGTTCAGTATTGCTGTGTTGACTGATGAGTTCCAAGATACCTTCATTTTGAACTCAACTTCTTGATCCATGATCCTTGTTAAAACAATAACCATTTTATACTGCTCTCTCAGAGTGACATTGCTGACACCAGTTTGAAACGGAAAAACAGCCAGGGTACCTAGCAGAGTCAAAACAGCTTTACAACACCTTTAGCAAAAGGAAAAGTACAAAGGGTGATGCATAGGTCCAAAGCTAAATTTGGAATCTAATAGATGAATAGTGTTCTAGAAATTGTTTTCAAGGCATAGAATTCACTGTAAGATGAGGAAATGTCTTAAATGTAATGAAACACAGAAAAGTGACGTGGACTTACAAACCTTTCGGCATATTTCAGTAACAACACACTGCCCATAGTGTAATAGTGAGAAAGAACTCAGCCCCTTTAGATTCAAGACTCAGTTTACAGTGCTTACATTGCAAAATTATGCTTTTGATTTATAAATGGAACTGAGTATAGGAACTATTCATACAGAAAACCTATGGAAGTGCCGTTTTCTCAAGCTACTTTTCTGACTGCAATTCCTTGGCACAAACACGCAGAAAATTGCTTTCTTCCAAAATAGGAAAATGGGTCTCTTGGACTGTTGCTCATAAAGAGAAAAGGGGAGCAGAAATAACTACATTGTTGTTCTGCTTAAAAATGAATGTAGCATGGAATTTAAATCCAAACCTGAGGCCTTCCAAAGATGAGTAGTAATAAGTGCCATAAGCATTAAATTAAAAATAAAAACGTCACAGAGAGCCCAGAGCCATTTTCATCTAGAAGTTATTACAGGCATGAATTTAACAATGAATTCCATTTGACTTCGAGTTAACTGTCTGAGCTGCAAGTATTGAGGTCTAGTTTTCAAGTTCCTCATAGCATATACTGCATTTTTTTAAAATACAGAAAAAAATGGTGATGTATTTCAGAGCCCTGTCTGACATACTGGCTCTGGCACAGCTGTCTAAGAACTGCCCTGATTACTACTCAGTGCCAGCTCTCCTTGTTTCCAGCTGCTAAATCCCATTAGGAGCAGCTAAAAATACATTAAATACTTTCCTGATATTACTTTTGCATATAATCAATTTTTGTAGTTGTCATACGGATAAGAGGCAAAAAAGCTAGATCAGCAATAAAATGATCTCCTTTCAGAGATGTGTTCAGCAAAGTCAGAACACACACAATCTTTGATTTCTGGGGTAATCAGGCACCTAATACCCATAAGGATTTTTCTCCTAAATTCTCAAGCAGAGCACTGGCTCTGCTGCGATTAATTGTTAAGTTTCAAGACTGATTAATTTCCTAGTATCGCAATCCTGCTCTCAAACCTACAACTAGCTGAGACTAGATGAAAAATTCTGAGCCTCTGCAATTTCTGTTGGAACACTTCTGCTTTGGAAGTGGGATATGAGTCAGGCAACTGCTAGATTATAGTCTTCCATTACAGCCCATTGCAGAGGATTGCGGAGGAAAAGCGTAATTTCCACACAAAAATCACTGGCTGCTGTTGAAGTGGAGCCGTGGAGCCCACTTATATATGAAGCTACAATGGTTTGCCAGGACACACTGGAGCTGTAGGACGAGTTTACAGAGAGGCAGTGAGAAGCAGTAGAGGAGAGGTTTGACTCAGATGTTGATTTGAAAACAAACAGCAGGACAAATCAAGTCAGTAGCTGGACAACACAAAAAACGCTGCAGAAGCCATGGCCAGTAAAGGCAACCCAGAGCACAGACATTCCCGTGTACCAAGGGCTGTTTCTTCCATTTTAAGTAAGACTAGATACAGCTACTGGAACTATTCAGCACGAGTTTATATTTGGAAACTATGGATTTTTGCACTTCAGCATCTTGACAACAGTTCCAATCACAGGATAAGAATCAATGTCTGTTAGATAACAGTATTGTTGCACCGAGATCCTGTTTACTCCCAGTTTTGCATCTGGCCTCTCCAGAAGGTTTGGCCTGTTTCCGATGCAGGGATTAGAATATAGGAGTTCCTTAATTAACTTCACACAACCTCTGACACAGGAGCTGAGGCCTCTGCACATGGAAGATGACGTGGAGAGTCAGTAATGACAATACAAGACATATCCTCCCTGCACTTCCAGTTCCTTACCAGAGAGAAACAGAAGGTGGTTACAGAACTTTGCATCTGCTCTCACTGGTATTAGTGCAATGGTGTTTCTGTGGCTCTGATGAAATGTGATAAGAAAGAAAGAAAAAAAATCTACACAAGACAGATGCTAACTAAACAAAGTATGTAAACACACAACCACCACTCCCCACCCAAAAAACCACAAATCATGGTCTTTATCATTTGGCAAAAGATGCTTCAGACCAGCTCACTCTGGCACACAAACAGAACATAATCTCAAATGAAGGCCCAGTCTGTGGATGAAAAATCAATGTACACCCACTAAACCATCTGCAAGGCTCTGCCTCAACAGGAAGATTCAGCCCCCGTGGATGTCACTGGAAAGTTCACATTGGATCAATTCACATAATCACAGTCTCCAGTGTGTCCTGCCAACAGAGGGACACAAAAACTTCACTGGGAACGGCACAGGATCTCGAGCCCTTTGGGCAGGAGCACATCACAAGGGCATTTTCCTGCTCACAGACATCCCATGTTGTGTGGCAACACACAGTGCAACACACTGCCCGAGAGGCTGTGGAGTCTCCCTCGCTGGAGATATCCCAGAGCTGTCTGGGCACAGGCCCGTGCCATGTGTTCTGGGATGGCTGTCCAGGGAGGTGGTAGAGTCACTGTCCCTGGAGGTGTTTAAGAAGAGACTGGATGTGGCACTTGGTGCCATGGTCTGGCAGACAAGGTGTTGGGTCAAGGGTTGGACTCGATGATCTCAGAGGTCTTTTCTAGCCCGGTTGATTCTGTGATTCTGTGCTTGGGCAGGAGGGTTGGACCTGATGACCCACTGTGGTCCCCTCCGGCCCGAACCAGACTGCGAACTGTGCCGGAACCTTTGCGCCCACACACTTTACTGTCGCTGTCAGTACTCAGAACAAACCAGGACACCCCCGGTCAGGGGGAAGGCCGGACCGCGGGTCCACATCCCCCGAACACCCAGCGCTGGGTCCCGCCGGCTCCTGGAAACCTTCCTTTAAAGGAGCTGAGGAAGAACTCGCGGTGCGATGGAGCGGAGGGGAGGAACACAAGGGATTCCCAGAACCCGGGAACACGGGAGCTCCAGAATCCTATAGCCCGGGAATGCCACAATCCGGGATCCCAGAACGTGGTAACCCCAGAGCCCGGGATCCCAGAATCCGGGAACCCCAGAGGCCGGGAATCTTGGAGTCCGGTAACCTCAGAGGGCGGGAATGCCAGACCACGGTAACCCCAGAAGCCGGGAATGCCAGACCACGGTAACCCCAGAAGCCGGGAATGGCAGCGCACGGCAATGCCCGACTCCGGGAACCCCGCAGCCCGCCCCTCCCTCACACAGCCCCGCCCCCTGTCCTGACCACGCCTCCTTTACGGTAGCCACGCCCACGCTCGTACGAGCCTCCTCCGCCCCCCCCTCCCGCCCACGCCCGCCGTCCCATCACGGCGAGGGCGG
>JAWMRA010000001.1:105150188-105203472 GCA_035584735.1 Pseudotriccus pelzelni | reverse complement strand
CGCTCGCGCAGCCGGGGCCCCGCCCCCCGCCCGGCGGCCCCCGCGCGCCGCCCCGAGCCCGGAAGCGCCGCCCGGCCGCGCGCGCCGGGACCCCCGTCCCGGGATCCCCGTCCCGCTCCCGGCCCTGCCCGGGCTCCCTTCCCTCCCGTCAGCAGCAGCGGGGGGGGCCCCGCGCCGCGGCCCCGGGGCACAGCCGAGGGGCGGGAATGCAGCCGCCGGAGCCGCAGCCGAGCCCCCAGCGCAGCACGGTGAGGGGGGGGCGGTGAGGGAGGGGGCGTGTTTGGGGGGGCGGGCGGCGGGTCGGGAAGGGGCGGTCAGGGGGGCACCCCCCGCTCCCCCCGTCCCGCCGGGCGGGGGCTGTCCCCGTGTCCCCTTCCTGCCCGGGAGGGAGCGGCTGGAGCTGCCCCGGGAGCGGGGGGTGTCCTGCCCTGCGTGGGCCCGGGTGTGGTGCCGGGAGGCGGCTCGTGTTGATCCTGGCTCCTGTTTTGCTGCCGCACTCCCACGCAGCGCCGAGAGGGAAAACTTTGGTCTTTGTTTTTGGAGCCCGGGGATTCCTCCCGTGCGGGGTGTCCCCTGTGGTGTCTGCTGGGCCACCGGTGCTGCTCTTGCAGTGTTAAAAAAAAAAATAAATAAAGTAATGAAAAGCAGGTAGATTCGCAGGTAAAGGCTGCCCCTGCCCCTCGGACGTGACTGCAGCAGGATGCTGCTGCTGCCGAGCCCTGGCTCTGGGCATACAGAGGCCCCCAAAGGTAGCAAGGCCTCGCTTATGCTCTGTCCAGAGTCTTGGCTTCGGGTCGGGTTTGAGATCTTATCGCTTGTTTATATTGGCACCGGGGAAAACGAGCTCGGGTTTCATTTTGGTTTGTTTTTCTAATATAGGTGGATGTGGTGGAAGGATGCAGCTCGTATTTAGGGCTTGATACTGCTCAGTGTTAACGTTTGGCTGCGGTCACTGTGCTTTTCCCTTGTTCAGACATGACTTGTAACGTGATATTGGCTGTTGTTTCTCTTGCTTTAGCAAGGAGAAAACAAGGAGAGGAAAGGCAATAGCTTGGATGGCTTGGGAGTAACTGTTTTTCAGGGTTTGGTAGAGATTCCTTGCCTCCAAAACAATGGAGTGGCTCAGAGAAGCCACACTTGGAAAGCAGTAGGAAAACTTAAAGCAAGATGCTGTGTTCAGGTAAACATGAATTAAACTGTGTTGGAAGGGTCTCAGTGGTAACCAGTTTGAAGATATTATTAGTGGTCTATTGATAGCTTTATAGCTGATGAATGCAGTAAATATTAAATAAATTGGCTAGAGGCTATTTGTAGTTGCTTTTCTGAAAAGTACATTGCAAGATGTTTAAGCTTGATGTTACAGAGTAGCTTTTCTTTTTCCCTTCTTCTTCTGTTCTCAGTAAATACTGAGAGTGGTCAGGTCAACCCATCCTGCTGATGTATCAACACGGGTGTGTTATTTTTAGTGCAGGTGTTCTCTAGGACAAAACTGAGTAGTATTTCTTTATGGGCTCATGTTCTGTGGCAGATCCACTTGAACACTTCTGGTTTCAGAGCACTCAGTCTAACAGAACTCGTAAGAGTTACAGGTAAAGCTTCTGTGGTCAAAGGCCTGTCACTGTTCTGGTAACTTTAATTTTGTTTTCCAGATCTGTGAGAAGAGCACTACTTTATTCTACCCCTCTGCAAGTATATTTTCAGTTAACATATTTCTTGTAAAAAGAAGAAATATTGAATTCATTTCCTCTTTGTAGAGAGAGGAACAGGATTCTTAAAAATAAAGTGTTTCACAACGCTTGTTAAAGCTTGCACTTTGTCCTGTGTTGTGTCTGTTGATAGCAGCAATCTGAAGAATGTCTTAACAGCCTGTGTTAATGTATATATGGACTGTCTCAGTTCATAAAACTACCAAGGTGTCAAATTTTAAACACTTTAGTAAAGGATAATAAAATCAGCATTTAAGTCTGCCCTTAATGTTAAATATTTTAGTTTAGATACAGTGAGTTGAATAAGTGTGATGAATTCTTACTCCTATTTTATACATTTGTGATGTATTTTCATCTGGCTTGGGCCATAACCTTTGCTATAAGTAATTGCAGATAAATGTAAAGGGCGTATTGTGAGATCTGTGGCCATTCTTGTTCTTTCCTGGATCTCACTGAGGTTCCTTTTTCCTTCCATTAGTTACCATCTTGAGGAAGATAAGAGAAGTTGAATAGGTTTGGTGAAAATGTGTCTTCTGCTCAGCTTTGGTGATATGGTCTGTCAGTTGAGTTGCAGAGTAAAGAGTAATCCTAATGGAAAAAAAAAGATTCCTTTGCAGTCATCCAAGAGAATACATTAATGTGATTCTTAAGGTTATCTGATAGTAGCTTGTCTCCTTCTGTCCGCTCTCAGAAATTATGTAGTGCTGAAATGAAGTTCAGTTTTTGTTTGCACTGATGTGTAGTCGCTTTCTCCTGACTTCAAACTTGTGATGATTCATTTTGTGTGTATTTTTAAATAGCATAAGTAGCCTCAGAGTATGACCTGCAAAAGTATTCTTGGTTAGGGCAAGAGTTACGTACTGCAGTACAGGAAACTTAGATGTTTTATTGAGTTATTTTTCAGAGAGCTGTATCTCCATGTGGGATGATAGCTCACATCTTTACTTCCATAGCTACAGTGTTTCAGCAAAATCACTTACAAAACAAGCAAAAGCCTTTGATTTACTTTTTTGACACCAAAGGTGTTTTGGAGATGATTGAAACATTGAGTAAATGATAAAATCTAGTAAATTTTGGGTAATGTCAAGTCTGTCTTGTGTGCTTAGTCATCCAACTCAACTGTGGTAATGACACATTTTGCTGCAGGAGCATCTGTATGATGCTGCTGTTCCCACTGCTGGGAGCTGAAGTAGGAGCAGTGCCTGGTGTGTTTGTACCTGTGTGTGCACAGCGAAGGGAACTACAGTGCAAGCAAAGGTATTTGCAGTGAAGGAGTTACTTTGGTTACATTGTATGTTCATGGTTAAAAGGCAGGTGAGAAATGGAGTGTGAAATTAAGAGACAGTTCATACAGAGCCTGAAACGTTTTCATAAGCACCTTTTGGACTACTTTTGACTGCAAGTATTTTAAGTTACACAGTAGAAATATCTTGTGGCTTGTGGGTTTGCAATATTTTTTCCTGTCCATGTTGCTGCCTTTACTCAAACAGAAAAGTAAACTGCTAAGTCTTGGTGCTGCCTAGTGCAGTAAACTGTTATTATGGATTTACTTTCAAATCCCTGCCAAACTTTTCTGTTATTGTCTTTTTTCTTGCAACTTGGAGCTTTCCTTCAGTTATGTAGATAATACAAATTTTCTGCAGACTGTTACTTATATATGGGCACAATAAACTAAAATATTGTCTCAGGGGTGATATTGGCTCAACAATCACTTTGTTGAGATTAAATGTGTGCTGATGTTGTGGTGCCAGTTCCCATGTGAGAAGCATTCTTCCTAAATGGAAAGATGAGTTTTGAAATGCTTGTTTAGACTCGTGTATGCAAATGTTGAAGGTGTTGGTTGAAAACATTGCTGGAATAGGTTCTTGTACTCCGCCAAACCTGGAAGTGTCAGTCAAAGTTGTCCTTTGAAAGGCTTTCAAATTATGAGTGTGCTGGTAGTACTTAGCAAATACATCTGTCCAGCTTCAGACAAATGATGTGAGTTCAACCTGACAGGGTAGGTGGTTCTCTGGTATCTCTCATTCTGTGTGAGGTGGAGAGTTGGTCAGCAACTTCTGTGCTGGGTCAGTCAGTGCACTGTGGTATTATTATCCAGGAGAGTTGTGCACAACTTCCAGAAGAAACACCACTGAGACCTTTTTATCAATGTGAGAAGCTGAAATGCATCTCACAAAATTCAGTATGTAAAAGACACAGTGTTACTGATAAACCATACAGCTCAAATTGTGCAGTGAGTTATCACTGTTTAGCATTTTTCTTGTTCTTTTTCTCTTTTTGAAGATTAATTATACTACATGGATCACGCTGCCTGCGTCTCAGTTTAATGTCAGAGTGGAACTAATATTTCAATATTCGTACACACCATTGATTACTACATTGAATGTTTCTCTCTTTTCAAGTATTGTTTCACAATAGCCAGCATAGCATTAAAGTGAAAAATGCCATCTCTGTTAAGGTTATATACAGCTTTGTGTTCTCAAGAAGCGTTAGTTCTTGAATTTCAGGAGGGTTTCATTTTATTCAGGATCTGAATTCAAAGTAGCTGTATTTTAAAAGCATCTTCAATGAATTATCAGGTTTTATCCTAATCTAACTCTATTGTAAGGAACATTACTTCTCCTTTTGCTCTTTTCAGAGAGTTGTATAAAACAGGGGGCTTTGTAAGCAAACAGAAAAGTCACAGACTTCATAGAGAGAGGTCAGTCTGCTGCAGTGGTATTCAGTAACCTGGCAGTCACAGCTGAAATAGAGATGGTTCTTCTATCTGCATGTGGACTTGCTGGGGGATCACTGAGGGTCTTTTCTTAAAAACACCTTTCAGCAGATTATATTCAATCGGTTGTGTTCCACATTCATAATGAAATACTCGCTTTCAAATGAAATTGCGTATCCACTGAAGTGTGTATTAACTTGAAAAGCAGATCGATTTCTGTGAAATCCTGGTTCGTCTAAGAAGAGCAAATGGAATTTTTAGGAAAAAAATTTACTATCAGTATTTGTCTAGGATGTTGTGGCAGAAAAAAACTTGAAAGATTTTCGAAATTGTATTCAGTGTTGACTCTTTCTTATCAGATTTGGTAGCAGTGCTAGTATTTTAATCTTGTTGCAGCTTTAAGCTTTCATTTTTCCCTTGCTTGGTTATGTTCTAAGGTGATTTGCCCTGAAGACTCATCTGTTTGAACAACTCTTACTGGTTTACAATGTCACAGCTTCAGTGGAAAATGGCTGGGGAAAGGCTTGGTTTGTTCTGTCTGTGTCATTTGTCATATTGGAATAAATCCTCAAGTATAATTCTTTTTGTTCTGTGGGGAGTTTGTATACTGGCTTGACTTAAAATGTGGACATTTTTTTCCTAGCACTTGAAAGAGTTGTGGATTTGTTTTGTTCTTTGTTTTCTTGGCATTGGGCATAAGACTAGTAATACTTGATAAATAGGGGGTGGCTGTTTGTTTATGGTGTGTTGATTTGGTTTTTTTACACGGTCTTTTGCAAGTTATGAAAGAAATGCAGAACTTGGTTTTCATGCTGATATTCTTGAAGATCACCTTGCAGGAATAGTAAGCCAGGTACTAGGTCTGCAGAGCATTGCTCTGAAGTGTATCTGCCTTTTTTCCTGAAATTCTGAAGATTATCTTGATGAAATAGTAATTCTCACCATAATCCTGCTAACTGTTGGGTCAGAAATGATGTGTCTAGATAAGGCAGTGTTAATTTGGTATAATTTCGTTCTGTTGCTTCATATTTACTCCAGAAAAATTTTAACAGAATACATATCTACCAGCAAGCTTTACATCAAATATCATCTTTCTTCCCACTACTGACTTGAAGGTGTTAAAAACTTTTTACTATTTCCTGGGTATTCTGCTGAAATGCCAGTTTGTCTTCTCCTTGTGAAAATCAGGTTTTAGTTATTGGGTGATCTGGTGGTGTCCAAGTGTGACTTCGGTAATCGCTGAGTAAGTGTTGCAGCTGGACTCAGAGCACTTATGAGATTGTATTTTAAAAATGACATTTTTGTCAGTGCATAATCTTATGCACTTTGTCCTTATGATTTGATTTCGTACATTATCATGGGTTTTGCAACTTATTAAGTTTCAAATGGACAGCATGGGGTAGCAGTTATTTTAGTCTGCGTCTGTGCTTTCATCTCCTGCTGTTTGGGCAACATCCTGAAAATATGGTTATAAGAGTTTGCATGCTGTTCCTTTTGCGTGAACATCAGTGGCTTATACAGGTGTTTTAAAATGAACCTCACTGTTGGTCTGAAAGTGCTTCATGGGTCGTGAGTTTAGGAGTTTGAGTAATTGTTCAGGACTACGTTTGCAGTTCTGTACTTTGTCTTGATTCTGTACTGGAGATGTTGGTCTTTGATACCCATGTACTGGTTTCAGTAGCAAGCAGTGACAGTGAGATAATTATCCCTGTTCACATTCAGCTTCCTTCTGCGTCAGTTTGAGTTTATGAAAACTTCCTGTAACAAACATTCTTTTATTATTGTTTTCTTGGAATATCTGGTTTAAAGTAAGAGGGGCCAGACAAAGAAAGCAGTTTCTATCACATCTGTTGCAGTTGAATTTTATAAGTTTATAAATGGCAGAATGTAGACCCCTCTTAAATGAAATTTGCCTCTTCGCTTCTGAAGCCATGTCTCTAAATACAGTAAATGCTGCTTTTCCTTTAAAGAAAGTTCCAAGTCAAGTAAATGTTCTACCTGCCAATCCTTTCCAAGATTTGGGAGTTGAGGTAAATGAGGCTGAAGGTAGCCTTAGGCCTAAGAGAGACCTAAGTCAGATCAGCTATTTTGGTCTGTCTTTAGAAATGATAATCTACTGTATTTAAAAAAAAAAAAAAAAGTAAAAAAGAATAAAAAACAATCACCAAAGTGTTGAAATAGTTCCTTTATCTGAGAGTAAAAGGTCTGTGAGAGGGAGATGAATCTGTGGGTATTCCAGAGGACAACTTTGAGATTTCCAAAGACAAGAAAGAATCCTCTCAGCACCTCTGTACAGCAGGTCTTGATGGTTTTAGTTCCATCAGCTGGATGACATGTTTCTATAGCAATGTGGACATTGAGGCATCTTCAGTGATCCTTGTTGTTGTTACTCAGCAAGGCAAGGCACTAGTACCAACAACACAGACGTTCCTGGTACTGTGATAAACAGTACTTCTATTTCTGGAGGAACACCAGGCACTTGAAAGCTGCTTTTCCTTAACTGAGACATCTTTCTGTAAAAGTTGTAGCAAAAATTCATGACACGTCTCCTAAGAGCATATGTTACTCAAGATGTGATCAGGGCATGGAGGCTTGTTCCGTTTGGTTCTTATCTGTGCAGTTCAGTTCTGGGGTTTTGTCTAAAGAAGTCCCTGTGCCGTTTGTTCTCATACACATCCGTTACTGAGAACTCGAAATGCAGCATTAGTGGACTGGTGACTTCAGTCTGATGGAAGATTCCCCTCCTGGAAACACAGCAAAGATGAAGGAAGAGCTCCTACTTCTCTTATAGAATCCATATCTCCTGTAAAAGAAAATTCTGCTCACTCTTCTGGTGGTTGGGCGAGGTGGAGAGTTTTTTATTGCCAGTCCTGGGCTTACTGAAGCCACCCCTGTGGGGACTGCAGTTCCTGGACTTGATGGCTCTAGGAACTAGATGAAAGGGAAGTGGTGTCAGGGAGCTGGCAGGACAGCATCAGAAGAAGTTTGACTCTCTTCTGTGAATTGAGTGTAGAAAAACTCCCACAAAACCAAGCAGTTCTTATCTGCTTCTCCCCATTGAGTCTTGTTAAAATCTACCCCATAGATCATTGTTTGGTCCATCTTTCTGTAAAGAAGTCTAAAGAGTTCTCTTAATGTCTCTTGTTTTTTGAAAGATAAGGCTTTCATGAGTACTTAGAAGAAGAGAAAAAAAAATAACACAAAAGGTTTAAGTGTTTTTCTCTGATTTATAATCTTTGATTCAGGAGGGAAGAAAGTAGTTATGACATTGATGTATTGGTATCTCTTCTTATGTTTTGATTATGTGCTAAAACACAGATTCCAGAAAGTACAAATCTGTCTTACGGGAAAAGTTGTGCCCTCATGGGGGTGGCAAATTTCTGCTTTGGGGCTGTTCTGAGTAGCTTCTCCTCAGCATAGTCATTGGACTACTGTATCCACTCGTCCATTCATGGAGTATTTGAGTTTGAGCTTTGTTAGTAGCCCTAGTTAGTTAGCCTTAGAGTAAAGGCTACTGATATTCTGAATTGCTTCCTAAATGCTATTTGCTGAACCGAGCACGTTTAATGTACTACTTTTTTGCCATTGTTGGTTGTATTGCCATCAGTTGAGTGCCACATGCTTATGTAAGCTGCACTCATTTTTAAGTGAAACTATTTATGGTACAGGCTATTTAGTCTGTTCAGAAAATGAAAACTCTATATGCTTAAGGGGAATGCATTTAGACTTGCGTAGACCTTTCTTTTGTCTGCTTTTGTGAGTTTGATTTTGTTTTGGTTTTTTTTAACTGCAGTTGGTTTTGTTTCCGGGGATGAGGGTGATGTTTGTTTTGTTTTCCCAGCAAGTGTGTGATACACTTAGACTTGTAGGGCGAGTTATTTCTGTGTATACCAGAATTTGTGAATTATGTAAGCATGTTACATAACCATAAATAATCTTAATTTTTATTAAATTATAATAAATGTCAACCAATCAGAAAAACTTGGGGTTTTGGCTTATTTGTTCAGTAGTAGCGATGATCCCATGTTATGTAGTATTATCATTTTAGTTGTCTGGTTACCTGATAGTAAGTACAGCATGACAGAATTCTAGCAGAAGACTATCCAGTGGACAAATACTCTACCAAAAAATTGCTGGATTTCTTTTTTTTCCCCCAATATTCAGGAAGTAGTGCTGATTATTTGAATAGTGCATTCTTGAAAAACTGTAAAATAGTTTTATTGCATGTGTATGAAGCAGTATTTAGCTGGGGTTCCTTTAATGGTTAATGATGTTACCAACTGTGAAAAAAAGAGTGCTTAAAAATTAAATGAGTTTACTAAGGTTCAAACCTCAAGGTGGAATTTTAGTAAGTTTTTATTACACCTGTATTTGAGTAAGTGCAATTTGTATTAGTTTCATGCAGTAGTTACAGATAGTCAAAGTATGAGTAACATCTGAGTTTGTGATTGTAAATCTTTCTGCAGAATAACTTTTCAGGAGGGATCTGTGAGGATTGCAGACTTCTCTTTAAGTGGGTATTTTAATTTTTTCTTGACACTAGATTAAACTTACCATTTGTATGCATCTCAAAATACTAACACTTTCAGTGTAGATACTTTGTATAGTTTGGCCTACTTTTTGGGTTATTTTCTCTGTTCTGTGACTATTCTTATTTGCTAATCCCTGAAATTCATAACTAATCTGGTTTGATTGCTGTGTTTTTCCTGTGGTCAAGGGTAAGAGCTTCTCCCAGTTCTTCCAAATAAAAAAGAAAATGAAGACTCAAAGACAGGTTTTCAGCAGAGTTCAGAACAATCATTGCTTCTCTAAGGCTTAGGTTTCTGGCTTGCTTGAATGTAGATCATTCAGATTTCACAGGGATACTGATTGTTCTATCCTTTTAGCTTGGAAAGAAGACTTCTAGAAATGCTGTATGTTCTTCAATGTCTAAATCACAAAGAGTGACCAACTGGATATATTGGTTACAACCACAGCTGTTGGTTGCGTGGTTTGCTGCAACTATTGAGATGCCTGTGTCACAAAGGGAAATCTGCGAAGTGGAATTGAAGAGTTATGACTTGGACTGCTTTTGGAATGGGAAAATCTAATTTCTAATAGTTTTTTCTGTCTTACCTGAAGGGAGAGTCTGCTTTGAGATCTTCCTGGTCAAATCCCATCGTGACACTTGGAGCTAACACTTTTCTCTCGCCCTGGCTGCCTGCTGCTGTCTCAGTGTCGTGTCTGTGACAGAAGGTTTTTGCGGATTTTGAGGTGAATCATGAAGCTGATCCAGACCGGACCAGTATTTAGTGTTGGTAAATCAAAGTTTAGCTTTAGTAATGTCTCCTTTGCCTTTTGGTCTCTAAATTTGTGCTGGCGTGCTGGGAGGAGCAAACATTCAAAGGAAAGGAGAAGCAAATTATTTCTTCAGAAATACTGTATTTTTGCTGGTTAAAGGTGATTATGAAATAGATGAGACTTCCTTTGTGACAGTTTTCTTTTGTGGAAGTACCCAGATTGTGTGCTGTCGCTAAGCATTTTATGATGACAAATACTTCCCTGAACAAAGATTTTTTTTTTTTTTCCCCCTCCACAGCTTATTTCCTGAAGTTAATGTGGTTTTGTGCCTAGTGCTCACTTGTTTTGATTTTTAATGTTTTTTTTTCAGAGTTCAACAACGATAGCAAAATCCTCTGTCTTTTTCTGGGATTGCTGTTTGTTTGGTGTTTTCAGTTGTGACACTGTGTGCTGACAAGAAAATGGATGGATTGGGATGTTCAATATTTCTTGTCCCTTGTAACTGTATTTCAGTGTCTCTGCATAGAAGGAAATTAGATTGCAGCCCTGAGTTCCTCATTAAAAAAGTTTGTAAAAAGCTTGATATTTGAGTGTAGTTATGTTTGTAATTTTTGGTGGTTTTTTTTTCCCTTCTGTTAATTATTTTGCACTTCCGATGTGTAAGAATTTATTTTCTTTTTTTCCCCTGAAAACAACATTCAGTAGCATCTTAATAAGCAGTTCTGATATTACAAAATTCTCTAGACTAGTCTAAATAGTCTCCCAGACTAGTCTAGGTAGTCTGATATAGTCTTCACTAAACACAGAAGTTTGTTTTACATTAGTAATTTAAAAACTGACTTAAAATGTAAAATACATTTGGCAGTTTGGTTTTATTTAGGTAAAAGCAGTTGTGTGAATGATTCTGTACATTTGGAACATGTAATATTGATTTCTAGTAATGATATTTCCTTTAAATATTTGGTTCTTATTTTAAAACAATAATTTGAGTTTTTAAAGTCAGTTTTTGTAATAAATTATGCAGGTTGAGAATTTTAAATACAATTTAAGCATGCTTATTATGATTCATGTTGTTCAGTTATTGAAAGTTTGCTTTACATAGTGAATACTTGGATAGTGATAAGTAGAAAGTCAATACTACAGTGTTTGACTTGTAGCTTAATGTGCCCAGGTTGGTGTTTGTTGTTTTTTTTTTTTCCTGTAGTTTCTGTTTATTCTGGACTCAGTTGAGTTGAATTGAGCATGTGTAACTACAGGAAAAATGTGTTTACTCTTACATATGCTTGGAAATTTGTTTATTAAAGGCAGTTTCTCATTAGACTGTTTTGTCTGTATCCAGTTCATTTACTTTTCAAATATGTAGGAAGTTGCACTTCTCGTCTAAGGTGGGTGTAGAAATCTGACAAATAAAGTAATAGAGATCCTGCATTTGAGCCAATATACACAGAGTTGAATCTACATTTTCTTTTGCAAGTCTTCAGATTTGTGTGAAATTTATTTTTAATCCATTTGACAATTAGACAAAATATGTAGTGAGATACTTGAACTGACAGTAACTCCTTAGGTGTAGACAGTGACGGAGAATTAGTGGCCCTCAAGTATTCAAGGTTTTGTGTGTACCCTGAATTCCCAGTAACCCTCCTTGGCAGAAGGTGGTTAAAACATAGAATCAGTAAGGTTGGTAAAGATGATACTAAAATGTAAATCTGGTAACTGGGGGTTCTTTTGATTGTGCTTCTTGAGTAAGTATTTAATAAGATTATTCCAGTCTTTAAATGATACTGAGTTTGGTTCACTGTAATGGAAAACTGGTGATCTGAAGTAGTCATGAAAATAAAATACAATTATTTTTGTATTATCAGTGGTTTTTAAAAAAGATAAATTACCTTTGGTTTTATAAAGCTGATGCTGAATCAAAGAACAGGCTTCTTAGAGGTATCTAAGTACTTAATTTGCATATTTATCCAGCAATTGGAAGGAATAGAAAACTGCATATGATATATAGTCTAACAGGTGACAGATCTGTTACAGTATTGCTCAGGTCACTCGGGTATTGAAAACCAAATTTTAAATACACAAGGCTGTTTAGCAGAATTATTCTTAAAATGTGTTTATTCACAGCATTTTAGAGGTATATTTACATCTAATTTTTGTATAGATTTGAATTCTGTTTCTAAATAAAGTAATGGTTTTTAATTGTTTGTGTAGCATTGCTTCCTATCCTGTAGAGGAAGAATGACACAGAACAGCACAGAATGAGGCTTGTGGTTAAACAGCATTAAAAATGTGAAAAGACTTTCATGTCCTTCCTTCTCCCTCTCCTCTAAAAGCACACAAAGTGTGCACTTGAGTCTGGATCATGTAAATGCTGAGAGCTGTGAGTTTGTTTGCGTTAATGTTGTGAGAATTCTGAAGAAGTCATCGGCTGTTTGGTTAAGCAGAGGGTGTGACTTGTGCTGTGATTTTGGAATCAAGGCGTAAGATTACAATGTTATTTTGATGGATTTGGTTTTATTTCAACTGCTTCTTTGGTTCAGAAATGTAGAAGTGTCACACTCTGTACTGCCTCCCCAGGGCAGGCTCTGTGTGCCAGTTATTTGCCTCAGGGGAATGCTCTGGTGGCAGTTGTGTTTGGCTGGCTGGGGGATGACTGCAAATTATTTTAAACTTCAGATTTTTCTGCTGCCTAACCTCCTGTTGTGTACCAGACTGCACTGGATTTGTAGGAAGATACATGACCTTGATTTATTTTTTTTTTCCCATCTGTGTGCTCAGTAAATGATGCTCTTTTAAGACTCCGGGGAGTTAACCCAAAAAATCTGTGTTTCAGATTGAAATTCTTAGTTTCTAAATGAAGAGCTGGGCATGCTCCATATTGTTTGTTTCTACAAAACATATGGACACTGCCACTTCTTAACAGTAAAGGAACTGGGAGATTGGTTAAAGAACTAACTTAATACCACATCTCCTCCTGTGCTGCAGCATCTAAGCAAAGAAAGCACTGTGTCACATCAGGTGAAAGAAAGGCTTTTACATTCCTGGCAGCACATCTGCAGCCACTCAGACTGCTGAGTGGATGTCAGTTCCACTCTTTTGGTGGAGGTGAAGAGCCCCAAGCATAGCACAAATAATAGGGCAAGTTCAGTGTAGTGTAGAGAATGTTTCAACAGTTCTTCTGCTACTGCTTTACAAAGTTCTCCATAAGACCCCATACATCTGATAAGAACAGGGATCTGTTAAGGTGAAGGTGGGCATTGATTATGAAGGGTGCACCTGCTTTGAGCTGCTGGACTGCATGTTTTTGAGAAGTGAAATAATTCAAACCTCTTAGAAAGTAGAATTAGTTAGTAACTTTTAAGTTGAAGCTGCCTTTGAGCCCTAGTTTTTTTTTTTCTTATTCTAAAGCAGGATTATGAGGATAGCTTCCTAAAAGGGAAATGAAATCAGTGCAGTTTATCCTACCAACCTTAAATGGAGTACAGTAAGGCAGATCAGTGTGGAAATGATTTGGCTTTAGAGAGATGCTGATAGCTTAAAATGTTTAACATGCATGTTTGACTTACATCTAGAAGGTTATTTGTCATGTAGAATAAAAATAAGGTATTCTAGAAACTGAAATTGTGAATAGAGACTTTTGGGTGAAATGCTTTGAAAAGCCAAATACTACTTATTCCTGAAAGTTTCAGAGAGTGTGCTTCATTTATTTTGCCTCATATTCAGATTTATAGGGTTTTTTTTTCTGTAGCTTTAACTGATGAAAGTGAAATTTGCTTGTAACTTCACCATCAGACAGCCATGCAGTGTCAATTGTGGAGAGACTGGCAGGATTTCTGTCCCTTTACTTTTTATACTGTAAAGCTGATTCTATAAAGCCACAGGAGTTGTTTAACGTTTTCCTGTTAAAGGAATATATTGTAATCACAGGCTCTGTGAAAGGGGCATCCAGCTCCATCACAAAATTGTTGTTTTTTGTTTGTTTGGTTTTGTTTGTTTGTTTTGTGTTGTTTTGTTTTTTGTTTTGTTTTTTAATACACTCAGTTGTATGTAAAAAGTCACACATGCTCCAGCCAGGAATTGCGTTAATCTCATCACTTGAATTTGAAATTTTCTGGTGTCAGACCAACAAAAATAAACAAATGTTATGACTGATGATCTGAATACTGACAACCTGCCTTTGCAGACAATGTCACTGAGTTGAGTAACCAAGGTGTCCAGACTGCAGACACAGCTTTGGTTAACCTACCAAAGTCATGACTTTAAAGCCTCAGAGAGAGAGGTAAAGGGTGTTTTATTTTTAAGAGGAGTTTGTGCTGTTACATAGCTATGACTGACCTACAAATGATTCATTGAGCTTACAATTTAATGTTAAATTGTTAGAAAAAATCAGTTTCCAGTCCTGTCTTCTGCCCTGAGCACACTGAAGAGCAGCACAGTAATTTGACAATATGAAGAGTGCTACGTTATTAGAGTACAATAGTCATTAGCTTTGTATTGGTTTTTCAAAGGTAGGGTTGGAATTAGGTGATCTGTAAGATCCCTTCCAACCCAAACCATTTTGCGACTCAAAGCAGAAATTAATTTTGTTCATGAAAAAGTTCAGTGTAGGTGCCTGCAGTTCTCCTGATGTTATCTGTAGCTTCTCAGCCTGCTCTCTCTGGTGTTAAACCCACCCTGTTTGGAGCTCTCTGTAAGGAAGAGGATACTCTAAAGCTTTGGTCAAGTAAAGGTATTGGATACCATTCAAGTCCTTTAAAGTTGTAGAAGAATTCTGGCAGGAATGCAGGAATGCATCAGTGCATTTTAGGATGAACAGTCGTATTGTAGTCTTTCCATTATCTCTTTTGGCCTGTCCTATTTCTGGCCCAAGATTGTGGAACAGGTGAATCTGAGATATCTAGACTTTCTTACAGAGATTTGCTGGTTCAAGCAGTTCCACAGACAGAACAGCTACAGCTTTATCTGAGTGTTCATTGTTTAATCATCACCTTACAGACCAACATTTCTTGCTGCAACAGTTGTAACATAGACTTTGCTTATGGAAGGAGGGAAGACTCACAGCTTTCACTCCACCAGACTTTTTTTGATGTGCTATTAGTATTTTTTAATAGAGAATGCTAAAGTCAGTGCAGAATGAAAACATTTTAAAATGTCTGCATTGTACAGTATCTAAGGCACATCTGCCTGGAAAGTCAGTCTGGGCCTAAGCTAAAATAATGTTAGTAGAAGATGGTTGTGGTCTTAAAAGAAAATGAAATATGTTGCAGAAACAAAAATCTAGTTTTAAGGCACTCTGGCCTCTCTGCCCTCAGAAGCAAAAGCAAAAAATATAAAAGTGTAATCTAGGGCTTATATGACATCTCTGTACATACATATATATAGCTATGTACGTGTGTATATATTTGTTGTTTGCAGATAGTATTTTTATTTTAGGGTGTCTTCTGTTTTGCTAGGAAATTGGGCACAGCAATTCCTCAACTACAGCAGATACGCAATCATCTATTCGTGTACCCATATGATTATAGATAACATCAGTGTGTTATATTGGAAAAAACAAATAACATTAATGAGGTGTGTAACCTCTTGATCTGACTTTTTTGTGGCACCCTTGTGAGTGGGTATTCATGCACAGACTTGTCAGAAGATATCACAGAATCGGCAAGCTTTGTGTTACATTTCCTTATCTTAACCAATTCCTCTGGAATGATAGAAAAGACAGACACACTGCATAACTTGTTCACCATGTGTTATAGCAATTAGTCATGTCAAAGAAATTCGCACAGTCAGGACACCAAAGCTTAACGTAAAACTTCAGAAATGGAAGTTGATGCTTTCTGGTGTGTAGGGAGTGTGGTTTCATGTTTCTCTGCTGCTGTTCTCTACTGACTCTTGTCTGTTCCTTGTTTTTCTTTATCTACTTTCTTACTTGTGTCTTATTTTTTATTCCCTCTCACATGTGCCTGTCCGCTTCCCTCCTCTGTTTCCTCTGCGTGGAGTCATATCCTCCATCAGTTTGTGTTTGCTGGGGATCCTGAAAGGAGGTTTTGTTACCTGCTCACTCCACTTCTTTCTAATCTAGGGTTTTTCTTGTAGTTTAAGATGGCCAAAGTGAGGAGAGGCTGGTAGTCATCAGGCCAGAGTGTTGCACAGGTGTTCGTGCTTCCCATTTTCTGTCCTATCTCATGGTCATGCTGGCTGTAGAAGATGTGGATACAGTATGTGGGCAGTCTGTGCGATAGGCTTTGCAGAGTTGTCAGTTATAGGAGATGCTGATAAACTTAGGCAGGTCACTTAACTTGAAACTAGTGAGAGTGAGTCTCCTTTTATCTCTGCAGGAAAAGGAATGCTGCTTCTTTACGGATGTAAATGTGCTTTGTGGTCATTTTCTCAATGATGCAGAAAAATATAAACATTGAAGATGAGGTGTATTACAAAAGTTGTCTGCATCCTGTAAAGCTCTTCCATATATGCAGTTATCAACAAAATAGGGATCTTTGATTCAATCAGTTGATTGAATATAGAATATTTTCAGGAATTGTCATAGAAAAACTCATCAGAGGCTTAACAGAGAAATTGTACTGTTTATTTTAAACTGTTGTTTACAACACTACTGCAGTGAGCCATTACAAGTTCTGTGGGGGCAATCCAAATTACAATTAGGTAATGTCTTTTTTTCTTTTAATTATTTTTTATTATGCTTTCTGTCTTTAGACATTTTGGAACTTGTGACTTTAGTGAATTCCTACTGATCTAAACTCCTGCAACAGTGTACACAGTGTTTTGTTTCATTGAATTGTCTCGTGGAAGGACTGGTTATGTTTTGACCAGTGTAAATATATCTTGGAAACAAAGCCTGTTCCAAATGTCCTACAAGCAAATTCAGTGTGTGGCAGTGAATTTGTGATGCAGGAGCTAATGCTGAGGATCAGTTTTGTAGGAGCTATCAAACATATGTTAGGCTGGAACAGTAATAAATTCCTGTTGAGCTGGTCAAAATAGACCTTTTCCGATACTCTGTGGTGTGTACTCAGTTTCATGTTTTCTTGTATCCTTTCTGGCTCATTTTGATTCCCAAATTAGGATGTAACTGCCAAAAAATTTTTGCATCATCTTAAAACTGCTTTTAGTGAGACCAGCGCTGAAGTTGATGAATTAGGGAATCTGACAGTGCGCTGCTCACTGCAGGATTTTTCCCAGCCACAGCCAGTATTTCACAAACAGTCAAAAATCACAGATCATATGCCTTGGTAAGAAAGCCAGTTCATTGTCCTCGTAGCTTTGGGTACTGTCATGATACTTGTGGTAACTTCAGCATTACCTGTGAGCGGCACAAACTCACTTGTGTTTGCAGCTTTTGGTGCACCTGCTGTTCTGCAGAGCCCTTTTGGAAGCTGGTACTCGAGGTGTAGTAGCATCATTCCTGAGCTATCCCATTGCCTTGAAAACTTACTCTTTTGTGACTTTATTCTGTAGTAAGAGCCACTTCTGGTTGCTCATTGGAGTGAAGGAACCACAAATTCCTAGAGAAGTATTTAGTAGTATATGGAGCAGCCATGAAGGGTATAAAAGACTTAGAAGAAAGATGAAGCTGCTTGTCAGCTTTACTTTTAGTTTCATTCTGCTGTGTACCTCTTTATTGTGGTTCACATCACCTTCCTGCCACCCAAGGTAGGAAGGGCTTTATGAATCTCTTGATCATTTATACAGGACTGTTCATCAGCAGACAGCTTGCCAAACCTTGAAATTGTGGTTTCAGTGACGTAGCCAGTCATTCAGAGCAGTGCCAGCAGCATGCTGAGCTCAACTTTAAATATTGACTGCTTTTCTTTTACTTTGTTGTACTTCATATGTCTGTATGAACTGACAAAATGTCTTTAAATTCTACTGTGTCTTTCTTATCCTGTGAAGCAACACAGTCCCAAAGCTGTGGGATGGATCACCCTGTAAATAAACTCCAGCAAATGGGCATTGTGGTTTCTGAGATGGGAGAGTTGTTTTTAGCTGTATGTAATCTAAAAAATTATTTTAGCTGGACTGTTGCAGAGAAGAGTAATCCTTGTTTTTTTGTCATATATTTCATATTTAAACAGGGTGAGTGTGTGACTGAAGATGGTTGTGAGGAAAAATTGCTCCTGGCACTGTTATAACACACTTAGTTTCTCATGTTTCTGAGATTTTAAGATCAGCTAGCTAGCAAAGCATTATAAAGGTGTTACATTACTATAAAAGCATTTGTTTGCCTTTGCTTAAGGAGCAATCCAAAGTTTTAGCTGGATTGATGTGAGTGTTCTGACATTTGTGGGATGGGTTAATTGGTTTTGTGCAATGGTTAAATAAATGGAAACCTATTGTACAAAATTGTTCTCTTCATTATTTCCAGTTTTGGAATTAATACATTATGATGACTTTAAACCAATTACAGCCAGTTTAATGTTCTGGTGCAGGCAGGCCCCTTTGAATTTAAGGAAACAGCATTTCCAGAGGCTGTTCAAGGATTAGAGGTGGGATTACATGATTGCATCTGCAGCCAGGTCATGTGCTGGGCATGTTTACAAGGCTATAACTGATGCTTGTTAAATAGCAGGTACGTGTGGGATGGGATGTTAAAAAACATGGTTTTGTGCAGTTAATGATTTGTGCAAAGAAACTCAGTTCGAATCTTCATCTTCAAATATCATGGTCTTCTGCAAACTTTTTTACAAAATGGTTGCTATATAACAGCTTTTCTGCTGTGTGTTTGCAGTCATTGTAGGAAGTACCATGATAATTACACACCTTAACCTCTGCTTGAGTAGTGAAATACAGTAGTGGCATTGGGGTATGATGATACAATAATGTAGACTTTGGCTGAAATCGTATTTATTTGTTAGAACCACAATATTAGGTAAAAACCCAAAGATACTAATAATTAGTGTAATAAAATGCTTTCTAAATATGTCAGCTGAGCTAATTACTGTTGTCTTCTCATGGTACTATTGGCATGCAGTGAGTTGTATGGAGGGTATCCCAGCCTTTGGAAGCGTAACCAATGCATCATCAGTGGAGATGTAGAGGGTGATAAAGAGCTGCTGCCTGTAATCAGCTTGGTCTGTAGTTTTCAGAAAGAATTTTTGTAGAGAGCAGTGTTGCCTGCATGATTGACAAGTGATGTGGAGTTTGAAGTAAAATTTCAAGTGGCCTTTTGCTGGTGGTACCTGCAGAGCTCATCTGACAGTGCAACTTTTATGCAGTGCCACAGCCTGGTCAGTATCTAACTCTGGGATTGACAGCATTTGGCAAAATCCCCATCGTGATTCCGTGCTGTTCTTATCACAACAGCTTCGGTTCTTGTGTTCTAAGTTTGCTTCAGGTGAAGGTATCTTCTTATTATAGCTTGAACTGATCAGGTGGCTTACCTGTGCTGAAAAGAGAGAGGTGGTGTTTTTGCTCCTGTATCTCTTTCCCCTTTTTACCCTTGCTTCTTCCTTTCCACAGCAGTGTGATGTTCAGTGGGTATGCATTGTGCAGGGTAAGCTTATGAACCTAATAAAAAGTGGGTTTTGTTTTTAAATTGTTTTATTAGGTTGAATTAGTTTGGCTGAGTTGAGTAGGAAGAAAGGTTCAGAAAGCTGCTTAATTGTATATGAGCGGTAAGTACTACTGATCTCACTGTTATTTCGTGCTGCCTCATATGCCATGACTCTTGGCATCCTTGGAGGACTGTAGCTCTGTGTCCAGATGGAAGTTTGTCTACATCTATTTATCTACAGCTAAATTGACATCTACCCTAAAGCAGCCCTTTATTAAGGGGTGATGTCATTCCAGAAATTACCAAAGGTGTAATTCACCTAATGGTTTGCAATTTATATAAATGTATATAATAGAATCATAGAATATTCTGAGGTGAAAGGGAGCCATTAAAGTTGTATCAGGGGAGGTTTAGGTTGGATATCAGGAAAAGGTTCTTCCTCCAGAGGGTGGTTGGGCACTGGAACAGGGTCTCTAGGAAAGTGGTCACAGCCCCAAACTTACCAGAGTTCAAGAAGGATTTGGACAATGATCTCAGGCACATGGTGTGATTCTTGAGGTGTCCTGTGTGGGGCCAGGAGTTGGACTTTGATCCTTGTGGGTCCTTTCCAATTCAGAATATTTATGATTCTCTGAAGTGCTTTTTTTATTGCTGTTTTTTATCTCTTAACACTTCACTGCCTGACTGTTGTTATACAACTCTTAACAATCAACTTTTAATTGATGAGGCCTGAGAAACTGTCTTCAGGTAACCTGTTTTCTGGAAATTCATTCAGGAATTATTGTGGTTGCTCCATACGTTGTAATTTCATAAGTGCATATCAGTACACAAGTTATAAATTTTCAGATAGTGTGTATTGATCTAATTTAGTTTTCAGTTGAATTTAATTCCTGATTTCTGTATCTTCATTTGAGGTGATTTAATGCTTCAAAAATGACAATTGTGAAATAAATTTCCTTCTGTACATATTTGGAAACATTTGTGGGGAGTATCAAGACTACAATAATTGTACTTTTTTCATTCTTTCAGAGAAGTGGCATAGGTTGATAGATGGGATTGTTGTTTCCTTAACTTGGAAGGTATGCAAATGGCTTAAGGAAAGAAGATTAAATTTAAAGATACTGTTTTCCTGTACATCTAATTTGGACATGTAAAAGGTGTGAAAAACTGATTATTATACTTGTTTAGGACTTGAGTCACGGTTTTCATAATCCCCAAGATTCACTAGCAGCTCTGGAGGTCGTCTCTGTGTGTTTACGCAGCAGGATTAATTCTGTGACAACGTGCTTTGGTTTTGGCTTTAGAACGGCCATGTCTGTGGCAGTGTTAATTTATTCCATCCCCATGAAATACTTTCCATTTGGAGTTTGGGCCCCCTCAATTCATTTCTGAAAGTTACAGATCTTGCTTTCATTGTGACTTTGGTTGGTTTTTGATGCATTGAACTTTCAGTAATTATAAGGCTGGTAATATAATGCACCTCAGCGTGTCCCTTAGCCTGTGGATGCTGTGGCAGAAAGTCTTTGAAGGATTGCTTTCCTAGTCTGTTGTGGCTCAGCAGGAGTTCTTGTCTAAGCATCTTAGCTGTGTGGCCTGTGCTGCAAGCTCTTGGCTCTGAATAACTTGATTCTCCGCCTGCCGCGTGCTGTGGAGCAACATGGGAAGTGGGTATTGTATTCCAGCCAGTTTGTGCCTGCTTTGAGTGGAAAATGTGCCGTTGTAGGCAGGTCAAGCAGAATTGGCAGAACAAAATGCTGGACAATACATAGGCTGGGCTGCTAGGTAATGACAGGAGTGGATTTTGTGGTAATGACTGGGAAAAAAACCCAACAAATTTCCGCAGTAGTTCCGCATGTAATCCAAGGAGTTCTGAATGACTGTGTGTTTGTTCATGCTTCTCAACAGCTGTTTTGGGTTTCTTTTCAAGGCTCTGTGTGTAACTGTAAAGGCTGGAAGCTTCAGCTCTTCAAAATGAAAATGGAAATTTGTTACGCATTGCATTTGAAAGTCTGATAAAATTCATAGTTGGCTGGTAACTGCCAGTTACTTTGTATTACACCTTTACTCACCAGGCATATTCAGAAAGTGTTAAAAAGTAAATATTAAAAAATAACTTTATTTTAGAGGTTCTTGCTCATGCAAAGGAAATTCTTAAAATAATTATCCTGTGTTTCATATACTGTCATTTGTTATTCTAAAGGGGTTTTAAATGTAGTTTATTCTGGTAGGGTACCCCTCCATTGCTGCATTTCAGCCTCTTCCTCCTGGGAAAAGGAGAGTTGTCCAGAACCACATAGACCTTGCTTCCCATCTAGTTTTCTTTGAGTATTGTGCTGATGGTTTGCCTTTTAGAGTATGATGTTTGTTTGTCAACTACAAAAAAAAAAAGTTTTATAACAGATCCTTACTGTGAGTGTAGATAGGAATTTTCAGCTGACTCTTGTAGTCAGTGGAAGCTCATTTCCTTTTAAAATGAAAGGAGTCTTCAGCATTACTGCAGAGGACAAAAATGTGTTGTGATTATACAAGGTAAGTTTATTGCAGTATTTCTTAAGTCACAGCAAGATAATTCACATATCTCAATGTTCTTTAAACTTGTCTTATTTGTCTTGAAAAGGTTTGTGATGTGACAGGTGTAATATTGGATACTGGAATATGAGGTAGGACAGAGAGGAACGCTGAGCACATGTGGTGTTTAATGAATGCTGAGAGCTGTCCACATACAAAGCAGCCAGGTGGTGGACTAGGCTTGACTTCTGCTATTTTTACCGCTAAAAGCTTTTGCCAAAGTTGGGTTTTTTTTACCCTAAACCTGACATTTTCCTTTTATTTGAAGAACTGTGTTCTGTTTTCTTGCCTCTGAAAACTAAGAGACTTCCAAAAGAAAGATATGGGAAGCTGTTGGAACTTATTATGCAGAGAGATGTGTATGTTTGCTGATCTGTTGTGCTGCTCTGGACTGCTGCTGAAGGTTGAGCTCAGGTGGAAAGCTGATTGGAATACCTGTGCCATGTGCCACCACAGTTGCACTGAGGTTGAGATAAGCATAATTTAAGCTTGGGATTTTGGGTAGCTGATATATTACTTGAACACCACTGGTATCTGTCTGGCTCTCATTTCTCTTTTGAACACAGCACTTCATTCTCTGCACTGAAGAATTCAGCTGAGCAGCATTGTTGGAAAGGCTTTTGAAGCTTAGCAATGATGGATGTGTTAGAAGGGCTGTGTCATGCACAACCTTCATGAAAAGTTTTTGTGAATCTTTGCTTAGATTTCAGCTGCCTTTTGATTACTGCTGTGATCATAAGCCACAAGCCAGAAAAGCATTTGTTGACTCAGACTGTATTTGCCTTCTAGTAGTCTGTGGATATTGAAATTCAGATAGAATCTTTTTGATGTTGAATGCAAGAACCCTGAAATGGAAAGAGAGTTTTTTGTGTCACTAATTACAATAGTATGAATTTAACAGGCGCTTTACAAAAATATTAAATAGATACTCACCATAATCTTAAACAGGACTCTTTCAATTCTGTTTAATTCTTGTTATGTTTCACAAAATTTGCTTCTGACTGCTTGGATTTCTAGTGATGTAAATACAAAAGAGTTTAAGCCCTATTAATAGAGGGGTATTTTGGATAATTGTGCTGCTTAGTTTTCCAACCTGTTATTTCTAGCATATTGTAAATAACAGACATCTGCGCTTTGTGATGACTTCAGACTTTCCTGCAAACTGTTCAGGATATCACTGGAAGTAAATATGTAACAGTTCCATTTTATGTGGGTCAGATTAATTAAAGTTATGTCTACATGGCCTGACAATGAGACTGAGTAAAGACCTGAACTAGTGCATTCCAGTGAAATGTCATATAGACATGCCTGTGGTACAGTAAGTGGTTTAATTTTAAACTTTGAGATGTGATTATTTCCACTCTTGTGTTTAAGCTGTTGTCTCTCTTGATATCTAGATCTAAAAATTGAGTACAGTAATTTTTCTACATGTGCAGTTTGAGAAGGAGGAAAAATTATGATGGCTTAAAAGATAATAGTTTTGTTTCTTACAGAAAATGCCAGAAGCCTCAGAAGACCATAATCACTGGAAGGCCTGTTGACTTCCATTCTTTGGTAATCTGGAACATCATCCATCTGGCATGGCGCAGGGCAGCCAACAACTTGACGTACAGGTACTCCATGATCTCCGGCAGCGTTTCCCTGAGATACCCGAAGGGGTGGTATCTCAGTGCATGCTTCAGGTATGGTACAGTCTGTGTTTTAGTATGAAAACCCTTTTCAGTAGTGTACATGGAGCATAGATTTCTATTCCCCGGGTTTATTTTAAAAGATTGGAGGGCTCTGCTACTTGCATTTCTGTCCTGTGTTTTAAGGACAAATTTTTTGTCATTCTTGATTTAGGTTTGTTTTGGTTTTTTTTTACCACTGACAGCTTTTCCTTGTCTGTGCAACCTGCAACTGTTACACATATGGGGAATAAGGGAAGTGGTTAATGGGATGTTTATTGATGATGGCTACATAAATAACATACATATACTGAAGAATATTTTAGCGAACAGTGACTCTCCTTCCAAGATGAGGAGCTTGCCTTAGCTAGGGATCTTAAGATTTTTTTTTTGTCTTCATGTCTTTCTGCCACAGCTCTCCAAAGGTTTAGTTTTACTTCTCTGTTTCCAAGTCAGATGGTGATGGTTCTCCTCCCCCCTCCTCCTCTCACTGCTTTTTCCTTTCCATTTTGTCATTCCATTCTTCATCTAAAATCACATAATGCCCATTTTGCAAAGTAGTGTTCATCTGGGAATACCTTCAGTTAACGGGGAGATTCAGGAATGGAATAGAAACACACAGGATCTGGTTTGGCTTTGTTGTGGCCATGACTAACATATAACAAAACTGTATTTACATACTCTCTGTCCCTGACTGATGAGTAGGTTTACTTAGAACAGTGGCTGTAATTTTTGCCCTGTGTGTCTTCTAAACCATACAAATACAAATTAATTGCTTTCGCATAAATGTAAAGCAGAGGAAGCCCAGTAATTTAAAGCTTTATTTATCCTGACAGTCTGCACTGCTAAGTACATGATCCTTTTGATGAACTGTGTTTGTCATAGGCGCCTTTAAACAATAAAATTAAAGAACCCTAATGCTGGAGAAGCATATGGTGTTCTGTAGCTGTAGTAGGGCATTCTGGGTAGCTGGTTAACTTTACATGGAAAATACTTATTTTTTAAAGTGTAGATTTTGTTTCCAAACCCACTTTATATTTAAAGATGCGCAAGCTAATTTTCATTAACTTTTTTTCAGTAAATACTCTAGATTTAAATCAGTTTGAGTTTTAGACCTGTCAAAAATTGAGGGTCCTTTGAAATGACAAATATATTCCATACCCTGATCAAATCAGGTTAGGGCCTGTCCTATGTACATTCTCTCTACCTGCACCCTGACTAAGTGACCTAAGGAAGCTGAGGACTCTGTTTATGAAGTTCTGCTTAGATGGCAAGTAGCTGATGGTAGTGGTTAACTTTGAGGTTGCTGTCTTGGCACTGTGGTTGTTATTACAAGATCTGGTTCCCACATATTCTGATATTAAATTTTTAGTGATACACCTGGATATTTCCACTGATCATTGGGATCTAGAAGGAGAGTTTAACATGAAGTAAAGTAGTCAGGGAGAAGTATCCATAGAGTGAGAGCCATTCATATTTAAGTGCTGGATTCTTCTGTTTTCTGTTATCTTCAGTAGTAAGTCTTCATATGACAAGATGCTGAATTATGTGTGTTCATTTTTTAGTGAAATCATGAAATTTTGGGGAAGTCATCTTCACTGTAGTATTAAGACTAATTAGCTACTGGTCCCTTAGAAAAGAAATGTAACATGACTTCAGCCAATAGATAGGCTGTTGAAAATTGTATTGGAAGGTTATATGTGTATTATTATGTATAAAATTTATATAGGGATAGTGTTTAAAATAGAAGCAAAACTGTTATTAATGTATATTCCCTAGAATGGTAATTTTAGCACACTGAAGAAGGCGGGGGTGTTTGTGCCTATAAATATGTACACACTTCTTCTGGAAGAAGGTGCTCTGTCACAGAAGGTACCAGTCTTGGATTATATGTAACAAAGTTTGGGTGCTGAGGGTCAGATTGAGTTGAATTTGAAGTGAAATTTGTTTTCTTTAACTACTATTTAAATTAAAATCTGAACCACTGCTGATACAGGCTGTTATATGAGAAAGGGGGGAGAAAAAAAATAATCTACCATCTGGAATGCCTTCTAGTGATCTTATTCCTTTGGAAAAGCTATCATTTGTGTTGTTCTTTTAATAAGACTTGATTAAGCTAAAATGAGGGGAGAGGGCAAGAAGGGAAAGGGAATTCCCTATTAGATTTCTCATTTGATTCATAATTTATTGTCTGTGTAGTTTCAACTGCTAGCACCACAGAAGAAATCAAACATTTATAGGGGTTATTTGGTTTCCTCACTGATGTGTGAATAAACCTTTTTTAGCCTTAACCGTGTAATTCTTAAAGGCAGTTGAAATTTTGTTGGAATTGTAAGGTGCTTTATGGAATTGGCAGTACCTCTTCCAGCAATACTGACTTGGACTTTTTTAAGGCATTAAGTACTGTTCTGTGAATAAAAGCTGGTCTAAAATGCTGGGCTCTTAAACTTCCAGGTAAAGAGAAATACTCAGGTAGATAGTAAAAGAAAAGTGAAAACAGTAAACACTTGGGTAAACATTAAAATGTCACCTGCATTTTTGTTTTGCTTTTTCAGAGTTTGCAATTTTGATCTGGTTTAATTTGATTTGTGTTGCTGCTAGAAGTAGTTAATTGTACTGCCCTGGTCCTTGAACAACATATGAAGAATTCTAACTATTTTTTCCCAAAAGTGGACTTGATTTTTTTTTTAATGTCATAGTGTAGCTCGTGTTACCACAGCATTTTTCCAGATGCAGCATGAGCTATGTACGACTTGCATACCATGACTCAGCAGGTATTATCTCTATTTCAGAATTCCTGTGTATGAAATGTTTTCTCTAGTTGTGTTCAAGCTGGGGCTTGGTTGTGGCATTAGCTGAAGGCTTGTTGAACACTGAGCAGTGGCTCTCCCTTGTGCTGTGTGACAGTAATAGGTGTCCTTTCTTACTCCTAGAACAACAACAACCTTGATGCCTGTTGTCGAGCCCTTGCACAGGAGAGCAACAAATACCTGTACATGGAGTACCACAGCCCTGATGACACCAGAATGAACAGAAATAGCCTTTTGCACATTAATCTGGGTATTCATCCTCATACCAGCTATCACGGGGGGGATGGAGCTCAACTTAATGGTGGTCGTACACTGGTACACAGCTCGAGCGATGGACACATTGACCCTCAGCGCACAGCAGGTAAACAGCTCATCTGCTTAGTTCAAGAACCACATTCTGCTCCTGCTGTCGTGGCAGCTTCTCCTAGTTACAATCCATTTTTCATGAATGACCAGAATAGAAATGCAGCTACTCCTCCTCCACAGCCACCTCCACAGCCATCTTCCATACAACCAGGAATGAACACGTCTGCTATGCAAGGCCCTCCTCCCACGTATATGCACATACCTCGGTACAGTACAAATCCCATTACTGTTACAGTATCACAAAACCTCCCCTCTGGACAGAGCATACCCAGAGCTCTACAAATTCTTCCACAGATTCCAAGCAATCTTTATGGGACTCCTGGCTCTATTTATATAAGACAGACATCTCAAAGTTCTTCAGGACGACAGACTCCTCAGAATACACAGTGGCATTCGTCGCCACAGGGCCCAGTTCCACATTATACTCCCCGTCCTCTACCTGTATATCCACATCAACAGAACTACCAACCCTCTCAGTATTCTCCGAAACAGCCCCAGGTCCCTCAGTCGGCTTTTCGATCTCCACCGGCATCCCAGTGTCCCTCTCCCTTTGGCTCTCCTCAACACCAGGTTCAGCCTCCTCAGCTGAGTCATCAGAGTTCACATGTGTTCATGCCTCCTAGCCCTTCAACTGTCCCACCCCATCCATATCAGCAAGCATCCCAGACTTTTCAAAAACAAGGCAGTCACTCTGTGTCGTACCTTCCTCCTTTTGCTGGACCTAGTTTATCCAAAGGTTCCATGAATAAAATAGAAATTACAGTTGAGCCACCACAAAGACCTGGGACTGCAATGAACAGAAGCCCTTCACCAATAAGTAATCAACCATCTCAACGAAACCAGCACCCGCTGTATGCAGCCACTACTCCTCCTTCAAGCTCTCCATCAAGAGGTATGTCGGGGCAACCCAAACCTCCATTTAGTGTTAATCCAGTATATATTACCTACACTCAACCAACTGGACCTACAGGTGCACCAGCACAGTCTCCTCGGGTAATGGTATCTCAGCCAAACCCAACCATTTTTAAAATCACAGTAGGTCGAGCACCGACTGAGAATCTTTTAAATTTAGTGGACCAAGAAGAGCGTTCTGCAGCACCAGAACCTATTCAGCCTATTTCTGTAATCCCAGGATCTGGAGGAGAAAAAGGAAGCCATAAATATCAGAGAAGTTCTAGTTCTGGATCGGACGACTATGCTTACACTCAAGGTAAATGTTTAACCCTGCAAATTGTGGTGTTGTAAAATGCATTTTCAGCTTGATTTTACTACTTAGTAAGTGAGAATTTTGGAACCTGTACAGGGAAAAATGGAAATTGCACCAAAAATCATGGAATGAGTTTTTTCTGATTTTAAAACTTTAAAAAAATTGCTAAGTTTCAGTCTAATGAATAAAGAATTTCTGAGGGTCTTAAAGTTTGCTATGCTTCTCATGTTAGGGGACTTTCTTAAAACAAAACACTGCAATTTAGAGTAAGTGGTGTCTTCGTAAACTGTGTCTGGTTTGTAAATTCTGTGTTCAAGAATTGTCATAAATTTACATGTGGATTTTTAAAACTTTTGTATTTGTTCCATATTCAAATGTGTTATAAGACCTGAAGCACTGGCTTCTGCATTTGAATCCAGTTTATTTGGTGTAGATTGAAGAATATTAAGTGCAAGACGAGAGAGGTTATTTTGAAGAACTTAATCTGAAGTTCTCTTCTCCCACACAGAGTTTTCAAAGAGGAGGAAGAGATTGGCAGACAAATTTTAGTATGTGTGTTCTGCTGTGTAGGTCTAGAACATAGTTTTAATGCCATATATAAATGAAGAATTCAGTAATACAGTAAAGAAAAAAAATGAAATTTAAGAGAAATTTTAGCTGGAAGCTTTTCTTGGAGTCATCTGCTGTGTAGATTTGAAAAATTTAAAACTGAGAAAATTAATCAGTCTGCAAGTCATTTGGGGGTAATGACAGGATGATGACCAGCAACAATTATTTTCCAGATTTGTGCTTGGAGAAGAGAGCTTATTCCTCTGTTGTTTCTTCTATCCTTTTTTTAACTTTAGAGAGCTGAAATAGTGCTGGTTTGTACCTGGTAGACCCAACTAGAAATTCTTTAGACCCAGTTCTTCAGTAAAAAAGATTGCCAGTAGGTCTGTAATGCTGGCGCCACATGTTTGGCAATGTCCCTATTGCAGCTTCTGTGAACAGTGTCATTTATCTGAGAAAGCTACAAGTAGCTTCACACAGCTTTGAAAAACGTTTTGTGAAATGTAGAAATCTGGTTTTGCCTTTGTGTCTTTGACTAGATTTTTTAATTTGAAAAACAAACTAAATACAACTCGTTAGTATATGCTTTTGGGAGCACTTGCATTTGTGGCAATACTTACCAGGCCTTTGGTATTGCTGCACTCTGAACTCTTGACAGAAATAAATTGTAGAAGAATAAACATTATATTCTTTACTACAACAAAAGGAATCCTAAAGAAGAGTATATTTAACAGCTTACTACATAAAACATTGTTTAATTTTCTCTTTAATGTGAACCACTGTGAAAAATGTTGCCAAAAATTCCTTCTTCTCTCTGTACTTGTACTGTTTCTTTGTAGTATGAGTCATGTTTGAGTTGTACTTTGAGAGTTTAATGTGAAGCTGTGAAATGTAGTCATACCATGTTAAGTTGGAGGAATCACACAAAGACAAGGTTTGGTAATAATAGTGGAAAATCACACAGCCTGGTATCTGTACTATCTTAATTCTGTTTGCATGACTATGCTACTTAAAAAAAAGAGAGAACAATTTTGTTCAGTAGTACTGGTTTGTGTAGTATAAAAACACCTGAAGTTATTCTTGGAGAGGATGTTCAGTGTTTATTCTTTGGCTGTGAATTGGTGGATCCATACAAAATCCAAAGTATAGTGCTACATTTTTGTGCAAAATACTGACATTTGATAAAAAAACCCTTATTTTAATGCTCCTGGTTGAGGGTTTTTTTGTTGTTCTGCAGTAAGTTGTATCATGTTGTTGCTTATTTGTCTAACTTCTTTTTAGCTTGCATGCAAATACTCTTGAGATATTATGTGCTTTTTCTTTGCCTTTGTTTGGTAGGGGTAAAGAAATGGGCAAGTGCTGCCTGGGCCTTTTATGAAATTGCATTTTGCAGGTTCTACAACATCTTTATTTTGAGCAGTTTGCTGGAATGTTGTTACATGAGCAGCTTGTTTGTCTGAATACCCACATCAAATGTCTTATTTTTCTCTGTCCTAGCAGACTTCAATCAGGTAAAACCAGCCAGATCAGAAAGGATTAAGCATCACACTAACTTGGCCAGTTTTACATCATCATGAAATACTGAGAAATGCTCTTCCTGAGGAAAATATTTTCTTTTAGGGAGTCAGAATTTTTTCTTTGGTTCTCTGGGAGCCCAACATCAACTTGTGACAGACATAAATTTCAGTACCAAGACAAAAATGAGAGAATGAATAACAGCAGAGAGAGGTGAGAGGAATCAGCTCTGTTGTAGAATTAGATTCTGAAGCACCTAAGCTGACCCCACTCTTTATTTTCTGGATTCTCTAGGCAATTTTGTTGAAGTTCTATAGTTTTGCCTTTGAACTCTGGGAAACTTAAAGTATTGAGTATTTCAGTATTCTTGAAAAGCTGACTACTTAAAGTTGTTGTAGCATACTCTGTGATAGCAGTGGAAAAAAACCAATTCAGGACTGACATCAGACCTTGGCTGATGTCTCAAAGCTGGTGTGTCAGCTGCTGTTGAGCAGCAGGCATGAAGTGTGTTGTTACCTTCTGATCTTAAGTCTGGTGGTTTTATTTTTATTTTTTTTTGTCAGTAGAGTATTAATATGGCTAGGTTGCTGCTTCATCCTGAGAAGCTGTCTCCCTGTGCAGGTGCCTTTGTATTTTTGAGACGAGAAAGAACAAATGCAAAAAAAGAAGCTTTGACCAAAATGGTAATATCTACTTCAAGTTTCTGTCTAAAAATGTGGTTTTATTCTGGAAGAACTGTTCTGAATTGTAGTTCATTTGGCATGAAAGCATCTTCACACTGATACTTGGCTGCATGTTTACAATCACTTTTTTTTTCCAGAAAGGTCACTCATGAATCTTACGCATAAGTTAAGAATTCAGTTTTCCAGGTTTTTATATGTTAGTAACTATTTCTTCTATGTAAAATGTTAGCCTTGCTGTTACATCAACGAGCAAGGATGGAGAGATTAGCAAAGGAACTGAAGCTTGAGAAAGAAGAGCTTGAACGCCTGAAAACCGAAGTCAATGGTATGGAGCACGATCTAATGCAGAGGCGGCTTCGAAGAGTGAGCTGTACAACTGCAATTCCAACAGTAAGCAATTTGTTAGTATTTTAATTCAACATACAGATTTATGTTTTTATTTTCTAATGAACTAAAGTACTGTACAGAAACTTTTCAGTATAAAATCTTTAGTTTTTGGAGATAATTTATTGTAATTTCTTGACTTGCCATGAGGTAGTTCTTACAATTTATGAAACGTGTCCAGCTTTCTTAGTGTTCACAACAGAACTTCTGGAACTGAATATAGTTGCTTTCCTAACAACCTATAAAAGTATAACCAAGTCTGCTCAATGAGCCTGAGCCATATAGTGCTTGGTGTTCATGCAGTAAGGTTTAACTTTTTTTTTTAAAGAGTATTTGTTGTTGGAGTAGTCACATCTCGTAGAAGATATTTCTCATCTGGTGTGTGCAGAATGTGCCAAGTAACTTCTCAGTGACAGTGTTGGCTCAAATAGTTGGTACCTCCCTCTCCTATTTTCCTTGTTGATTCTTCTTATCTGTGTGACTTCCACCTGCAAGTGGCTCTAGCTCAAACAACTGTATGGCTCTGATAAAGGAGTTCATGTGGCTGAAAAATAGCTTCCACTGTGTGCAGCTTTTAACCAGATCGGTTCAGACTTACTCACTCTGTTGACATAAGCAGTGCACACGGGTTTGGGCTGGGAGGCACAGTAGGGGCTGGTGGCTGCTTAACTGCTGTGGCTGCTGTGTCTCACCTGTCTCATGGCAGCATTTGGCAGGAATGTCCCTGGGAGAAATGCACTGAGTGTGCAAGGATGAGGCTGGGAAAGCCAAAGCCCAACTGGAGTTGGATCTGGCATGGGATGTCAAAGACAAAAGGAAGGGCTTCTGTTACAGGAAGCCCAGTGAAAACATGCGCTCAGCAAGATGGGGGGCTTGGTTTCACAGAACATGGAAAAGGCTTGAGATATGGAATGACTTCCTTGCCTCAGTCTTTACAGTCCTTCAGGAGTCCCAAGTCCCAGAGACCGTGGGAAAACTGAAACAGAGAAGGTGTACCCTTAGTGGAAGAGAATCAGGTCAGGAAATACTTAAGCAAAGCAGACATACATGAAGTCATAATCCTGGATGAGGTGCACCCATGAGTGCTCAGGGAGCTGGCAGATGTCATTGCAAGGCCACTCTAGATAATCTTTGATTGATTAATGGTGTGTGGGAAAGTGCCTGAAGACTAGAGGAGAGCAAATACTACTTCTCTCCTCGAGAAGGGGAAGACCCAAGGAACTACAGACTGGTCAGCCTCACCTTGATCCTTGGGAATGTGATTGAGCAGCTAATCCTGCAGACCATTCCCAGGCACATGAAGGACAAGAAAGTGATCAGCATGGATTCACCAAAGGGGGGTCAAGCTTGACCAATTTGATAAACTTCTAGGATGAAAAGTCTGTTGTGATGACCTAGATAGTCAGTGATTATTGTCTGTCTAGACTTTGATAAGGCTTTCAGCATGGTCTCCTATAAGATCGTCATAGAGAAGCTGATGAAGTGTGGGCTGGGTGAGCAATCAGGTTGATTGAAAACTGGATGAACAGCCAGGCCAAGAGTGTGGTTGTCAGTGGCACAAAGTCTGGTTGGAGGCCTGGCAGAGGGGCTGGACCAGGTGTCCTCCAGAGGTTCCTTTCAACCTTAGGCATTGTGATTTCATGACTCTGATGCCAGAATGGATCCTGGGATAAGATAGTTATTCCTGTATATGTGTTAATAATCAGTGCTGCTGGTATTAAGAATGCTTTATATTCCAGTAACTTAGGGGTTCTTAATGATATGCAAATATATGGACTTAACTGATTACTGTTAAGAATAATTACCATCCTTCAGCATCGAATGATTAAATATACTAAGCTAGAAGGTTTGGCTTCTTGAAGCTCCTTGGGGTGATGCAAATAAATAAACTTTTGACCTTAGTTTTAATCAAGTAATAGTTAAGGTGAGCTGCAGCTTGTATTCTGTTTTCTAATCATCTTGATGCAAACTCAGGTAGCAAGCCATCAATTTGTAGAGTTTTATAAGGTGTGTGGTTTTATAAACTTGAGCCCAGCTATGTTGTCTTACTAACCAATTTTATTATTAAGTAACTTGTTTGTTTTCCTCCTCACATGCCAATAGAAGAATGTTTTTGGAGGACAAATTGGGTTTTTTCAGTGCCTTATTTACACTCAGTTTCTAATAAAGCTGTTAACAAAGATATAGCAATGTTATTTCCATTTCAAATAAGATGCTGATTTTCTCACAATGACTATTTTGGGTTGTTTCTAGCCTGAGGAAATGACCAGATTGAGAAGCCTCAACAGACAACTCCAAATAAATGTTGACTGTACACTGAAAGAAGTTGATCTCCTTCAATCTAGAGGTATTAGCTTGATACTTTTTAAAAAAAGAGAATTTGGATACAGTCAGGAATGTTAATCTGCTGGAGGGTAGGAAGGCTTTGCAGAGGGATCTGGATAGGCTGGAGCCATGGGGTGAGGTCAATTGTGGGAGTTTCAAGAAGACCCAAGTCCTGGGTCCTGCACTTCAGTCACAACAACCCCAGGCAGTGCTCCAGGCTTGGGGAAGAGTGGCTGGAAAGCTGCCCAGAGGAAAAGGGCCTGGGAGGTGCTGGTTGACAGCAGCTGAACATGAGCCAGCATGTGCCCAGGTGGCCAAGAGCAATGACATCCTGGCCTGTATCAGCAATAGTGTGGCCAGCAGGACCAGAACAATGGTTGTCTCTCTGTACTTGGCACTGATGAGGCCTCACCTTGAATCCTGTTTTCAGATTTGGGCCCCTTGCTACAAGAAAGATACTGAAATGCTGGAGCATGTCCAGAGGAGGGCAATGGAGCTGGTGAAGGGTCTGGAGCACGAGTCCTGTGAGGAGGGACTGAGGGAGTTGGGGGTGTTTAGCCTGGAGAAAAGGAGGCTCTGGAGATTTTGTTGCTCTCTACAACTGCCTGTAAGGAGGTTGTAGGCAGCTGGGAGTCAGTCTCTTCCCCCAAGTAATAAGTGACAGGATGAGAGGAAATGGCTTCAAGTTGTGCCAGGGAAAGTTTAGTTTGAATGTTAGGGAAAATGTCTTGTGGGAAAGCATTGTCAAGCACTGGAACAGGCTCCTCAGGGAAGTGGTGGAGTCTCCATCCCTGGAGGTATTTAAAAATTCCACTGATGTGATGGCTGGGAACATGGTTTGTTGGTGGACTTGGTAGTGCTGGGGTCATGGTTGGACCCAGTGATATTAGAGGTCTTTTCTAACATCACTGATCCTATGATTCTCATATGGTATGTGCTTAAATGTGAATACTTGGGAGGTTTTTTCCATTTATATTAGCAGTGACAACTTACCTCTAACAGGCAGGGGTTTTTTCAGTTGCAACTTAATAAACTTGACTTGCTAGTATTTCTGTTGGCCAAGTTAAATTACATTACCAAGAAAGTGGTGACTTTGTCAAGATCATATTAAAAAAAAATTACTCCTTTGTGAAGATCCTTTAGTTAAGATTTAAACTTTTTGCTGACAGAGGCTGTGGCCAGGTAATACTGAACAGAACTGCAGGTTGCAACCAAGAAATTGGCAAACAAAAATCTACTTAGGTCTTCAAAAATCTTTTTTTCAACAGAAATTTGTCATAAATAGAATCAAATTAGAATATGCACAGTTTTCCTTTTTTATCAAGGAAGTATCCTACAAAAAGTTTTACATTTCACATATTTTCAGAGCAATACAAAACACTGAGCTGAAGCTGATTCTTCAGTATGGGATTACCCTGCTAAAAATTACTAGGATTGACACAAAACTGAAAATATGTGTCAAAACTTGTGAAAAGGCTAAGATAGAATGTCATAATAAAAAGATGTATAAAATCAGAAGCCTCTTGATGTTCATATCATGGGCATAGGAATTTAAATAACCTTCCAGTTACACTTTAACTTTTCTTTTCTGACAGGAAACTTTGATCCGAAAGCCACATGTAACTTCTATGATAACATAGAGCCTGGTCCTGTTGTGCCACCAAAGCCATATAAAAAGGGTAGGTTAAAAAATATAAGTTACCTAATACGGATTGAGAGAATTTTTTTGTTTTCAAAAAAATCTCTGTGGTGACAGGAAGTGATTCTATTTATTTAACTTTTCTTTCTATAAAAATCAAACAAGAACACTTGTATGTAAGTGCTCTAATCTTGGCTACAATCTGTTTTCCTCAGGCAGATTGTTGCAAATAAATGTTCTGTTAATGCCTTGACTGTAAATACTGTTATTCACTATTAGAAAAAGAGTTGAAAATATACAAATATACAAATTTTTACATGTTTACTTGAGCTTATTAATGTTTTTCTTTTTTAAAGGCTTCTAGATTTGTTATTGATGTCAGGTTTGTTTAGTTGTCCTTTAATATATGTTGTTGGGATTTTTTAGTTTAGTTGGAGTCTTTTATACAGGTTTAGTTGGTCACAGCAGCTTTTTTAATTTGTGTTTATATTCTTAATTATATTTCAACTTGCCTGATCTCTCTCTTTTTGTGCACAGTATGAATTTTACAGTAGCTCTGAAATTTTAGCACAGCAAGACCTTCAGATATTTTAAGGACCAAGGAGGACTCTTCCTCCCATTGGTCAAAAGAGATGTGTCCCACTTGTATAGGTTCATTAATTTTCAGTTCTAATTATGTAGTATCAGGATTCACATCCAGTGCAGGACACTTAAGTTTTGCGTAAGCGTAGGAGCTACGTAATTTAGTCTCACTTTTTGTCCAGTGGAGATTCAGTCAGTACATACCAGAGTGATTCAACACATCCCAAGCAGACACAGTCATTGTGTAGCTCAGTAACTTCCTGAAGTCAGCTATGTTCAGTGGTGATTTCAGATCAGAACCCTACCTTTTGTCTCAGGGTTGGTTTTTTTTGACCTATGTTTTTCTTCCTGAAATCTGTTAAAAGAATGGTTTCAAATATTAGTGGAAGGTTTTATAGACACCTTGTATTGTTCTGCTGAAATAGCCAGTCTGGGATCCTACACTCAGACATAGAGAAAAAGCTTTCTTTTCTCTGAAAATGTTGTGTGATAAGGTTCATAGTATTGTGTCTCCTCTTACTGTAACTAGCACGTACTGCACTTGTTAGTGGAAAAGAAGTTGCTCTTCTGAATCAGTAATTATATAGACTCCTTGACACTGAATTTTTTAAATAAGTTCTGGTTGCTGATAAGCATTTCACAAAGGTTTCTGTAGTTGAATTTTGAATTCATGTAACAAAACTTTCCCCCTCTTTTGAAGCAATGTAATAAAATTATTACTGTGTGGAAATTTTAAAAGAAAGAGAAGGACCAGAACTGCTGTTTGTGTTTTAAAGATAATACTGGGCTGAGTTCCCTGCATTGTTGGTAGTGTCCAGGAAAGCTGGGAGCAGCAGATGAGTCATAGTGTGAAGGCAGCCACCTGGATTCTTGTTAAATTGCAGAGATGTGTGGTTGATTTAAGGAACTGTTACTCTGTGATGCTTGAAAGGATTCTCTTACTACACTAGCCTATTTGATTTATTATTTCAAAGCAAACTAATGTGCAAAACCTGCATTAAATTAATTGTATTTGGCAGTTGGAAAGATAATGCCTTGTAAGGATTTGTACAACTCCCTTCCCTGTTTTGCCTGTCAGCTTATTAGAGATCAGTTTTAGGGCTGGCCCACTGTATTCTGAGCTTGGCTTTTGACATGATAACATTAGAAAGATTTTTTTGTTTGTTTGGGGTTTTTTTCTTAAATAATAAATATTCTTTAGCATTCAGCTGTTGAAGGTGGGCGGGCAGACGGGTGTGGGCAGACAAGGGTCTGCTCTGTGCTGCCATCTGGCCAGTCAAGTGCCCACACTGCCCCTTGCCTGGGAGGAGTTTGTCGAGGTCAAGCACTGTTAACGTGACTGCTCAGCGTCTGGGCTGGAGAGTGCTTGCATCTAAGTGAGGACACTTTTTTTTCCTCTGAGTTTATCTCACTGCACAACTACTTTTAAAATTTACAAAAGTTAAAAAAAAATCCAGAAAGCGCTGAGACAGTGAGACAAACCGAAGTACTATTTGCACTGAGGTTGTCCTCAGTTGTCTGCTGTGCTTTTAGCAGATGGGGCAGCAACATGTGCTCTTTGTCTGCAGCTGCAAATTGCAGGCCTTTGTTACATTTAAGTTTTCTTTTAATAAAGCTGCTCTACAGATGTTTGTTTAGCAGATGGGTGTCTTAACCTTACCTTCTAGATATGTGTTATTGTTGTTTTGAATATTAACATTTGTCACTTTTAATAGATAACCTGAGGTCTTGCAGTGGTGGTAGGAAGATGAGGAAAACCAAGTCTTTCTGTGGGTTAAGACCTCATGTATGAATTGCATACATGCTGATACGAATGAAAGCAGACTTAAATGCTGCTTCCCATACACAGATTCCTGCTGCAAAGCCATGAGGAAGAAAAGTAATTGTCTTACTTTGAAACAGGCCTATCGTTTTATTTTTATATTGTATTTTTTTCAGCCTGGATAAATGCTAGAAAAGATGCAGAAAAGGTGTCATCTGTCAGATTGAAGAATCTTAAGTTAGAAGTAGTTTTTCACTTCAGGTAAAGTAGGGGTATTGGAATTTAAAATTTGGTAATAGACTGCTCTATGTAAACCTGTGAAGTCATTCCTTAACAGGATGGTGTTGCAGTAACAGTAACTTATATGTTTTAAGCCAGTAAACTTTGAGCAGTATCAGTGACCCAGCAGTGGTGAGTGCTCTTTTGTTTTAAAGATGTTATGGTTAAGTGACTCTTTACAGATGTGAAATACTTTAAATATTCAGATTTCAACTGAATTAGAAGTGCTTTAGGAAAAGACCTTTAATGTTATGGTTTCCATGTTCATTTAAAAAATAGACTGTTTAATTAGGTCACCAACCAGAAGTATGATCTTGACAATCGTCCTTCTCTTCTGAAATAAGATTTTTTTCTTTTGGCTTTTCTTTAGAGCATCAAAATAGCTCCAAACAGACTCCACGGACTCAGCCAAGAGATGAAGACTTTGAAGGGGCTCCATGGAATTGTGGTAGCTGCACCTTTCTAAATCACCCAGCACTGAATCGCTGTGAACAGTGTGAGATGCCACGATACACCTGAAATTCAGGAAGGGGCTGCATTGGGTTGAAAACGGGCTCTCAAGCCGACAGCTGTAGGAGAAGGAAACATGGGGAACCTTTCAGTCCATCTGCCCGGCCTTTGCCAGTCAACAATCTTCATATTGCAAGGGATGGGAGTAATGTGTTAAGATGTTTCTGCTTCTGCTACACTAAAAGATAAATAAATTAAGGGTTAAATTCTTTCCCATTGCAGTGAGCGGAGCAGAAAATGAAACCTGAAAAGTAAAAGGATTAATTTTGAGAAGAATGTATGCAGGAAAGAAAATAACTACTGGTGTTTAGTCCTGTGGTTATAGTTACTGCTTAGTGGCTCTAAAAAAAGAAAAAAAAACAAACAAAAAACAAAACCCAAACCTACTGTCTTTTTTAAAAAAAATTATAGGACTCTTAGTAATGGTGTGAAGTGTTACACTTAACCAGAAAAACTGAAGAGCCAGAGCTGACTTATCCTGGCCCCAGCTAGCTGGAAAACAAAGGCTCCCTGTGCTTCTAGATTGTAAGCTACTGAAAAAGAAGACAGGTAAATGCAATGATAAATTTTGCAATGTTTAAACAAACAAACAACAAGGAGAAGGGTATCTGTAATTGCTGCTTTTTTTCAGGGTAACTTATGTCTACAAAAAATTGCTGTTTGAAATAGTAACCTGAGGTGACTTAATGAGAAACCGTATGAGTGTTACAGAGAGTTTAATCAGAGGTAATTTTTTACAATCCTGTTTGCTTGTACAGTGCTCACCTGGCTGTGTCAACACTGGTAATAAACCAAGAATGAATTCTACCACATTACAGATGAAAATACTGCTGCATGCTTTCATTGGGCCGTTGTGTTTCAAAGCTAAAAGTATGCTTTTATATACAACAATCTTCTAAGCCTGTGCTGTGTGACAGCACAGGGACATATGCCAAACATAGGCTACTCCAAATTCCATTTGGAAGACTTGAGCTCAGCCATGGTTGTGTATGAGAAGAGTTTGTACCCAGTTCCTTAGGCCTTTTCAGCCTCCAATTTGTGAAGAATTCATGATGTTTACAGCACAGAAGGTACTTTGTGCTCCAGATCAAAGTTAGCTGAAAAATAATTAATCAGCTCTTCAGTAAAGGTTTATTTGCACATTGGTAATAAACCAGCCTGTACAAAATAGCAGATGCCAGATCCTGAAAAATCACACACTGCATTCTCTTTATTTTGGTCAGGATATACTTGTGGGTTGAAGAACACAAGACTTGCGACTGAAAATCATATTGGTACTTTTCTGCATATGAAATACTGTATTATAAAGGTGATGTTCAATCTGTTTGAATGCTTCAGGTTGCTATAATAAAACACTCAATACTTGTGAACTCGAACTTGGGTTTGGGCAGCTGAATGATTGTGACACAATTGTGTGACTGAGTGGGACGTTCCTGTGTACTGGTCGGAGGCTGGTACAGTGCATTTGAGTTTTTATGGTGTAACTTCATCACAATTCAGACGTGACCAAGCACCTCAGCTGAGTTATGGTAATTGACTTTGTGACCGTAAGGCAAAATTTGCCAGCCAAACCTTGCCAGGGGAGTTCTGAGCTACTTCTTTTTAAGCCGTTCTTAGCTCATGGCAGCCACATCCATATGGTCAATTACCACAGTTCACTTGATGTGTGATAACATGTTAAGCTGTGATAGAACAATCATGTGTCTGAATCCTTATTTAAAATAAAGCAGTATTTGCCAAGGGGTGGGTGGAGGAAAACTCAACTTGACTGCATTGCTCAATCTGGTGTCTTCTCTCCCCATAGTTTATAAAGACAACAGTAAGAACCAAACTGTTGATCTTAGAAGAGGAATCAATATTTTATCTGGTGTTTTTCAATGTGTTCTTGCACTAATTAAATTTTAAATAAGCTAGGAGAGATCCAGCAATCAGTGTGCACCGCTGAAGAGCAAAACAAAGTCAAAGGCATCAGAGATAGGTTCCCTTCCTTCCTAATGGTTTATACTTCTGTGGGGGGAGCTCATCACATGTGGAAAGCAGTAAAAAAATTACTGTCAAATGAAATCAGAAGGCAAATACCAATTTTGTGCATGTCAGATGGCAGTCTGACAAAACGGAGATAACTGGAAAACAGATGAGCCAGACGCATTGCTATTATCAGCTGTGTAATGAATTACCCAAAACAATACCAGTAACTTCATGACTTTTCTATCCTGATGCCTTTGCCTTTGTATTATTTCAATTTTCTTTTCATTTGTACTTCTATTGAAGTTCTAGAAGCAGTTGTTTTTGCTGGAATTACAAAAAGATAGCAACTGAACTGACAGTCAGCAAATGAGAGTAGGTGTGTAAAGCAAAAATATAGTTGTGCCATTTTCAGACAGAATAGATGCTACTTTTGAAGGGGCGAGTTGTGAAAACATGAATCCCGTCCAGTAATTCCCTGAACTGCAATAACCACACATGGAGACTTGCAAATCTTAGTCCAGCTTCACCAGAGGAAGAGAAGGAAGGGCTGCCACGACAGCAAGATACTTTGTGGAAGAGTGAGCGAGCGCCATTACACTGAAAAAGAATCCCTTTGTACCAATAATTTTACTCTGGTTTTTCAATTACTCTCATTTGTTGCTTGTACAAAAAAAGAAAAACACCCAGACCTTTCAGTTGTATTCTTTTACTTGTAAATGCCCATACTCAAACATGAATAGTAAAGACTTTACATGGTGCTTCAATATTTGTGGTTTGTTAGAATGTAAATTGTGTTTTGAATATGGGAAGATCCATTTTCCTTCTGAAAGCAGGTGATGCCATTCACATCCCAACTGAATTGTAGATTATACCAAAAAGATTGGTTTACGTAATATTTATTGAATGCACATAAAACCCTAATGTCAGCTGGCATACAAAATGCACTGTATTGTATACAACCTGTGTGTGTGTGAGAATGGTGGGATGCTGATGCTGTTGTGTTGAGTTAATGCACTACTTGTGTTTTCTTTTTTCCTTAATGACTGAGCTTTCCCTCAACCATGCTACTAGATTGGTAGAGTTTGTAACTGACTTGGACATTCAGTTATTCAAAATGATCTCACTGTTCATTGAAATTTTATAAAGCTTATTTTATATTTACTGTGCTATTAAGATGAATTCCCTTTAATTATAGGATACTACTGTAGTTCTTTAAAAGTTTATTTAGAGTGGGGCTTGTGGAAAACTATTCAGAACATAGTAAACCAAAAGAAATCCTGAACTTTGGATCTGCTTTTCATTTGATGTAATTATTAGTCTTGTTTGGGTGAAGAGGAAAGGGGTGGGAAGTCAAGCAAAAGGAAGTACTTTGTAAAATGTAGTCTTAGATCAGATTGAATTGTGTATCTGTGTGTCTGTGGTATGTGTGTGTTTCCCTTGAAAAATGAGAGGTGTGGTGAAAAGGTGTAATAATTTTTAAAAGAGCTGGTCTCAGTACTTTCTGATTATGACATGCTACTGAATCACATTTTTTTAAAAAAAAAATCCAACTTTTCTTTCAGTTACTTTTTCTGTCCCAGCTATACATCTCTCACTTCAATTTCTAAATACTTTTAATATTGATTGTAAAATCCCTTGAAACGGAAATAGAAATACTTGAGTTGAAATGGGGACAAAATAAAACCAATAAAGAATGTTTTAAAAAAGAATGTGAGAATATTAAGTATGTTAAAAACAAGCTTCTCATCAGGATGATAGTTTTTATTTTATAATCCAGTGGTGTACCCTAGAATGTGAAAATGACTATCCTGATGTGGACAGTTTGGACATAAACAATTCAAGAGCTCATTTGGTACCACAGAATTTACGTGCTCTGAACTCCATGACTCCAAATCCCACAAGGAAAGAAGGCACAGATATCACATCTCGTAGTCAGTACTGTCTCTATGTGCTGCTGCATTTGTTTTCGTTTCAAAATGTCAATATTATATGAACCCAGACTTGACTGAATTTTGCCACATTTCTTCAGTTGGGGCTTTCATTGCTGTTCATGTCCATAAATGCAAATCTTTTTCTTGGATTTGAATAATCAGAAATCAGTGGAGTTAATGCAATATTATAATCCTGGATTTCCAGTACCTTCGAAACCAATTTTAAAAAACTGTGTTCTTGAAACTTATTTATTTATGGTGGCACCAGTGTATCTAATCCATACTTCCTGCTGTGTGAAACCCTGTTAAATTTTTTCATTAAAAAGAGACACGATCTTGTTTAATCCTGTATATATGGTGTCTACATTCTAGATTTGTGTATGCTGTGAATGAACTATTACTAAGAGATGAAATTGTATAAAAGCATTCAGAGGCTATGCATGCATGGTACCTCCAGAAAGTGCATACTCCAAGTTGCAGATTCCTGCAAAAATAAATTAATAAAACTAAGCAAACATCACATCCTGCATTTGTCCTTGTATGTAGTTGGAAACATTTAAAAAATACAGCCATTTTTGGCATTCATAGCTTGATTTGTTTCTGGTCTCCCACTTGAACATTTGTTTCAGGGCTTTTGGGATTTTTGTTTAGGTGATCATTAGGCATTTGCTGAATAATGAACTGGGGTCCAAATCCTGTTCCCATGGATTTGGATAAGCAGGAGCCCCTTTCAGATGATGGATATTCTGTGCGGCTTCTGGTCTGGAAACGGATGGGGTGTTCAGAGTGTGAAGCTGAGCTTACCACTTCTTTCTTATGTTTGAATGGAAAGTTGTTTTTAAAGAAGTCACCTTACGTGCTTTGGGTTATAGCCTGGCTGACAGAGTTTCCTGCTTATCAGCAGTGGTCCTGAGTATCTGGATTACAGAAGTTGGTCTCTAACCTCCACAGAAAGGCACTGCTCTGGGAGAGGGTGGAGAATTGGAAATGCACAAATAGGCACTTCATTGGTCTATCTTCTCAATTACCTCGATTGTATCAGCTCAGCATGATCTAAACCTTGAAAGCTCCACAGCTGTGCTACAGCCCGGTTTTGCTCACACACAGTTTGTCGTTCACCACGTTCTCATCTAACAAACCTGCTGCAGCTTCAGGTTTGGGCTTTGGTCAGTAAACATAGGTAAGAATTTAGTTCTGCACTGCTTTTGCTGAGTTGGATTTATCACCATTTCGGGACAGGTTTATATTTTAATTAAGCATTTGATTCTTTTGCTTTAGAAATCATTGCAGTTGAAATTGATTTTTTTTAAATGTAAAGTTAAGGTACTTGTAAAGTGTATTGTGCTAATGGAGGCCACACAAAGCTAAAAGACTTTTTTTTGGTTTTTTCCCTGAAGTCATGAGGAGGAGGAGGAGGATCTGCCTGAATTGCATGAAACTATTTGATTTATTCCTCAAAATTGCTTGGTTTTGACAGTAGTGAACCATGTCTGAAACCTGGGGCTCTTTGGGAGGTAATTTGCCCTGTGATCTGGTAAGTATTCCTGGAATTAAGTGCTGCTGCTTCTAATCAGTCAGGATGATCCATGGTGTGCCGGGTAAGTGCTTTAAATTCTTTAATTGCACTTTCTCTGATTGTAAGTGCACTTTTTGGAGGGAGGTGATTTAGATACCTGATTGAAGAGGTGGACTCAAAGTGTTACATTCTGAATGGGTTGCCTGATGTTTTGTGGGAACCTTGTGAAGTTGTTAGAGAAGGGGGTCTGTTGATTTTTAGCTCAAGGTCTGTCACTGTGGCATGTTCTGGTTTGACAGTAAAAACCAGGCCAGACCTGTAAAAGCCTTTTGCAGGAGCACCACTTTGTTTCACAAAATAATCTGTCTCTAGAAAACAGTATGTATTGATTAAAAAAAAATTATAAAAAGAAAATACATTCATAAAAACCCCACTCTGCAGATACTTTCATTCTGGATAGGCAAGACTTAAAACCTGGCATGTATTTGCTGCTTTTGCAAGTTCCATTTTCAAGATACTGGCAAATTAATTTTTCTTTATTCCGAAACCATTGTGACCGCATTGAAGTTTACAAAAGCTCTCTTGCCAGATTTGCTTAAAAGAAAATAGTAGATAGGGTTCTATTACTGCTTTAGATACAAAGAAACAAAGCCTGTGAATGACAGACCAGCAACACGGGTGCTGCTTTCCATTTGACCTAAAGGCTTCTTTTTGGAAGTGTTTTAGGAAAAGAAGTTCAGGCATGTGGCAATGGGTTTTCTTTTTAGGAAAAATATGGACTATTCCAGGGAAAAAAAATTGCCTGTTGAGGGAGGTTTTCATAGGTTTGAAAGTGATAATTCTGGTTCCAGACTGGTACAGCCCAACAGCGTGCTGTGGTGTACTGGCCCACTGGCCATCGCTTCATCTGGGGCTGCCTGCAGGTGAGGCACCCGAGGGTAGGAAAGATCCTTGGCCTTTTGAGAAAGAATAAAAGCCAACCAAAAAGCAGGACCAAACACTCCCCACCCTTGTGGAAAAGGTGATTCAGGAGATGCCTGAACATTGTGGAGGAAGTTGGAACTTCCCTGCCCTGCATCAAAATGTAAGTCACAGCTCCATAAATATTCATCCCAAGCTCTCAAGGACTATCTGCTGGATTGTTCTCGAGTGTCCTGAGCCAGTCTTGCGTATTCCCGACATGGAGGGTTTATATTCCATTTCACCTGAAATTACTCTTCTCTACTTTTGAGCCTATTCAATTAATTCTAATGACTTGGCAAAGCAGAAGTTGCTTTTGGCAATATAAATGAGTCTCTTTGCAAACTACCCTGTGTGCTGGAGAGTGCCCAGTGTCCCTGCCCACAACCCAGATCCTTGTGTACCCGTCTGACCTTCTGAGGAGGGGGAGAATGACAGTCAAATGCACTTTCCAGGCAGGTATGTGAGTTTAGAGTGCACAGGGTCTGAGAGAACTTTGCAGGGAATAACTTGTGGCTTTGTGAAGGTTTGTGAATCTTTTCCTCTAATTAAGTTTGTGTACATGATTTTCTGTCTTTGTGGTGAACAGCTTGTAGTGGCCAAAAGCTTTGGTCATCTTTCATCACTGCAGATACTGAAGCCTGATGGCTTGATTGCTGTTCCAGGTAACTGGTTTTAAATTCCCCTGCTCCATTTGGCTCAAAACCGGTTGTTCATAAGCCAAACAGACGTTCCTTTATCTTTTTTCCTTTTCTTTTTTTTTTTTTTGGACTAATAATGATGACTAATAATGTATGACCACAAAGCTGCCCCTGATCATCCTTCTACCTCTGAAAACTTGGAAGATGCAGTAAGTGGGTAACGAGCTGTGTGTACATTCACCTCTTCACAACACTGGTACCTCAGGTCAGTGTTCTATCATAGACAAAGAACCAGATAAATACCTTATTATTCTATAAAGCAAATCTTAACACATGCAATTTTGAAACTTACTGCAGGCTTTACCATTGCTTTTTAATGTAATTGAGAAGCAGACTGGCTGCCTTGACCCCGATGCCCTTTTAGGAAACTCAAGCCACTGCTGGTAGGAAGAATTGTTATCTCTGGTAAAACAGCAGCTGCCAGCAAAATTTACATACCTTGTGTTGTATAATGAAGTGAGATATTTGAAATAGGGTTACTTTTAAAATATGTATGTTGGACTTAGCTTTTTATTTAATCATGTGGTGATTTGCATGCACATTCATCCAGTAGTCCATGTATTTCAGTGCAAAAACTGAGGGCCATCATTGAAGAGAGTGTTAGCCAGATCCTTTTTATTTTCAACTTCAGCACTATTAAACTTGCCAAACATGCCCTTTAAATATTCTATCTTGTTTTCCCAGTTGCTTATTTTCCAGTTCTAGTCCTACTTTGGCCAAGGAGGTTCCCCAAATATTTGATAGTTCCTTAGCTGAGGTTATCTGATGCATAGCAAAATATTTCTAAATGAACAACAGTTCTTGATGTGGATGTTCACTGAGTGAGCATTGCCCTCTCTCCAGCAGCACTTCTGTAAATGAAGGAGACTCTTGGAAGTGAAATAGATTATCTACGAATGTTTAAAGTCAACTCTGAGCGATGAACAGCTGTGTGCATGCAGGATGTGTCATGAAAAATAACCAGTATTGAAACACTATTCTGAGATGTTATTCCATATACAATGGTGGCTGATGCAATTTGTATCCCAGTGTAGGAGCTACTGTTGATGTAGAACTTCAAGTTCTCGCTGAACTTAATATTAGGGAAGAAATGTGTTAACTGTATCAATGTACTTTTTGGGTTTGCTCTTTCCTAGGTTGTTAGTTAATCTCTAAATATAGGGTTTCCCCCCTTCACTGAGACAGAGAAGCAAAACATGAGGATTTCTGATTTGTTATGGTGTCTATATTTTCTGATAAATTTTTAGTAGGAATTCAACTCTTTGTCATGAGAGGTTGACTCTTTCAATCCCAGCTCTATGTTCTCGATATGTAGAACTGAGAATCAATAGTCACTGTGCCGCCTTGTCTTTCTGATCTGCCTGGATCAATGGTAATGCTGAGACTCCAGTCACTCAGGTCATCGATCTCTGAGCATTGCCACGTCCTGGTGCCCTCCAAAGATACTCTCCCTCACTAGGAATGAAATGGAATTGGCCTATTGCATTGACAGGGTATCCACACTGCTGGGCTTATGGAAAGTGAGATTATTGGGATCCAGGCTGTACTTCTAGATCAGGATGGGTGGATCCCCTACCTCTGCCAAGGAGACTGAGAAGCCTTTGGAGGAAAACACAAGTGCGCACAAGCACTGGGACCAGCAGCTGGGGAGGGTGAGGAGCTGGGGCAGCTCCCAGAGACACCGTGTGTCCATCCAGCTGCGGGGGGATCCCCACGGGACATGTGTCTGTGTGTGCTCCCGCTGACAGACCAACATCCTGGCCCACTGTAGAGGGGATTGGGGCAAGACCCCTGGTGCTGTCTGTGTTCATGAAGTGTGTTCCCTGCATGGATCTGTGCCCAGCCACACATATCGATACCTCCCTGTGTCTGTGTGCCTGTGGGGAACACGGGATCAGACCTTTTCCTGGTTAGCCCTGGGAGCATGGAGCAGCTGCAGCCCTGTCTCCATCAGACCGCAGGGTTTGGCAGCTCCACACCACTGGTGTGTGTAGCCACAGAAGGGCACTTGGGAAGGTGCAGCTGTTCAGGAGAACAGAGCACATAAACCCAGGAAGGAGCCAGAATGACACCAATGACAACAGGGTGGTGGTAGTGTGTTATGCTGAATGTGGTACACTGTTTAAGTGTGTTCTGGTTGTGACTCAGATCATCTATCCACCACGGGGGGAAATAGAGATGTTTTCATGAGCTTTAAAAATCACCAGATGTGTGCAATTCCCACATGGTGAAACCTGGCTTTAAAAAGGAAAGCATGTTTATTACAGCAATAAATTCAGAGTGTGTAAATGTTTCCCAGTAGTTTTCAAAGCTGTTCCTTAAAACTGGAAGTGAAAGATAACCACTTTGCTCTTTTTCCAGTTCACAAATTCTACTGACATCAAATTTGTTCTACAAGAGAAACTGCTTTGAAAGAAATTCTCGGCCCTGGCAAATGAGGGACCTGTTCCATATCCAGAGGAATAACTTACTGTCTCCCAGAGATAAATTTTGTTTTGTCAGGTTTGGTTTTTTTTCAAACTTCTGCAGACATCCAGGTTGTTTTCAGGTCATACACTTGAGCTGTCACATTTTTCCACCTGCCTTTGGCAGTTCCAGGCCAAGGCCTCGCTGGGCTCAGCAGACTTAGCGTATGACAGACACATGGACACGTGTGATCTGGGTGTGTTCGATATACCTGTCATGGCACTTTCCTGGGGAAAGACATCCCCACTTGTGCTGTTCCACTAGGATTCGGAAATCCTCGAACACAGGGTCCCCTCATGATCTTGCTCGCCTCTTGGAGCCTCTGCTCCTCTGTCTGATTTTGGGGCAGCCAGTCTGAACTACCCCTTTTGAAACTGCACTGACTCGAGTGCAGCGTGTTCTCACTACAAACTTCTGAGTGTCAGGTAGTGCCTGTGCAGTGCTGGGTAGCTGATTGCTGCCTGTTTTCCATGCCTGCTCAGAAGGGAGTATCTGGGAGCTCAGTTCTACAGCTGTGCACGCAGCTCCTGCTGAAGCAAAGAGGATCCTCTGTGTGTCTGCTTCAGTAAGAGTGTTTTGGCAGATTAAGATTTCAGTGACAGAATTTGTCAGAAACTGCAGCCAGTTGCTTTTTTTAATTTACGATATTCAGTATTCAGATGTGAGATGAGGAAAACAAGAGAAAGAAATGCTCTTACCTTTGTGTAGTTATTTGCATGAAATACTGTATTCAAGACATTGCAACTAACATTTTGCTGGTAGTGATTGTCCTTTGTGGTTCAAGCCACTCCTCTCAAAAAGAAAAGACTGGGGAAATTTGAAATACAAGCATCTTCCTCTCAACCTGACAACATTAGAGAGGTGCAATACTGATCATGCACAACAGTTATATGACAGCACAGTTACAAAAAGATTTTCTTGCCCGTTTGTTTGGAAGGCCTAACCAAGGTTTATCAGTCTGAGCCTCACTGTTTTTAGCTTTCTATTTTGTTCCAGTTATACTAATTTGTTTTTTTCTCATATTGACAAACTCCAAAATTACTGAACATTATAATATCTTTTTTAGTTATATTGGAAAAGCATCTTATGAACCATACAAAAATGTAGCCAAAGCTGGGCTTTTCCCTGTTAAAACTCCAAGTTTTGTGACTGGGGAATCACAGAATCACAGGATGATTCTATGGATTGGAAGGGACCTAAAAAATCATCTGATTCCAACCACCCTGCTGTGGGCAGGGACACTTTTCAATAGGACCAGGTTGCTCAAAGCCTCATTGAGCCTGGCCTTGAACACTTCCAGGGATGGGAAATCCACAACTTCTCTGTCAACTTGTTCCAGTGTCTCACTTCCCGCACAATAAAGAATTTCTTCCCAAGAGGAAGCATTGAAGCCAACATCCTTTCCCAGCAGAAAAGTGTTACTGCTCACCTCATACTTGTACACCCTCTCTTAACCTACTTTACAGGAATATTTAGGAGAATTCAACAACTGTGGTGTCCAGTATTCAGTGTTTGATGTGGATTCTTGAAACACCTGAACTGTGGTACTTACAGAGATTGCAACATAGAGTAAAAACGTATTAGCCTGGAACATGCAGTTTTATCTATTTATAGAAGTCAATTTTCTTTCACAGAAAAATATGGAATAAAGCAGCTCTAATATTAGTGCAATTTCTGATTTTCAGCACTAAAACACCTTTGCAATAATGGGAACTCAGTGAAGAGTGTTAATAGAAAAAGTCTTTTTGGTTCATGTGCTCAGTTCTCTTTTCAATAAGAAAACAGTTTTTTGTCCACATATTCCACAGATTTCAGTGCATCCTTTTCAATCTATTTGTTACTTGTTTTGACAGCTTGGAGTGCGTACATTAAGAAGGGCAGCAGAATTTGGTGCCAAAACACAGAGGTAACTTTATCTTGTAAATGTAATGACGAGTCATTTAGAACAAGGCTGAATATCATCAAAGGTAATAGCAAATACCTAGCAGTCCATTTATTCTCCCTTTCCTCCTGACAGCAGTAATTACTGTTTAAAGACCCCTAGCTGAAGACCTACAATCTTCAGAAAAGAGAAACAGAAATAAGCACATCCTTCAAAACTGAGAAGAAATGAAAGCGTACAAATTAAATTTTTCCCATTCTGTCTGGCAAAACCTGTCAATTACATAAGAAACAGCAAACAGTTCACTGATTAAAAGAGCGAAAGCAGCTTTTTCTTTTTCCCACAAAAAGGAAAAGAAACTTCACAGCAGATTCTATGTAAATTACAGACATTAGACACTGGAAGAATATAAAAGATGCTGTGGTTGAGTTTCAGGTTCAGTGTAACTCTCTCTCTTTTACTGCAGTTTACAGAATTATTAAAGCAGACACTCAGCACAAAGCCCTTGTCAAAAAATTCCTAACTGCATGGAAAGTTTGAAATTATTTTTCTTCAAAGAAAGCCTGAACACCACTTCTATTAACTGGGGCACGAAAACCTGAAAGAAAAACAACTGAATAAATTATAAATACCATGCTATTTTTAACATCCCGATCATCTTTTACCTGCTAAAAAGAAGAACCAATGAGGAATAAACTACTGGTGGCAGGGGAGGTTTGGGGTTGTTTGTTTTTTTTTTCCCACTAATCTTCACAACTCTTCCAAATAGCACAGAATTAATTTAGCCAATTTAGTCTTGCTTTATTCACAGGATCCAGGTAGAGCTATTTACTAGTACCTCACCAGATGAAACCAAGCAGTGTCAAGGTTTGCACAGCCCTTCCTGGAACATTCCCCCTGATTTCATTCACAGTCAGCATTTCTAGTAAATTTATTATGAAATGTCAAGGCTTTAATTTAAAATTCCCCAAACAATTCCCTTTTTTTACCTCAACAAAAACATTTTATTGCTGTTGAGGAAAAAGGGGTACCTGGAGCAGTTGATTATGATGCCGGTACCCTATTAAAGGAAAAACTGAAATGAAGCTGTAAAGCATAACTAGATAGAAGGAATAATTTGGGGATTTCCTGGTTCTTTATGTCCCACTGTATGTTTAATATTCAAAGAAGATACCTTCTTCATGAAGCAACTGAAGAAAAAAAAAGAGCTAACTATAAGAAAAAGTGTAGTCATCAAGCAGAGGGGGAAATGAAAAACTGGCACTGAAATGAGATATTGAAAAAGGGTAGAGAAATTTTTTTTTCTGACTGGAAAAGCATGCATTTAAATTTAAACCGTAATTAAACAGAAGTCTGGCTGGCAGTCTTATATAGATAAGTTGTAAAATAAGCATTGCACAATGGGAATTTTGGCTACTGCTGCTCCAACAGGGCTGCACATTGTCCTTTGTCTGGAGGGTCTTTGTGGGAAACCCAGGAGTGAACAGCCCTGAAAAGACACACAAACAGATGCAGAGGTTATCAAGTGTCCTCAGGGGAGGGGGAAATTTTTAGGCATTGATCTGGTATTTGTTTTCTTTTACAGAACCTTGGTTAGTCCAGAATTTATTTATACAGGAGTCCAACCTGTAAATGCCACAGGTTTAACATAAAATAGTAATAATGAGGGTCACAAATCAGCTAATGGTGCAATGCTGGGTAATGATTAACTGGAAAGCCAAACTTAATAAATTATTTGTTAGGCTAGAAAAATAAACTCCTTCTTTCCAAACATAAAGGATGATGTATGAACCCTCACAGACAGCAACAGAGACTTCAGGTTTGTTGTCAAACAGCCGGAACTGTTCTTCCTTACATACTATGTGGAACTAAGGGTTTTCCAAAAATAAAAGGTCACTGTAACCTTGCGTGACAAATATGTAGCTTTTGAGGCTGGTAAAAGTCCTTAACTTTCCAGGGCTCTTCTATCCAATTCAATAATGACCTACTAGTGACTTTCAAAGGATAAATATAACATAAAAATCAATACTGAGATACAGAAATTTTTGATACCTTTCCCATTATTGATTCTTCTCCTTTTAGAATAAAGACAATGAAACATTTATTACTTTTTCTAACTTTTTTTTTCCCCTGAAAAATTCTTACTCCAGTGTTGCCATCCTGTCCCTGCATTTAGTGGTTTCACTTTGCTTCAGGCACCCTGTATTTCATAGTCTGTGATGTGAGACACAAACCAAGATTTCCCCCACTTCAATTTGTTCTGTTTATTTTACTAAGTTCCCTAAAAGGACAATCCTTTAAGAGACTGCTCTACAGGATCTGCATATTCATTGTTCTCCTTCATCAAGGAACCCAGACCTCTTCTCCCTCCTGGGGAGAAGGACTAAGGCTGCAAATTGGTCAAAGCTGATTTTTTATTCTGGAAACACAGAACGCACCTACTTCTTTCTCACTAAAATACAGTTAAAAACCTTCTCTGAATGAAGGCATTTCCCTGGATCAGAGCTGTTACATCCAGCACTTTGATCTGGGAACCATTTTTTTTTCATTTGCCTGTCCTGAAAGACAAAGAAAAAATCCACCGTCAGGGGATTTTAAAATCCTTTCCTGTCCTTCAAATAAAAGATGGGAAAAGCACAGGAAGAAATGCAACAAAAGTAATGACTAGACATTTTTTGGTTTACAAATATTTATTTATCTTAAATCATGGTTCAGTTATAAATAAAACAGTGATAAACTATTTCATCTTTTTTTCTTTATAAGGCTCTTAAGCTACCAAATGGCAGCAGTAGTTTTGTTTAGTTGCAAAATCAATTTGCCAGGGATTCACAGCTCAGAAAGACATATGATGGTATCCGCTCTCGTTTTGACACTTCATCCTTTAAATATCCAAAAGTCAGCTTAAGTAGGCAAAAACCAACTTAAAACACAGGCTATATTTTGCACTCCACACACATTTTTGGGTTTATATGAAGTCCCTAAAGTTTATGTCAAAGTTCTGTACCAGTTACAAATGAGAGGTAACACATTTGCTGACATCCCACACACTGACCTATACTCTCCCTTCAATTTCAAACAGAGATTCAGTAGCAGATACCAGCAAATTGATGAATTGTTTTAAACTCCAGCTTCACCCCACAGAAAAGACTTGGCCATGTTTCAGTGCTGGGTAACAGAAGCCTAAATATTGTCAGGAAAATGTTGATGTATCTTTGTAGAATGGTTTGGGTTCGAAGAGACCTAATAGATCATCCTGTTCCAACTCCCCCTGCCATGGGCAGGGATGTCACTCACTAGGACCAGGTTGCTCAGAGTCCCATCCAAGCTGGCCTTGAATACTTCCAGGAATGGGACGTCCATAACTCCTCTGGGCATCTCGTTCCAGTGCCTCACCACCCTCTGAGTAGAGTTTATTCCTAATATGTAACCTAAACCTACCTTCTTTCAGTTTAAAGCCATTGCTGTTTGTTCTGTCACTACTGACTGTATAAAAAAATCTGTCTTCCTCCATTTTCAAAGCCCCTTGATGGTACTGGAAGGTCACACAGAGGTCTCCCTGATCCTTCTCCACAATGAAATGCCAGTGCCTTTCATTTTCTTAAAATCAAAGTACCAGTCATTCACGTTTGCTAGGAACACAGCTGTCCCGGTTCAGGAATGAACACACCAGACCTGCAGGGTCTGAAACGCAGGGTTGCAGCTCCGAGGAAGGTCCAATTTATTTAAAATGGTGGGCTTTTTAAGGGGTAGGCTGGGGAGGTTTCTAGAACCTGGGAAGGGTTATGTAAAACCAGGGTGCTTGATAGG
>JAWMRA010000001.1:105111447-105141629 GCA_035584735.1 Pseudotriccus pelzelni | reverse complement strand
CCTAAATCTGCAAATGACACTCCCCTAGACTCCAGAAACTGCTACTGAGTAATGGACCAAGATCTTTACCATTAACCTACTGTGAAAACAAGTACAAACCTGGCTGCGGAGGTGTGAGTGTCATCAAACCTTGAAAAGTTTGAGTAGTTTATGGATCATCTAAGCTATCAAAAATGTTTGGCATTATGAAATAACCATCAGCAGAGAAACACAAAACAGGCATGTTTCAAATTTCATGACGTACAGGGGGTTTTAATGCAGAGAGTGACACTTAGGGAAAATATTTGTCAGAAACCTGTGACAAATGTACAGATCTGCATGTGTCAGTTGCAGAAAACAGTTAAACCTCGGAAGTATTTTGGAATAAAAATGCAAGCTGAGGAGGTAATTAAAAAATGATGCAACACATCAAAGGAAGAAGGGAAAAAAACACCATGCGAGGCGCCCCATTCTGCCTGTAGGAGGGTAAATATCATAATTCATTTAATTTTGAATCTAAGTGTCACTATTTCTGTCAAAAAAAATATAAAGTAAGACAAGAGTTGTGCTGTGTAAAGTCAGAGAGCAATGTGCTCCCCACACTGTCCTTCTGGAACAGCTCTCAGATCCAAAATAGCTGATTCACGAATACCTCACCTCCTTGTGTTCCTGTCTCAGAGTCCATTTTAAGCTCTTGTTTATGTGTAAGCAGGAGACATCCTGAATTAAATCTGTTTGACATGATATATGAAGGCCAATTTTTTGAAACATGATGCATATACCTGCATACTGAAATTAGGCTTCGAATGCAACATCTCAGAAAGGTTGATATATTAATACTAATATTAATATGTCTTAAACATGCAGACGTTCAGCATGCTAAAAATGAAGCTGAAATTATTTTAGGGAATATATTTAAGGAGTTGCCATTCTTTCAGTAAAAGACAAAGGAGCAAAACCTCTGGCGCACACTCAGTTATTCCAGCCCATTCTGGAGCTATGTCCTGGAGCTACATGCTTTTGGGATCCAGACCTACTCCTGTCAATATCAACATATTGATGGTTCTACTATTTCCTGCTGGAAAAATACAGAATCACCAAAACACAGAATGGTTTGAGAGGGAAGGGGCCTTAAAGACCATTTAGTTACAAACTTTTTGCTGCGGACAAGGACACCTTCCACTAGATCGAGTTGCTCAGAGCCTATCTGCCCCTGAAATATACGAATATGTGTTAAATATATGACTATGTGAATATACGTACATGTGTGAAAACTCCCAGGTCTTGGTGACATCGCTGTAGGGAGGAGAAATCTGCTGAAAGTTGCGGAAGTCCAATCTGGATGGCAAGTACGTTTCCATCCCAGGATGGAACCAAGATGTTTTTGAATGCATTTATATAAGTTCTTAATTCTCACAGTTAATTTTTGTTTTGGTTTGGTTTAGTTTGGCTTAGTTGTTGTTTTTGTTTTGTTTTCCCCCTGAAATCTTGGATTGTTGTTTTTTCAGGAGGTGAAGACAAACTTCTGGGTCATCTAATTCTCACCAGCCATGGACTTTAAAACGTGGTTAGGTTATGTAGTTGGATAGATGACTACAACCTCAAAACTCCCTGTGTCAAACCCACTAACCAATGTTGTTTATCAGTAGCTAATTTCATGCTATTGATAATTATCAACAATGTAAATGCATATTAAAGCAGCTTTACTCAATTTTGGAATAAGCAGGAGGCTTTGTGCTGCTTTTCCTCTTGGTTTCTTACCATCATTTTAGGCTAGATGGTGTATAAAAGACCTTGGGACCTGCAGAAACTGAATAACCCTCTGCTGACATTTACAGAAAATGTTAAATTACTGTGACTTGTACACTGCAACAACCCTCAATTACTGAATTGTGGGAAAGCACACGGTACAGAAAATTCTGTATTGGAACTGCCTGAGGCCATGTGAATATATAAGAATGCAAGAACATTTTGTTGATCCGCATGTGAGGCTTTTAAAGGTCATGCAGTCTGGTTTTTTTTTCCTTTTCTTACTCCTTAAGATTATTTTCTTTTAATTAAATGTTCTTGTTTTGGACATGGCATATATTAAAGAAAACTTCTAAACAAAGAAAAATTTATATAAATAAAGAAAAAAATGAAAAAGCATTAGAGATACGTAATGGTTCAATTTTTCATGGGTTCTTTCTTTGTCCATACACAATGCCAGAAATATTTTTCTCATTATTACCCAGAGTATTAACTGTTTTTTATAAAGGAGAATGCCCATTGTTGAACAGCCTTTTATTCTATTATGAACAACATGTTTATCATTTTACAGTTCCTGGGTAGTACTAATTAGTATCCAGCCAAAATTCACTGCCACAAGAAGGAAGGACAAAAAAAGAAAAAAAGAAAAACTGAACAACCAACAAAATAGAACCACAAAGACAGGTACATATAGAAATTCTAAGATTTACTATGCAGGAAAAAAAATCCATGCATGTATCCCTGCTGCACAACAATATGCTGGTATAACATCAAGAACTCTCAAAGGCTGTCTATTCTGTCCCATTTGGTAGTGGTTGCTTCTTAATCTAATACATTTATTATGAAATAACATGTTTGTATTGGACATTATATGAAACAAAATAAAGGAGAATCATGTGTTTGTCTGTTTGGGAGGTGACACGTTCAAGGCCACAGAAGGTGAATTCACAGGATTACTAAAGTGCAAAGATATATCTAATTCAAAAATTAAATTGGCAAAATACCTACTTATTTAGCATCTTAATATTGGAAACCTGTTCTCGAGCATGGATATAGTCTTTCTTTGCAAGAGGACCAGTGTTCACCATTTCAAGGCTTGAGTGCTGCAACAGTAATCAAATGTATGACAGCTAAAATATTAAAGGAAATCTCAGCACTTTGCCTACTCTACTATCAAATAAACAGATTTGGAATGCCAATGGCCTGTTGGGTAAAGATAAGAGCAGGGTTTTGTGTTATTTGATGTAATGGATGACCATAGCTCTATGTGCATTGTCCATAGAGTTCATACAGGGGTGCATCAGGAAATCTTTTATAACTTTCTCCAAAGAAATGCAGCAACAAAAGAACAGCTTAAATAAGCAGGGTGAAGAAAAATCAATACGATATCAAGGACACAAGCAAAAGAAGATACAGGATTTCCAGTGTGTCCAGGGGAGAACCGATACAGGAAAGAAAGTGATGGTTTTCATCTCCAAACAGAATGCCTGTTTCAGGCATGCCTAATTGAAAAGCAAAAATCAAATGCTGCTCCCCTCTTTGTGTCACAGTTATCTTTCTCCTTCCTTGTGTGCCTTGATCAAGAAAGTAAAGATGTTCTTATTTAGATTGTTATCCTTAGTTTCAAATCTTAGCACTTCAAAGTGAACATGAACACTTCCCTCAGATCTGTGATTTCAACCTGCCGGAGTCACAAGGGCATGCTCAGCTATGGGTTTATATTTAATTCACTTCCCAAAGGCTTTGCTCATGAGCAAAGCACTTAAGCTTTATGCTATTTTAATAGAAAGCCTTGATTTGGCCACCAGAGAAAGGGTTTGCCAAGACCTGGCCAGTCAGCCTTACTTAAACTGCAGTCTTATGACAGAAATGTGGTTTGGGGGTTTTGTTTGTTTTGGTTTTTAAAATAACAATAACTTAGATAGGCTTAGTTAGCATCTACTTTTGCAACAGAGTTTAATCTCTAAATCAAGAATATCGCTCTATCTGAAATGATCTCTGTAAGGTGCCTTGCTGAATGCTAACGCTTGATGATAGCCAACTTTAATATTCTTTTAATGTTGCCTTTTTTTTTTTTAGAGAAATATTTAAACTGTGGCATGTCCCTGATAGCGGGATGTTTTTCTGAGGACAGTAATCATCCAGACACTTAAAATCACACAAGTCAGTCCTGTGTAAGAGCAATAACCACCAACCTGCCTGTCTGAAGGGAGAACACTGGCTCAATGCTGTTCTGTGGCTATCAGTAGAAACCTTCCCTATTTGAATTAGATGGATATTGGAAGTGTCCTTCCTTTGACTTTAAATCAGTGGCACAGACTTAGCTTGTTAGATTAGCTTGTTTGGCATCTCCCCAAATGAGAACTGCAGAAGTAGAAAACAACATGAGTAGAGATTATTTGCCTCAGAGAATCGTTGTTTTCAATTTTTCTCTCTGTCAGTTCCAAGCTCTTTTTAAAAGTGCAGTACAGTCTTCTCCAATCCCATGATATACTACTGTTTGCATTGTTTTGAAACTGTGTTTAAAGACTCTGCTTAAGAGGTGAGCAAGAGGCAGACAGGTGAGATATTTGGGAGTTCTCCTGAAGCAGATATTGATGGTTCTACTGTGCACTCTAGTGTTTTAAAGCAGCAGAGTGCAGTCACTACCAGTAATCACTTTTGCAGATGACCGAACAAAACTTCACAGATGTTTAATAGATACGATTTGTTTGCCCACTAGTAAAGAACATTATGCTTTTTGCCAATCTGACTTACTTTTGGTTTCTATCTCATCTTACCTGCTTCTCTCCCAGCAGGAAATAATGTGACTTTCTTTTTGTTTTTGAATGCATTTGAAGGCATTCTTTATCATGCAAAACTCCAATGAATCTGTCATATGTATAAGGGCAGAATATATGTTTTATGTTTCGTACATTTATGTTCACTGGTGAGTTTGAATGTTGTATTTTGGAATTTTGGACACAGAAGGAATTTCTTTACTGAAGGAGTTGTCAAACATTGGAATGGGCTCAAGGATGTGGTGGGGTCACCATCCCTGGAGGTGTTCAAAAAATGGTGGCACTCAGTGCTCTGGTCTGGTTGACAAAGTGGAGATTGGTGGTCAAAGTTAGACTCCATGATCTTCGAGGTCTTTTCCAGCCTAAATGATTCTCCAGTACAGATATTAATCCTGAAGGCAGTTGCCCTGGTTTGGGAATGAACACACCAGACCTGCAGGGTCCGAAACTCAAGGCTGCAGCTCCGAAAAAGGTCTAATTTATTCCGAATGATGGGCTTTTTAAGGAGTAGGCTGGGGACGTTTCTAGAACCTGGGACGGGTTATGTAAAACCAGGGTGCTTGATAGGTGGGGTTAACATGAATATGCATTTAGGGGAGAGGTTTACAACAATGGAAAAACTGGGAAAGGAGGGGAAAATGCCCAATAAGGAAGTGACAACTAGTCCAAAGGGGTAGTGTCCATAACAGCCAGATGAAACATAACTCCAAACAAAGGCATCAAACTAACAACTGGTTTTAGCTTAAAGTCTCTGCAATATAGTCCTTAAACAAGTGTAGCCTCTGTGTCTTCCTCAGTCAGGAATCCTTCTTTCCATATGGTGTAGGCTTCTTCCTCGTCCTGGCCATCTCCAACACACAGAAAGCAAACATTTTCCCTGTGCAAGTTAATACAAGAATAAAAGTATTGCCCAATACGTGGAGAATTTGTAGCTATTGTGTGAGGTTTGTGCTCGGGCAGGAGCAGGTAAATCCTGTGTGCACTGCTCTTAGGAGAGGTCTATGTCAGGCAGAAAGGGTGACTGGAGAGGGACTGGTGGCTTATTCTTCGTGTCATAGTCATCAAACCATCACCTTATTCTCACCAGCAACAGCTTCCCTTGAGCTACTAAACCCCCCAGTGGATAGCCTTGTCACTTCTGTTTCCACTGTTTGCACTCAACTGTCTATTGTTTAGTTACGGGAAGGATAAAAGAGATGTCCTTGGGCACTACCAGACTGGTCCTACTATTGACAAAAACAAGGAGAAACCATCCTGTCCTCGCTCAATCCCAATTCACAGTCTTGGTAACCCTGGAGTAAACATCTCATTAGATCTAGTCATGGTCCAGTCAACATCCAGGCATGGGCCCACAGCCCTGAAACAGCTTCACTTATTCCTGCTCTCTCCAGTGAAGTTTCAGTGTTTGAAAATGTTATTAACGAGCAAAGAAGACCTGAGCAAACCCCAAAGATATTTAGAGACTCAGTCAACAGCCCACTACAAAATATTTATCCTGAGGAGCTACATAAACATCACTTGGGTGATTTTCAATGACTAATCAGGGCTCAGAATAGAAATGTTCACAGCAAAAGTCGTTTTTCACCAGCAATTAAATTCTGGGGGTTTAACTGCCTTTGGGGTATTTCATACAAGCTCTGCTCATTAGTCCCATCAGGAACAGCAGGAAGAAAATAAAGGTTATTTTGAAACTAAAATGATCACGCAAGGAAACAAAGACACTGGCTCAAAACTTAATCTGGAGCTGATGGCTCATCACAGTTAATATGTAATAGATCTGTGACAGAATATAAATAATACAAGTCCCACCACGCAGTCTGGAAAGCACAATAATTACGAGGATTTTATATATTCATCCACCTACTCACATTTTGATTTTAGAATAGTTTGTGACCTTCCTGCATTCTAATAATGAAACTGCTGTATTTACTTTTCTGTGCCCCCATCAGAAAAAAATATCAAACTACAATTAAGACAATGATTCATCATGTTACAGACAGATCAAATCCTAAAAAGCAGAAAATACAATTTAATTTAAAAATGGGAGTCAAAAATAAAAATCAGCTATTTGACATATTATAAATGTGTGAAGCCCTATAATGTAAGGTTCTGTTTTAACACTTCACAAAGAGAGATAACAGAAAAATAATTAACTTCAAGTGGAATAATCCTGATGTACTCACACTATTCTACATCAAAGAGAAAAAAAAAAGATGCATAAAGAGAAGATAACCTTTAGTAGACCCAACAGACCTATATGAGAGCTATCTTCCAAACTCCAGTTAGGGGACATAAATATGCTGCCAAGTCCAACAACTCAAACACTACATGATTTTAAAAAAAACAGTAATATTTTTATCTTCTCTTTGAGCTTAAGAAGAGATGAAAACTAGAAGCTTTAAAATGTGCATATATATATACACAACCATACCTGCAATTAATATTTTTAATCCAGACCTTGCATCGATTATGCACAGAGAAACTTGTATTAAAATAATTAAAGTTAACAATGGCAATCCCATTAGGTGGAAAAGTGATCCCTAGGGAGGGAGAAAGTGGAAAAGCAAAAAACCAGTGGCTGTGAAACCAGCTCTAGTCCCCTGCAGGAAGGGGATAAATCCTGATTATTGCCTGTGCTCCTTAGGATGTGCACCTACCTCATTTGGTAAACACACCATCCCCGGGACAGAGGTGAGATGTCATGGCTTTCTCTACCAGTTAAAACGCTGGGAGTAACAGAGGGGCTGGTGGCAGAGAAGAACATCCACCCCTGACCTTCCGGGGAGAGCAATTTACTAATGAAGAGCTTTACCTTCCACCACAGAACCACGGCTGAATCACTGAAACCTGTTAGGGTAGAGATGTGGGTAATCAAATGCCACTGGTTGTAACTCTTTTACTGACCATCTAGAAGTGCCACTGGGGCTTTTCCTAATGCATGAATAAAGAGCAGGGTCTCATAATGCCAGATGGATATGCAGTAATCAGGAGAAAAATGTGTGCACTGGGTGAAGGAGTATGGGAGAACAGGGAGTTTCATCTTCAATATAACGCTGGGTACAGTAATGTCCTGGATCCTGACCATGTGAGGAAAGAAATAGAAACAGGCTAACAATTCTGTTTAGTGACCTTTTCCAGACATATCCTCAGTGATGGCACTTTGACTGGAGCTAATCGTGCAAAATCTGGTCTTCTAGAATCTACTGGACTGCCCCAAATACATTCCACTCGGTTTGACAGCATCTCTTTCCTGGGGAGAGCAACAGGAAATAGCAGTGTTACAAAAGGCAGAGCCTTTCTTTTTTCTCAGAAACCACCAAAATTTCTCTCTCTGCAAAGACAACAACAGACAAGCAATAGGGAGAAAAGCTAGACCACAAAAAAACCGTTTCTATTTGTCCTTCCTCCTGCCGACAGAGCACAGAGGGGAAGATGGACAGGTTTGGGCTAAGAGGAGGAAAATGTCCCCTTGAATTTGCTGGGGATTTTTTTGGCTATTCTTGAGACTGAGTGAAAAAGCAAGGAAGAAGGGTCTGGGCTGGAGGGCAGCTCTCAGTGTGCCATGGTCCCTGCAGAAGGTGGATGTGAGTGGCCACCACCTCATCACACCTGCCCTCTCCACTCAGCACAGAGCTAATTACATTGTCAGGTTCTTTGCCAGTTTTGTATGAAGTGTACATTAAATAGGAAGCGTTAGAGGTGGATTGTTAAACCCAGTGTGTTAAATGGGGAGCTGCTTCTTCCCTTTCCCTGCTGCGTCTGTAAATAAACCCAGTGCAACACCTTATCTGTGACCCTGTGAGCTCGAGAAGGGGCTGTCACTGCAGAGGGCATTATCCCCAGAGCACCCTGATCCCCAGTTTCTGCCTGCCCTATCAGTGACGTATCACAGACCAGCAGGGGTTTAAGCCTAATAAATATGTACTCCAGGCCCTTAGTCAGGTGGCAGCGTGTGTGCTTCCCGGGGCAGTGCCAGACAACTTCTGCCACGTTACGCCAAGGGATGAGACCGATGGTGAAACCTGTACAGAGTGACCACTGGTGTTTGGTCTGGGTGGAGGTCAGACTGTACTTGCAGGAAAACAAGTCTTCTCTGAAATTTTAATGTGCTTGGCCACCACCACCTTCTCATAGGTACCCTAAAAATGAGGTTATTTTTTAAATCGTGCAGCTCCGACAACTTGGATGTGGCAGAGCCAGGCCAGCACACAGCCTGCCTTCTGCTCCAGAAGGTCAAGGGGAGAACCAGGGGCTCCCCGGAGCGGAATGCACAGAGTGCTCCAGCCACGGCTGTGGAGCCAAGAGCTGTGTATGGAAAAAGGAGGGAACATAATGAAAGTTGTAAGTCCTTTTGATATCAAAGCTGCAGCTGCACTTGTGGAGGAGCCAGGAGAAAGGGGGTTGGGCACACACGGTGTAGGGTGACTTCTCTCACTGTCTTGTTTTTTGCGCAGGTTGTTCAGATGAAGGATATAATCCAAAGGAAAAAAAAATTGTTGAACACTGCACACCAGTGCCTTGCTTGTCAAAATACAGGGAGTCAGTGAAGTGGGAACAGGGAAAAGAAAACTATGGCTCTGAAAAGGGGGCAGAAGGGAGGAGGGAGGGAAGGGAAATGGAACTGATGAAAGCACCACCTCCACTTTGAAGCTGTTAATGATACCCAGCTGTTTTTCACCACTGAGAATATTACTTTCCTCCCTCTGAAAGTTAAGCTAATGCAGTCTATTAAAAAGGAAAGAATTTGAAGTGACTAATATCCACTCTTGTGCAGAGAGGTTTTGGCATGTTTTTTTTATTCTCTTTCCTACTCCAACAGGACAGCAGCAGAGGAAGCCATATTGAGTAGTTTTACACAATTAATGCAGTTTGCTCACTGGCATTTTCCATTACAAACCTTTTGCCAAGATTTAATTACAAAAGTTGGTGGGTTCCTTCTACATATTGAAATAAATTTTAATTAAAACTTTTATAGTGTTTTAAGTCCACTTCCTTTACACAATTTAATTGAGAAACTTGTTAAACACATGCAATTGCAGTATTCTGGATTTTTTAATTGGTTTTATTTTTTTTTCAAGAGTCCTGACAGGTTTCTAAATGCCCCCTGGGCAAAGCTGACATGAATTGAATGGCTGAGCGGGAGCTGACCACAACTGCCATCCTGGTTAAGTAGTTGGAATTAGATCAAACTGCATGTATCTGTCTAGGTCCTGTGGTGACAGCTCTGAGCAAAAGCATCCCAGATTCCTGGTGTGACCCCAGGTAACTCCTTCATCCTATTGCGAGCATGGTGCGAAATTATTCCTCAAAGTCCCTGAAGTCTCCACAAAAGTATCACCTTGTGCTGCACGTTGGGCATGAGTTTAGGGCCCAACGTGCTGGTCCCACTGCTGAGATCCCAAACCAGGGGCAGGGAGGGCTCTCCCCTCAGTCAAGGAGGTGCTGGGGGCAGCTCATGCCTCCCTTCCAGCTGCTCCCCAGGGCATCTGACTCCTCCTGCTGTACTCTGGAAGGTCAGATTTCAGACAGTGGAAAGAGAGAGGGGCATTCATAGCCTGTCATCTCTGCTGGGGTATTGGAACCACATGGGTTCAGCTTGTGCGCTCAGTTTGTAGGGGAAGCAAAGAGAACGCCAAACCATTGGGTGCAATGAGCAACGGAGGTGAGAATGTTTTTATTGCCTTGTGTCTGGAGGGAGTCACTGGAGCAGCTGTGTGTGGCTTGTCATGTTACCACATGGGGGGGAGTATGATTTTGCTTCCCAGGGCTGGCTCTGTGCTCCTAAGAGACTTCCAGACACACTCACAGGGGTGATGGGATGAAGCCCAGGAGGGTAACTGGTCTCGGTGGGTACAAAGTTAGGCTTACATTTCCATGCAACTGTAAGCACAGCAAACAGGATGATTACACTCACAGCAGACCAGAGTTAAGGGACTCTGCCCTTTTCATCCCTGCTAGGATAAACAACAGGGCACTTTTAAAAAAGAAAACCCAGCAGAGTAATGAATAAATGAGTGACATTTCCCACATGGCAATGGTCGAGCAAGAAATGGTTAGTCTTATTTTGAGCCATTTAAACACACAGGGTATGCCCATATCAAAACAGATAGTGAATAAAGGGAAGAAAAATGAAGGAAAGAAGGCAACTGAATGAGATCCAGAACAGTGCCAGGTTGTTACCTGAATGATCCAGCCACAGGTTCCTGACAGAGGCCAGTATTGTTTGCCTACCCACTGATGATGGTGTTAAACACTCCTTTGGTGTGTATCCAACAAGGAGATACACAAGGACAAATTCTAATCTCAGCAGACATCCTAATGTCTAAAAAGATGGCCCAGGTTTAATTGGCAGCAAGAATCTTCTTGTGTATGTGATGCACGAAGGGAAGAGAGCAAGACTCAGTGTGCTGCCTGTGCATGGCTTGTTTCCTGAATAAAGAAAGGGCTTCTGTTTGTCAAACTGCCAAGTGAGTGCCTTTAATTATAAATGAATTGAGATTCCTTGAGAAATTAACACAGTCAACAAGTGTCTTTTTTTAAATTATAAACAGATGGTACTTTTCAACAACAGGAAAATGTGATTAAGAAAGCTCCTCTGTTCAGCAAATGGAATTTATATGTTAAACTTTTAATCAATCAAAAGCTTCAGATTTAAAGCAGAACTTACCATAATCATATAGACACATTTTGGTTTGTTTATATTGCAGTTGTTTATAAACTGCACCATCATTTACCGTTTTCTCTCAAGTCACTTGTGGCATTTACTTTATGTTAACCTAGGTGGCACTAGCAAATGATGAAAATGTCAAAGAAGGAAAACAAATGTATGCTTGTTGAAAATGAACACAATAACATAATAAATATATATGCAAATGACTGTTGTGTATGAAATATGCCTTGCTAAATGATGAGACATAGGATCAGGAATGTCTAGTTACTCTGTTGATTAAACAGGAGCTTCATTTTTACAGTCAGGTCCACATTTCCTTAACATCTGCTCTGGTAAGAAAATGACAGCAGTGACAGATTTATTTTTTGTTCTTAGGAAAATTTCCACCATATGGGATGCTACTAAAGCTCAATCCAAGGACAAAGGAGTCTTTAGGAATCAATTGATCTTACCTGTGCACAGTCCCAAATGAAGTGATACTGTCACTGGGGCCTTTTTTTTTGGTAAACTCTTAATTCCTTTCTCATATGATTGAAAAGTTTATCTTTGCTGAAGAAAGATTACTTTGGAATAGACTGTATTTGTTCTAATTTGTTAGAAGCATTATGTGGCTTGCCCTGAAAAACGAGCTGTTGAAATTGCTCTGATAACAGCCTGGTTTAGTTCAAGCCCAAGATGCCAGGGCGAGCACTGCCAAAGCCTTTCTTAATGCACAGAAACAAGAAAGCAGCAAAGCAATTTTGCTGTGCTAATACAGAGATTTAGATCAGTCCCCACCTAAACGCCCATGAAGGCAGTGAAAGCACAGCCACAGCACTGCCACTACGTCTGATGTGTGCAGGCACCAAGTCATCAACCCAGCAAAGTGCCCTTACGGCCACAGGCAGCACCGCTCTGCTGGCAAAGGGCTGTAGTGAGGCCTTGGCTTCAGCATGAAGCTGGCATGGAGAGGGGGTATTTGAACTTATACAAATGCAAGTATCCAGTGCATCGGACACCTTTTTTCTTCTCCTGAACGCTGTTTTCCAGAAGCAGTACCCTCTTCTTGATATGATGTAAACCAGACCCATCAGAGCTCCTATAAGGTGCTACACTAAACCCCAACAGACACACGATGTGTGAACTTCAGCAGAACCCTTATTTAGCTCATCTCTCTGTATTAGTGTTTCATCTGGGCTGCAACTACGTGGCTGTCTGTCAAGAGGCAGGATTTAGTACTATACAAGTGAATAAGGAGTATATGGTTTGAAAAATGCATCTTTAAAGTATGACACTGCCTGTTATCCAGATGCATGATTACATATGCCTCAAGACTGCCAGATATTATCTTGCTTCAGTAGCTGAGTGAGGGGACAGATGGAGAAACCCCAATTCCTTGTTCCTATTCTGAGATAAGAATGCTTTAACTGACACCAAGTCTAGACTCAGAGTGAGGGAGTAGATAAGCAAATCCCCCAAAATAAACAACTGTTAGCAGCCTTCTGAGTATATAAATATAGATATGAAATGTTTGTGTTGTTTACAGGGCCAAAGAAGAGAGTGAGAGGTACTCTGGAGGTGTCTGTGCAACGGCTGTAGCTCTGTAATTTCAAGCACCAGAATAATGAGATCTCATGTCTTATGCCCTACAAAACCTTTAACTTCAAAATAAAAGAGAAACAAAAGATGAACAGATCTTACTTACATCCATTATCCCCACTATGGAACAGCAGTTCATTTCAAAGTCTAGGCAGTGTCCAAGATGAATTATCCACTGAGAGAAAAAATTACCTAATTATACTTTAATGGATATGGACTACTAGGTCTGTGTGTAAACCTTGGTGCTGGAACTTCCTGACTTTTAAGTGAAAATTTGTAACATTAACTATGTTAGGGGAATATCTGTAAACAAGAGTTACCACACCACTTTTTTTTTTATTTTATTATGAAAGAGCTTGCTGTCTTTCCTCATATGTGTTTAGTACCACATTAACTGCAAACTAGTTTGGCAGTACTGATCTACAGTGTGTAAGTGAGCTGCTCGCATGCTGATGTTATCTTTGTTTCTATTGTAAGGTAGTACAGCTGTGACTCATGTTTTGCATAAATATTTAAATTATGATTTCAACATTTTCATTTTGACAATACTGTGCCAAATGCTGCTGTGATAGTTTCATCAGATTTTCAAAAGCAAGTCAGAATAGCTGATTTACCTTTTTTTGAAGAAGCCATAATGAAATCTTTCAACAGTTTCAGATGTTTAAAGATATTCTGCAAACCACTGTCATCCTACTGTTATGACCTTTAACCATCCTGTTGCTTGTTATATTGATCTACTATTGCATTACATTGTGTTCTGAACTGCTAAAATTTGAGTATGTTTTTTTTTTCTGCCTTTCCTCAGGGCTTACCTCACACACTGAAAAATAAAACCATACCTGCACATTCCAATGTACAACACAGCTCATTTGCACATCAATTGAGACCCAGTATTTCACACCCTTATGAATAAGCAAATAACCTATTTCAAGATTAGCAAATAAAATCTTTCAGCACGATTATGTTTCATTTAATTTAACTATTAATTATACTAATATGAATTGTGCTTAGCATTACTACACGTTACTTAACATTTTGAAATTTGGCAAACCTTGCGTTGTAGGTGCTCATTTGTTGGTGTGAAATGAGCAGTCAAACCAAAAGACTGGTAACAGTCAAAGAAATGGTCTGAAATGTGTCGTTGGGTATGACAGCCCCTGACAAACTCAGGTCAGGTTTGTCAATGAGCTGAAATCCAAAGCAAGGCAAGGCGCACTTTGCTTTCTTTAAGACTTATGTATTATAGAGTCACAGAACCCATGTTGCACATGAAGAGGTTTGCACCTTTTTGAAGACTAAGGTCCAAATAAGATTAGTTTGTGTTGGCGATTCAGACCTATCTCCTGAGGGAGAGTGTCTTGAACAGACTTAATAATACACGTCTTGAAGTTTACCTGAGAACAATATTAAAGTTATTATCTTGTACTTTCCATCACAATGAAGACATGGCTCTTGCACATTCCAGATTCCCTTCCTTTCCCCCTTTTCCTTAAAACAAAAACACAAAAACTTAGGGAGTATCTGATGCCTCCAGTACTTGTACTGTGAGATCTCCAAAAGCATCTTTGTTCATCTCCTTGTTAAAGCAGTTTCTTCTGCTGGAGTAATTTCTTCAAATTGAAGATGCAGTTAGAAAACTTAGTTAAAAAATAAGTAGCTGAAATTACATACTCAGAACTCCTGAAGTTGTTTATGAAGTAGCATAGGAAATGTGGGTGCCGTTGAGCACACTGACTAACCCCTCCTGTTACCAAAACAAACAGAATACAACAGCAATGGCTTTAGTGGTGGGAGGGAAAACGCTTGTTCTAGACAGTGACAACTGATGGCCAGTGCCATCCTGTCTGCAAGAGCTTTGCTAATTGCACAAGACCCAAGAAGTGTGTCAGGTGATCGGGAAGTGAGAGCTGCTGGATCTTCAGTTCTCAGAGTGCTTCATCCCTGCAGAACTGAAAATCCAGGAGATCCTTCCAACTGAAATTGATGTACTTTGAACAACAGTCAGAGAAGGAACCCCCGGACCAGCAGCCCATAGATTTAAAGAATAAACACTAAAGACAGAAAAAATTACTCCCAAACTGATGTCTTTCTATTACAGAAACTTAAGGAACCAGTATTTTTAGGTTTTGCTAATGGCAATTTAGCTGTGATATCTTTGGAAATACGTTATCCTATGCTTGCCTTTTGGGCTACTTTGAACCACCTGGTGGTATAATTCCCTATGAAAAATAGGGTACTGGACTAGAGCAATCATTCTACTTGAACTCACACTGCAGCTTCTTGAAAGAATGTCTCTCAGGACTAAAGCAAGCAAGATAATTGGCCTACACAATAGGCCTGACTCTTCCAAAGCAAATACGTACACAGGGTAACAGGATAATAATGCCAGCTGAATAATGTTGAAATACAACAGTGGGTGACAACTGGTTCATACAAAGTGAACTGGTTTTGTCCAAGTAAACTAGGATGCACTTTTCCCTGGCATTTATTCTGAGCCGGCTCAAGCCTTCAGCCTTTGCTGGAGACAATCTGCGGCTGACCTAACAAGGCCCACAGATGGGCTAAGGCAGGAGGGCAACTCTGATTGTCTGGGTCAACACCCTGCTCAGAGCAGGGTCAGTGACACCAGGGCCATGTCCCATTGGCTTTGTAATATCTTGGAGGATGGAAACTCCACAACCTTTCAAAGCAAATCTCCTCCCTTGTGTGATCACCATCAGAGTAAAATGTTGTTTTCTTTTGTTTGAATGAGATTTCCTGTGTTTCCTTGTGCCCTTTGCCTCCTGTCCTGTCACTGGGGACCACTGAGAAGGGTCTGGCTCCATGGCCTTTAGTCTGTGGCAGGAATTTATATTTGAGCTCTCTCCAAGCTGAGTGGTCCCAGGTGTCTCAGCTTCTCCCACATGACACATGCTCCAACATTTTATCCATCTTTGTGGCCTGTCAGAGGTATCCCTCAGGTATGCCTGCGTCTCTCTCACACTGGCAATCCCAGAGCTGCATCCAGCACTCCAGGTATCACAGAATCATAGAATGGTTTGGCCTGGAAGGGACCCTAAGAATGATCCAGTTCCAAACCTCTGCCATGGACAGGAGCACCTTCCGCTAGATCAGGTTGCTCAGAGCCCCATCCAACACGGCACTGAACACTTCCAGGGCCATCAACAACTTCTCTGTGCAACAGGTATGTCCAACCTGTAGTTTGAGTAGAGAGAAAGGATCACCTTCCTTGACCTGCTGGTGATGATCCAGCCCAAGGTGCTGTTTGCCTTCTTTGTCACAATTGCTGCAAACAGTAGTTCCATGTGGCGTCCACCAGGACTTCCAGGACTTTTTCTGCAGAGCTGCTTCCCAGCAGGTTGGCCCCCAGTGTGTTCCAGGGCCTGGGTTTGTTCCTCCCAGGAGTCGAACTTGGCACTTGGTTCCTGCCAGCCCATTTCTCCAGCCCGGCGAGATTCCTCAGGACAGCACAGATCCGTCTGAACAAATCATTCCAGCTGTGTTCCTGTGCCACTTCCCAGCTTTAAAGGACTGATACTCATTTGCCTGTCTGTATCTCCAGGACTGATGAGTACTATTTCCATAAATTCCAGTCAATTATAATAATTAAGAAAAAGAAAATCATCCTGGGCCCAGGCTGCAGCTCGTAATGGGACAGCATTCCAATACCTGATACAGATCTAGGGTTCTTTAGAGGGAAAGATTATACCTTGCATGCTGACATGGATATTAAGAAGCTTGTTTATACTGCATAGAGTTCCACTAATAGACTAAACATAGTATTAGATTTCGCTGAACAAGACTTATTTATAAACTTCTGATACTAATTAAATTAATAAAGTTCTAATCTCATAATAATCCAGCCTGATGAGTCATGGAATTTGAGTATACTCTGGTGCAGGGCAGCTAAGGGCATGGCTGCAACTTTGCCGTGTGAAAGGAAAACACTGGAGTCTCACGAGCCAAGGGAGAAGCCTGATATTGAGTAAGAGTAATAACATGTTACTTAAACTTGGGGTGCTGATGTGAAATTTAAGTGCCTTTTTGTTTCCAGGGTGCATATGTGTGTGTGTGTGCGTGTGTGTTGTTTCTGACTCACACAACTAATTTCGATACAGGAGACTAAAGATTTGTACAGACTACAAATGAAGGCTATATCCCTGTATGACCATGGAGCACTACATGTATGGAAGGCAGCTGGAAGCCACAGAGAGGAGAGAAGAATCCAGCAGGCACACTCCTTCAGTGTACCCACCACACACACCGCCATGCCTCTTTCTTAGAGAAACACCTTACGCACCGTATGGCTGGTGCCCCCCGCAATGTCTTCTGTTTCATGGACATTTCTCCATCCAGCTCATAATCTGTAGCAATCACCAGACTATGATAAGACCAAAAAGAGTTTGGTGTATTGGCCCAACATTCCCTTTGGATCAAATCTGTACTAAGACCATGTTCCTACCTGCTGTTTTACTTGTATTTTCCTGCTTTTTCCTGAACCTGGAGGGACTTGAGGAAATGTGATTCCTGATCCAGTCCTTGAGACTAAATGTATCTCTGAAACAGAAGGCAGTACTGCATATATTTGATCTGTACATCTGAGCAAGTTAAAGCACATGTCTGTGAGAGAGGCTGCTCCACTGCCTCATGTTCAAAACAATAATGACAATATGTCTGAATGTACAAGAGTAAACCAACACTTTATATCAATTAATTTATGGTACTTTAATACCAAGTTAATGCATTTCTCAATTAAGAATTTATAAACTCGTAATTTATAGAAAAAAATAAATCACAGCTTCACAAAAAGCTAACTTGAACAGTTTGTCTCCTCCCTGCCAACAGGCAGTTTACAATATATTTCAGCTATGTTGGTAGAAAGTTAACAATGGTGTGAAACTCTTAAAAAACATTTGCAACAGCAATTGAAAATAAAATAATGATTTTTACTCAGTGAAAAATTAATAGGAATTATGTTTCCCAGTAAAAGACAAGTCAGAAAAGCAGCAAAAAATCCCTCTCCTAATTGTTATGTACGAGCTTCTCCCCTGCCTCATGTGTCATGGGCAAAGGCAACACGTCAGCTTTAATCGTTCCCAGGTTCAGCACTTCAGTGGTTTTGGCAAGACGTCATACTCACGAGTCCAGTGTTTGAGGTGTGTGCTGCCCCTGCCCCCTGTGCTCCACAGGCTGCTGTTCCTCCTCTTCCTTGGGGTACGGCGGGGTCAGCAACAGCTCAGAGTAAAGGTAAGAAGTATGAAGATTTTTCTATGGGATCATGTTCTTTTTTCACTCCTCACCTCTCCAATACAAACTGGAAACACCAGAAATTTTATCTGTCACACCTCACATATGAGTATTCACAGGAGAGATGGGATTTGAATGATGGTCTCTTTTCACCTGTGCGCAAAAATCCCCCCTCTCTGCTGAAGTTATACATGCAACCACAGGACGAAAATGTTCCTTCTCTAACTTCTAAATTAAAAGTCACATTTTCAAAGGTCATTGCACTTGACAATAAAAAGGTAATTAATATGCACTTGATATTAAATATATTGTACAGACCTGAACTTCTGTGCAATCCATTGCTTCAGACACATATATTTAACATCTTTTTAAAACTAAGCTTCTAATCATAGTTTAACAAAGAAATACAGACCTTGTTAAAAACAAAAATCTTTAAGAACAAATGTACACAAAAACGCTCCCTTTAACTCCTAGTGCATTTAAACACATCCTTGAAATTCTCCATGTTGTTCCCACATTTAGCCTTGCTACCATTCCATACCCACCTAATGGCACTATACAAGAACACCTTTTCTGTGACCTAACCAATAAGGCTGGCATTTGGGATGCTGTCTGTACAAACAGGAAAGCTGAAGGTAAGATTATTTATTGCCTCACTCCTTTACACGTGGAAAACAAAAGGTTTCAAAGTGGATGTGACTCAGTTGTCATGTAAATTGTGAATTCCAGTGGCCCATTTCAGGTGCCAAGTACTTACTCCTCCAAGCCAGGGGTTTGGATTGTCCTAGCATATTTTGCGACAACTTGCTGTTAAAACGATGGAGGTGGAAACTGAAAGGGAGATTGTGGTCCCTGAGATATACTAAATGAAATCAAGAACTAAAGCACTGATATTTGGTTTGGAGTGGACCCTTTTTAAGGAAAACTAAGTTAGTTTCAACTTTCAAAAGCATAACAAATAGTCACTAAAATATCCTTAAGCAGGATGACAGAATATGTGCAGTATTGGTCAAGAAAAGTGCATTGTACAGAGTAGCTTTAAGGGTTACCAGTTGCTGAGGCCTAAGCAGCTGTCCTGTCAGGATCACGGTGAGTCAAACTTGTCTTTCTAAACTGGATGAAGATGAAACATGGCCTTAACCAAAACATCTCTTTACTCCTATCTCTTTAACGGTACAACTACATGACTTGGTGTCTTAAATACTTATAATGGGTAAATGTGCCAGAGGCTATATAGAACTTTTAAACCTTGTGACTCAACACTTCAACAGTACTCTGTGGGCCACATCAGCAACCTATTCATTGCCAAACCAGTGGCACTGTGTGCTACTGGTAATCCATTCTGGGCTAGTGTTTCCAAGGTTTGTACCACTGAAGTTGTTTTAGACCAGTGGCCACTACAATAAAACATCTTTGGTAACCATAGACCTGTGAAAATTCAGAGCAGCTGGAAGAATTGTAAGATGTTTACAAAGTTCTATAGTGCATCATTAACCTTCTGCAGTGTGTTGCATAAAGTACCAAACGCCTGAAAAGGACAGATAAATATTTGCCATCACTACCTCAGAGATTTCAGGTTTTTGTTAAACCACTTTCTCAAACCAACTCGTGAAATTTTAGAGGATGACGTGAGATAGTCCACGCAAAGGCCTCCAGTGCAGTTGGAGTTGATGGGGAAGGGAACAGAGTAATGAAGGGCTGAAGACTGAATTTTCAGTGCACCACTGGAAGGCTACTCAGAGACTGGTGACAGGTGGATTCATAAGTATATTGAACCACACAAGTAGCATAATCATGTTGATGGTAGAATCTCTTCCGACAACAAAACAAACCGCGACAAAAAAATCAGCTGCATCCATCAAGTCCACTACGCAGTCTCATTTACCTTAAAAAAGAAAAAGCATGCATTAGGAACATAGAATTTATTCTAAAACATTAACAATACATTATAACACAGCTGAGCTGTAAGAGGAATTCAGTAAAACCAACTTTTGTTTTCAATTACTGCAATTATAAATTAGATGTGTCTTGTGACACCAGATAAGCCAGCACTTTCGTGTTGGATGTGAACACAGTAGGACAGCAGAGACCACACGATTAAGATGGGTAAATTTTTAACAAGTAGAAGAATTGAAGAAAGGGAATCTAAGCATATTTTCTTATGAATACGAGCTCAGCTTCCAGAAATTTGGGGAATATTATTGCAACTATCTTGCAGAACTGCATAGTATCCCTATATGTAAATTAGTATGCAATTTGGCAGTAACTATCACAACACAAGAAACTAAAAAGGACAAACAGAATCTTAAAAATACCCCCACAGAGTACTTACGCAGGAAGAATACAGCCAAAAAAATATGTACAGCTATAAAATATATTGAAATCTTTCAGGTGTCTACTTCCAAAACTAGTGTGAAAAACTTAACAAAATCTTAGCATAAGGACTCCAGTTGCTATAAACAGCTTTCTTCAATAGTGAAATAAACCAAAATGATGACCCTTTCTCTCCTGGGAGAGAAGAATGAAGATCATAAAATAAGGTACAAGTAATTGATTGGATTTTGATAGAATTATGAAATGATATAATGGAATACAGTATTGTTCTTCAAATTCAGTCATCGGGTGCCACATGAGAAGGCAGCTTAGCAGTTCTGTAGACAGGGTTTTGCCACGTTAGTGTTCTCTATTCTGGCACAGCAGATTTTTCCTTCGTTTCAGTAGCTGTAAAATCATGGCCCTGCCCTAGAGAGACACGTTCAACAAGAGGACTGTTGCCATGCAAGACTTACTGCTGTTTCAGCACATGAAGGATGAATTCAATCCTCACTAAATTCAATCCTCAAACCTGATTCAGTCCTCACTAAATTCAGTCCTCCAACACACTGATGGCTGTGCTGAAGTTCCAGTGTTTCATTAAAAGATAAAATGTAACAAATTAATTAAAAGGAGTTTCTGTACTGAATTAGGAGGAAAGTCTGCTCAGCAAGTTCTGGCTTTTAAAAGCAAAACAAATTTACCAAATTGTCTAAGGGGAAAGCAGCCCTGCTCCAGTCAGCCACACAAATTCTATATATCATGTTCTAACTTAGCACATTGCTGGGCAAAACTACAACCTGTACATATCATCACTGTTGCTACTTCTTTTGAGACATCATCATGTTTAAAACAAATATGAGCAGGAAATTTTTTGCAGCTTCTCCCATCCCAAAGCTTACACGTAAATAATAAACCAATATGTTATTATATAGAATAATTATATTGGTGTATATATAGCAACTCTATATACATAGTAACAGTAACCATATCAATAGTCACTGTTAACTGAAAACAAGGACAAAATGGTTTCTGAAGGCCACAGTGAGATGGGATGAGTATGTTTCCCACTTGTGGGTCAGAAGGTCACTGACAAGCTTAAGGAAGAGAGAAAAAGAAATCTTTTCTTATGAGCTCCAGCAGTGCAAGTTTAGATATTTATATGCAGGTTAGTGATTAGTTGTTTTTCAAAAGCAATAAATCCAGAATTTAAGTTGCTTATCTTCTCACTTATCATTGATTTTCATATTATTTTAGGTATCCTCCATGTGGTGAAGATCCTGACCTGGAATTTATATTCAAGTTGCCTTGTTCAGCTTGTTAAAAATTTACCCACTTATTCACAGCTGGTTTTGTTTTATTCTTCATAATCAAGATTTTTAGATTTTTATCATTCACAGATACATTCCAGAGTTAGTAAATTAATGTGAATCCATTTGTTCAGTTTGATTTTTGCCTAGCACTTGTTTAGTTTGATTTTAGTTCTCCTACAAGCTCTGACAGCCTATTCCATGCAAGGAAAATTACAATTGGATAGTTAATTCAGGATGAATGAGTAGAAACAAAATACAATCACATCATCATAGGAGCATGCTAGAGTCCTCAATTGTCTGTCTAATTAACACCCCCTGCCTATCCCACCAAAACCAAAACAAAGAAAGAAAACTAAACAACCACCCCCACACAGCTTACTAAGCAGCAACAATGCCTATACTGTAAAATACTTTCTTTGGAATGAAATTCTGAAACAACAAAGGACAAATGACAGCACCATATAAGCTTTTTTTCTTACCCTAAGAATATTGTAATGAAATGTGTTACTTCTGGCATAAGCAACTAAAAATGTCATCCATATTAAGAATTTTTTAAAAAAATAAATAATATATTAATAAGTTGAAGATGCATCTTCATTGCATATGCACACAGTCCCTTCCCCAGTTTTACAGATAAGCCTTTTAGGGTCTCTTCTCTTCTAGACAAGATTAATTCACTTATCCATCAAGAGCAAAGTACAAAAAGAATATTTTATAGATTTAGTAGATGAAGATTTCTAGCAATACAATAGTTCCAAGGGGACCAAAAAAAACAAAGAGGTGCATGAAGCCTTTCGGGCACAGAAGAAAAAGTCTTCATTTTAAAAAGATCCTCAAAATAATTAGAGACATTACAAGAAGAAATACAGAATAAAGGATGGAACCTTATTCTAACTGCAGTGCACACTGTAATGCAGGCAATGCAAAACTCTGCTAGGCTGCTCAAACCTATACCCCTTTTTATAGAATGTGCAATCTGCATAGATACAAAAGGAGGGGAGAGTTCAAGGTTTCATGTGCGTCTAACAACTACAAATTTTGTGGCACATGAGGATGAATTCAAGATGGTCTTCACTTGGCTCCCTTAGGTGCATTATGTCTGATTCACACCCTCAAACATTCGTGTGCATGAACAAGAAAAAGCATCAGTCATTTTTGCTGGAAACAAACAGATGGAATACAAAAAAAACCCCAACCCAACACTTAAACTAGTGCAGATAGTGCAGATAGCTTTTAAAGTGATCTAGTTCAAATAATAACTAACCTGAGACGTACTTTGCTCCGATTAACATTACCATGCTACTCATAATAAAAAGACCCAAAGGCAGACTAGAGAAGATACTAGTGTCACCTGATGTCATCCAGGGGAGGGTGTTTCCAGTCAAGCAAATCAAAAGAGAAATATATATATAAATTACAATATATGTGTTAAAGATCATATGAACAGCAAAAGATAACAAATGTAGTGACATTCGCAGAAAAACTAAAAAAAAAAAAAATTAATGCACAAACCCCACAACAATTCAAAACAGACTCTCAGTGTAAGAGTTCAAACCCAAATTCTACTGTCAGCACTTTCTAGGTTGAGCTCACTTCTAATATTCTTCAATCTTAACTATCCCTAGCAGGCAGAAGACAAAGTTTCAAAGCAAGAACTAAGGAAAATAACATTTTCCCCCCCAGGTATTAAACCAGATAATTACTGAGATAAGTTTTGATAAAAACATCTCTTTTTTCATGGACTGAAGGGAAAGATCTAGTTTTACTTTCTTCAAGGCAGAATTTTTTATTCTTCAAAAGGAAATAGAGATATATGTAAGCAGGAGAAGCATCAGAGTATGAAATCATAATGGACAATACTGAAATGAATCACGTTGCTCATGCTAAATTACCTGTTTCCCTTCCCGGTAGCCTTGGCAGAATTGTTTGCAAAACATGGTGTTAAATAAAACACTTAAACCAACATATAGGATGGCAAAAGGAAAATTTTAGTTTTCAAGAATAAAGAGATTTCATGAAGCTTGAGGGTTCCAACTGTAGATTTTGGATTGTGGGGGTAGTTTACATTTTGAGGATTCTTTACTTAATACTTTTCATTCTAACAGTTCTTCCAACAAAAGGGAAATGAAAAGGAGATAAAGCCCACAAATGATGTGTTATAGGATGATTAAGGACTAAAAACTTATCCTGAAATAGTGTTCAAATATAAATTCAAATTATAGATCATAGAAGACTGCAGATTTAATTTAATTCAAACCTGACAGATGAGAAAGCCCTTTACTTTTAAAGAAAGATCTTGTTCAGTCCCTCAAGAGTGTTTTTATATTCTCTGTGTGTGAATAATAGGTCTATGTAATTCTTCACTTTATGATAACTTCTCGCTCTTAACCCTTATTGGTCAAATAGATTTTGATGTGGATATAAATCCCCCTGTAACATACAGCAAATGACAAAGGCAAGATATGGCAAGAAAAATCACAGGATAGAACTCTTCTCCTTTGCAACATGAGGTCATAGTATAAGAAAGTTTACAAAATCTCTGCAATGTCTTAGAATTGTGCTGTATCTCTTCTAGGCAAGATTTCTTTCTTTTGTAAGCCAATGCCATTCTGCAAAACCTGCAGTTAGTCTTGATTTCATATTTTGTTTTTAGAGCCCTACAAGATATCACTTGTGCCCTCCTTTCAAGAGGAAGAACTACGTATTTTCCTGCTTTATTTCCACAGTGGTTTTAAGGAATGATCCTTAAATCGCTGCAATAGTCCAGAGACGGCATGAACAGAAAAGGCTAACAGACTAATTAATAATACTTGCTTGCACTGCATTAATTTTTGGTTTACCATTTGAAGGAGCTTCAGATGTCTCCCAGCCCATAGATTTCATCACAGCTTTCTTCCATCTGGCGTACCGAAACTCACTTTCTGAAATTGAGAAACCAGCAAACAGAAAAGCCTCTCAATGCATAGGAATACAAACCACAAGTATTTAAGAACCAAACACTTCAATATTAGTTTCCACTCTTTAGCACAGTATTGCTTGTTTGCAGAAAAAGTTATAAAATCCTTTTTTGAATTAAAAAACTTCCACCCCAAAGCCCACAGTTATGCACAGTAAGAAGAAATCAAATCAATTTTCTGCCTGTTCACCAATAAGAGGATTTACAAGCAGGACAAAATGAAGCAATTGATATTCATGTAGAAACACTTCAATGTTGAAAATGCTGTCTTGAAGTAGGGATTGTAGAAGTAATTATAATCAAAATGTAAGACAAAATTATGTACCAAAAATTAAGAAATAATTGAAAAGACAAAAAAGCATTTGTCTTGCACAGGGATTAATTATGTCAAGTACATACTTTCCATCTCTACAAGAACTTAACAATTGATGAAAAAGATAGTTACCTAAAACCCATTAATTAATGTAGGTTTTTTAAAGCCAAAAGAAGAGTCTCCCCAAAACAGTCAGCTACATGTGTGAAAACTCACAAATGCACAGGAGCTTAGAAAACATCTTTCACATCAAAACCTTTTCAAGATTTCTTTGATTTTACTTGCTATGAATCCAAAGCTACTGACTGCAATGCCCAGTGCTAAGCTGCTCTGAAAGAGAAGATAGAAAAAAACCCCAACATATTCCTTGATGGAGCTACATTGTTTTAACCATCCTCCAATCTTACTGGTCAATATGGGCACAAAAGAGCAAGTGAAATGCACTTTTCTCTAAGCCAAACACTACCAACTTGACCTTCAACATTTCTGAGGATATTCATAGAATATTCATTTAATATCACTATGTCCGATTGCAATAAAGAAAAAACCTGACCTGTTGGTCAAAAGATAAGTTTGCAACTCAGATAACATAAAAGGGTTTTACCCTCTGGGTTGATCTGTGGTTCAAATCGTTCACATGTCACTGCTGTCAAATCTCCAGGATTCAGGCTCCAAACTCCAACTCCTTCTGCAGCTCCTGCTGCCATAGCAGCTCCTAAAGCTGTTGTTTCAGGCATTGATGGCTTTACTAAAGTAAATCACAGAGAAGACCATGATGATTCGTAATGAAAGTCACCTTGATGACATTAGAACTAAAGATTTACGTATCTATCTAAAACCAACAGTTAAACAAGCTATCCAGTCTGCTCTCAGCAGCTTTGAAAAGGAAATAGGAGTTGCAATTTCATCTTACCTACTGGAATACAAAGAATGTCTGCTTGGAGTTGCATGAGGATTTTGTTATTGGTCATTCCTCCATCTACTTGTAACTGACTTAGTGGTATCCCACAGTCCTTGTTCATGGCATCTAAAATCTTAAGATATACATTACAACTTAATTGCAGAGAAATGCATGATATCCTCTAAGAGTAAAATACTGATACTTCAGCATTTGCTGAAGAGCATTAAGGAGATCATTCTCCTCTCCTATATATCAAAAGATCAAAACAGAAGTAGTGACAATACAGTTTTGTTTAATATAGAGCACATGCATCTATTCATTACAGAAAACCTAGTGTAGAAATCTTTCTCCTCTGATGTAGCTTATGGGCTGCTCATGTGGCCTGAGAAGAAGAATTTTGAAGAAAAACTGATGATAACTACAACATTTATCAAAGATAGCAAAGGAAGAAGCAATACTAAATGGAGTCCTTTAGCTGATTTAAATTGTCTAGATACTTTCTCTAATTTGATACATTAAAGAACTGAAAGATTAAAACATTGAACTGGCAATCCACAAGACACCTCAACAGGAAATGAGGAATGTTGAACTCTTTTGAAAGAGCAGCCTCTTCAAATATTTTGATGTAGTGGTTGAAAACTGGGTATTTTACATTTAAACAAGATAGACAGCAAAAATAAACAGTGTAATTTTTTATAAAACGATGCTTCCTTCTTTTGAGCACAGCAGATAGCTGAAAAAAGGCTAATTAACTTGATTTTTACTTCTAAATAGTTAATTTACTGATACTTATCAATATGCTTTTTTAGAGGATTATCTAAGAACATAAGGTTTGCCTCAAACCTTAGCTACTGGTAACACCACACCAACCATTAAATACAGAATAATGGGTTTTCTAGGGTTTTGTAAAAACAGTCAGTTCAGTGTCTCATATGCACTTTGTAAGGTTAGTGCATCATTTTTGTTGACAAAGTAGGCATTAACAAGCGCAGAATGATTTTCTCTCTGTAATTTTTCAATTTATTTGAATAACAAGGTGTTCTTTTCTCAGCTTTAAATGACAAAGCAACACAGACCATAAAAAAGACCAAAACTACAATGCATTCTGCCCTGTTCTGTAGCTCACAAAGTACCCAGTTATACAATCCTTACTGGGAAAAGTCAACACGTTATTTAAAAAAGAACAAAAAAATTGTAAGCTTGCAAGGTAGTAAAAGCTACGTAGAGACAAACTGTCCAGTAGATTCTCCCCATTCCCAGAGAAAGTAAGTCAGCAAGGTCCCTTACCACAAAATCTTTAAAGGAACTGCCACAGGATAAATAAAGGTTAAAAATAGCAAGGTAAGAGTAAGGCTAGTTTTCATGGTGGCAGCATCTGTCCATGGGCCTGTACTAGAAATTTCAGTGCACTAGAAATAACCAGGAAAACAGACCTCATAGCACAGCAGCAAAGTTGGCTGGCAGCGCTACACTAGTACTGCTCTCCACCACTTACTTCCTTCATATATATCATTTTACATTTGTACTATCTGCCTTTTTTACCATTCAGAACTTCAGCAGTGTTGGAGGCTCTGGTTTTGTTTATCACTGTGAAAGAGCATGTTGGATCATCACGCACTCAGTAGAGATTAAAAAAAATGAAAATAATGTTGTAAACAGGGAAGATGAAGGAACAAAACAAATCATAACCAGGCCGCTGCTATCTCTATTGTATGGAGGTTGGATGAAGAGCCTGGTATCCAAATATGCAACTTTTGTCTAATGACAGCATTGTACACCCTTTAGAACTGAAAAACTGCTTATTTTTCCAAAATGCCTTCAGGAAGAAAAAACATAACACATGTCATCTGTCTGCATAAGCAAGGAGCCTTTTGAATTATAAGGTACTCAGAATGTCACAATAAAACAGGCAAGAACTCCAATGGATGTGAAATTTGAGGGTTTCCTGAAGACTTCCATTTTAACTGAATTAAAAGAACTTTGTTTTTGACAAGTCAGAACTAACAATACATCTTTGAAAAATGTACACATATTTTATCTGTGTCAATAGGATTTAATCTGTTCATTTAAATGTGTCCAGAGACCTGATCAGGCACTCACTCCTGTCACTGTGATAACAGCATGTTGACTAAAGTATGGGGGAGTATTAGATCTGCTCAAACAGTAAACTTCACCCTCAATCAGTGTAAGAACTTTATTTTCCTCTCTCCTACTCCCAGCCACATGCCCTGCGTCACATTCTGACATTTGCTGCACTCCTCTGCAAGGCAGCTGAGGTCATTAATCCAGTGGAAAAATAGCCCAGCAAAAAGAGGGATAATTTTCTGCTGGAAAGTTCATTGAGCTGTCACATGAGAGGGAATGGATGGGAGGACAGACAAGGAAAGAGAAGCAGACAACAAGCCAGACTGTCAGTTCAGTTCCCTGTTACCCTGAATTCTAGTACAAGAACCAGAGAATTAGAATGCTACTTCCAATCTCCTTCACAACCTTTTGAGGACCAGAGGCTGTCAGCACAGCTTCAAAAGCAGAAGCTTGGGTGAAATTTCTGTCTGTCTTTTTCCACCAGTCCTTTATTCTGTCACTACAGGGACAGCACGCTGCTTTCCTCATCTTACACAGTTTGAGCCAGGTGCTATTTTAAAAATCAGTGTGTTTAAGTAACAGCAGTCTAAACCATGCAATCAAATGAAGGTTTGACTGTTATCCTGTGAGGTCTAGGGATTTCATTTTCTCCTGTATTTGCACACAACGCAGGGAATGCAAACACAGGGAGGAGTAGATGGTGGTATAAAGATTCAAATGCTCACACTGATATCAATCTCTTTGATTTGGTTGGGAGATTAATTGCTTCTGTGAGAATTTTGGGTTGCTCTTGCAGAATTGCAGCTAAGGCAGTGAAAGATGTAATGGGCAGGAAGTGAACCCAGATTTCCCATGATATGTTTGCTATTGTCTCACTGTAACTCATTTTTGTTCTTGTGTACCAGAAACAACATAAGCCACCTCTGTCACAGCAGACAATGTAAAATGTAGTCTCCTACACGAATGAAACTTTTTAGTCGTGGCACTGGCCTTGTCATTTCAGTATTTCTATGTTCTGCCTCTCAAAATATTCACAAAATATGTTTATCTTAAGTGGTGATAAAAAGCAGCATGGCTACTCCAAAATAATGTACCAGTCAATCATATATAAATCCACAGGAAAAATTTTTCAACATTAGCAATAAACAAAGACAAGAATAGCACTGAGTTACAATATAAAGCATATAATTAAATTTCATTACATCTTTTAAATCCCTTCTTTTCCTGAAGAGTTCCTATTATCATACTAATTTACGATGAATTTAGGACCCAATTTGCCTTTACCTCTCGTGTTTGAAAGCAGACAGCTTCTAGTGCAGCAAAGGCGATGTGGTTTTTATTTGTAAACTGAGTAAGGCCACAGATAATACTGTTGAGAGAGAAAAACCCCAAAGTTAGGACACACTTCTTAGCAGACATACACTGTTATTTCAGACCTAGGTCTTCTAATTCAAAGCTCATACAGTCCACTGTATGAGGACTCCTTTTTAATATTAAAAAGCTTATTCTTCTTTAATCTACACTCTCTCATTTTCCTTACAAAGGTGCTTTCAGGGTCCAATCAATACAGGTGCCATAAATTACTTTGTTTTTGCAAATCTGCATGCAGATGGATGTATATTCACCCACACACACACACACAAATACCCCCACAAATTCTAGGATGCCTTAAAAAAAGTATGATTGAGGCTGATTTCTCTTTAAAAAATAATATCAGTTATCACTAAAATCTTAATAAATTCTCTATTGCTTTCAGTTCGTATGGAAAAGCACAGTTTGGGTCAGTGCTATGTTCTAAATGCTTAAAATTGTTTTCAGATCTTTCTGGCCATTCATTGTTTCTGAATCTTTAAAGAGGTTTTTGGATATGGAAATTCTGCTAAATCTAACCATGAGTAAGCTGAATTCTGTCAGTGTACTCTCAACTGCAGAGCAAATAACCATCCTATTCATCCTATTTCAACATTCAAGGAACAGCAGCATACTACACAGAAAAGCCGCTGTATTTGGTATACATGGATACATGCAAGTTCAAAGATATTATAGGACATTTTTAGTTGTTACCATTCCAAAGATCAGCTCTTAACAGATAAAAAGCTAAGCACTGTGATCTGAAAAATGGTAAAAACATCTGTCACAAAAATTCTACTTTTTCCTTATGTACAAGAAGCAGCTAAATCCTAAAGATGAAACTACTTGAAAGCTTGGGAACTAGATGTAGGGGTTTGGGTTTCAGGCTTGCCAGCAAGGCATTCTGGGAAATGTAGTCCCAGGGCTCTGAGGCACATGTGCAGTGCC
>JAWMRA010000001.1:105036134-105111347 GCA_035584735.1 Pseudotriccus pelzelni | reverse complement strand
AGCAAGGCATTCTGGGAAATGTAGTCCCAGGGCTCTGAGGCACATGTGCAGTGCTGTTCCTCTATAGGATTGGTTGAGAAGGTCACATGTTATGACATATTACTGTTCAAACCCTCTATATAAGCGTTTGTACCTCCCCCAATAAAGGAGATTCGTTACACACCACATTGGTGTTGGCATGGTACCAAGGACTCATTATTTATTCAGTTATTATATTAATAATAACGCCATAACTAGATACCTTTAAGACTTCTTTTCTCACTTTAGGGAAGGGTTTTTATGTATAAATTTATATGCTTCTGTGATTCCCATGGCATCTGTGATTCCAGGAGCAGTAGGCAAGACAGCAGAAAAGACAAATGAAAGGCTATTGTTTGAACCACTACTAGCTAGTTACGTCTGAACTACCTGGAAAGGGACTGCAAAAAAGGAGTAGAAAAGAGTTTTCAATAGACTGGAAAGGAAGCTGGATATAAGGGAAGGAGGAAAAGTGGAAGGATTTAAGTAGCCTGAAACTTAACTCAAAAACACTAATCAGCACTACGTTCTTCCTTTCCTACTTCTGTTGCCTGACAGCTCACAGGAACGCAGACCTCCTCTTCTACTTTAGTGAGATGAAAATCCTTTCAGAACCAGACACTGTTTTCCCTGCCGTTCTTCCCCTCCTATTTTTTTCTTTTTTTTCAGAGTGGGGCAAGAAGGGGAGAGGAGGATGAGTAGCTGAGCTGGCTAATCCTTCCTTTTCTCCCAGTAGCAGCTGCTCTTTTGAACAGGTTAAATACAAAACAGAGACTCAGTAGTTTCTTGAAGATACCACAGAGAATGATGTATCTGGACACATCAAAGGAACAAAAAGAACAGTTTCACGTGCCTGGAAAGACAAGCATGGTAGATTTGTAAAATGATTAAAACCTTCTGCAAATGCAGTGCTCAGTCAGATCCTTACCCCCTTGCACTGGGTTCCCAGTATGGTGCATACAGTCCTGAAAATGCTGGCACAAAGTAGACGCCGTAAGAAGTCCCCACTTCTGCAGCCAGTTTTTCTAATGCACACACACAAACAGGCTTCAGTTAGCTTTCCACAATTGTACCAACACTTAAATACAACACTTAAAAGTGTTATTATTATTTCAATTGGAAAAATATTCAGAATATATTAGGTAGCTACTAAAATAATCAAGCCATGTATACGATCAAAAAATACAACTAGTGCTGGAACTCTGCTCCTTGCTAACTAATTTTCTGTTTGCAACATTATGAATGGAATATAGGGCACAGGGAGTTATGGGAAATGTAAAATAAAAAATCAAAACCAAACCCCAAAATTATGTGCTCAATATTCTGACCTAGATTCTGTGAGGTTTTCAAAGGTTATCCTGTGGGTAAAGAATGCAATCTTCAAAGCAGTCCAAAAGGTCACACTTTTCTTACATTTAAGTCAAGACAAGCAAGTGAAACTGGATCAAGACCAAAGGGAGTTAAGAACTAAATTCCCATTAACTTCAAATGGATTTAGAGTTCCACATTCTCAGCTTACGTATTTAAATCACAAGGCCACCTACAAGGAAATCTGAAGTTTCTTAATATCTGAGTAATAACTGTATATCTATAAACTCAATACTAAAATATTTGTAATAAAAAAATTATATTAAGACATCTAGAATTGCAAAGGGAATAAAGCTGAATTGCAGCTCACTCATAGAACAAGAAAAGCGCTTTTTTTCTGCTTTTGTAAATTTTTGTTTGCATTGATCAGAGGAGTATAGCATTGCACAAAAATGGCAGGAAAACTTCTTCAAAAAGTCTTTCTAAAATGGTACTTTCATACAGACTCCACTTAAAAAAGAAGTAATGGGAGAAGGAAGGACATTTTCAGGGAAACAGGAAGAGATGATGAAGTTCTACATGACTTTACCAACACAGACAAGCTTAAAGTTCTTGAAACTCAAACCTTCCAAAGGTCTAGTCAAACTTGTGAAGAGGTACTGTAGTGTCTCAACAACTGACTAATTCATGTGACAGTAGTTTATACTCTGCTGTATGATCTGCAAAGTTTTCTTTCAGAAAAACAGACTAATGTTTTAAGTTTTTGCTTAATCTTTGAAGTTTTACATAAAATTTTAATTCTAAATTTTTTCACCTTTGAATAAGATAACAAATTATTAAAAATATGTAAGGAATCTCTTTTTAGTCTTAAATCTTATTAAATCAGTCACTTTCAAACTTTTGCTCTTGAATGCTTCTGATTTTTTTTTCCTTTTCCAAAGTTCCTTTAATGTCACACACCAGCTTGTTCCAGTTCAGCTCAATCAGAAAACATCAGCTGCACAACTGCTAAAGGATTACTGTGTTCTTAGCCAAGACAGAGTACTCTCTTCCACAACTCCTTTAAGAGGCAACTTTGCAAAGTGAGGTCTCTAACTTAGTGGATATGAAGCCTTCTACACAAATTGTTGCACATGTAGGGCCTCAGGTTCTTATGCTTAAGACAAGAATATGTAGGTTTAGGATCAAATATGAGCTGGTTTCTGTAACACAGATGTAAATACTCTTGACTCTGGAAAATTCAACACCGCAGGAAACCAGGAGATACACTGTATATACAGTATCCACCTGAATATCTGTTTGCTAGGGATACTACTGAAAAGTACAGTTGCAAAAGAACAACATTTCCAAGGCTGTATTGAGAGGTTCTATGAAATACATGTATCAATAACACGGAGTTCATGGATGCAAAGCAAATTATTTAAACACAGCAAAATACATGCATCTTTTCTTAAATATTTTGAGTTTTCATTCATCGATAGAGACATTATGACCCTAGAACACTTAAAAAACTGAACAGTTCCAAATTGTGAATACTCACCAACTTCCTCTGAAGTCTTAACGATACCCAGATTGTCCTTCAGCCAACGAACAACGGCACCAGCTATTGCAACAGATCCCTGAAGGAAACAAAACCACTACTTTAGGAGACAACAACTGGTAGCTTTGTGTTACTTTTTAAATGACTGGAGAGGAGCGGTAGCTGTGACCTCCAACTTCAGGCTTACAGTCACAGCTCGAAGCGCTCCCAAGAATGCTCACAACTAAACCACAATTTTCTTGGCACCTGGAGACTACCGTGTAAAAAGGGCAGCCTGTTACACAGGCTACATGCAGCAAAGGTACATATTGTGTGCTTTTCTCCATGAGGAGAAGTTACAGTGATATTTCCTAAGCAGTCTTCTTGTCTTTCTAGTCTATGTCTTCTCCTGAATATACAGTTATGAAGTCCAGTAGTCTCAGACTTCTTTTCCTGATAAATTAAGATTTTTATGCTTTGATTTAAAGAAACGAAACTGATTACATCCAGTCTACATACAGATGCAGAAAATTTCAGCACTGGTGCATTTGCAAGCAAAATTGCTCTGAATTTTTGAATTTGGGCCTGCATGGCTCCATCATATTACACATGAATGACATGGCTCTCATCTCACTGCAAAGTGCAAATGGACTTCTCCACAAGACAATCTCAAGTTCACTAGACCAAGCTTCAAGTAAAAGAGAAGCAGCATTGTATTTTCATTCAGAGCCATTGCTAGAAAAGGCAGGGGTGTTTTTAAGCAGCTGGCTATTACTGTTACAAGATATCAGTTTTATTTAAAAGAAAAGGCTGAATCCATATTTTTTGTCTTTCTGGGAAGTGTCTTAACCAGCAGACTTTGGATGATTCTAGCATGGATACATGAAAAAAGACATTAAATGTCTTCTGTTGAAGCCATGTTTTCAGACAATATCATTAAAGACTTGGAAGTGAAGAAGCAAAGCACGTGTGCACGTGTTTCAGTATGCAGAAATAAAAATCACTCTCAAGACAGTTCCAGTTCTTGATTCAGAAACATGGCTTAAAAAATAAAACAAACCTCTCACACACCCACACAAAATAAAAATCCCCAAGCTTGACAGAACATGGCAAATGCAAGATTCATTTTCCTTAGGGAAGGAAATGAACGCAGCCTCCCACATCCTAGTGAAGTACAATAAGCCACAAACTATTCTCCCAGTGAAAAAAAATCTGTGTGTTGTCTTTGTTTCACATGGAAAATATAGGGTGCCTGCAAAAGCTCAATATCAGCAGAGAATTCAGTATATGTGTTTTGAGAATAACTATTAGATTATAATAGTTAGCCCACTTAACAGCACAGGTGGAAGAGTAATTATTTTTCTGTTCTCAATAAAGCTCTGGTGCCAAATAGGTGCTCAGCTGATCTGTGCTTCAGAAGCAGAGCTTTAAAACAATGAACCCTGAAGTTTAAGTAAAAATACAATTTTCTACAGAATTTGGATGTCCTCAGACTTGTGTGGAGAACCAAGGAACCAAATTCTGTAAGTAAGCACCTAAATCTAAATAGGTAAAAAAAAGCTAAATTGTTAGAGGGTTTTTTTCCCAGAAACTTGACTCAGATTTTTAAAGGTAGAAGTAAAATCCATTACAATGAAATAAAAACCACTGAGCTATGACTTTTATTATGACAGGATAACTGAAACACTAACACTGTCACCCCCTCTTTTCTTAAACCAAATTTAGTATAGAAGTCTTTCTGTTTTATTTATTTATAATATTTATTAAGGATTTGAGAGACTGAATAACAAAAAAAAGTTTTCACCATCTTGCCCTGAAAATATAAATGATGCAATGAAGAAATATTGTATTAGATTACATGATATAGATTGGAGATAGGGATAACCAAAACCACACATAAGCCTTGAGGCACACAAGCTAAAACACAGAGCTGTTTTCATTTCTGTGGATCTCAAAATAACATAAAAATACCAGACAACAGAAGTAAACAAGAACATGTATCACTACAAAAGGAAGAAACTACTGAACTTACCTCTAGTGCATAACAAACAGGTTTGTCTCTGCCCAGTTTGTAAGCTATTGTGGTTAGAAGACCATGCTCAGAAAACACAGACTAAATGAGGAAACAGGAAAGAAAAGGTAAAGCATGAACAGAGGCAGGAAATATTTAAATTAAAACATTCAGTTTATCATAAACAAGGAACCAAACATTCAAATGAAATAAGGAAAGTTTAAACAAAGTACATTATCAGTCACTCTAAATAAACACCTGTCATAGAACCCTCAGATTGCTGGTGCTAGCTCTCATTTCCACAAGCTGCCGCAGATCTTTCCAGTCTCCTTATAGCAAAGAATTGAGGATCTTTAGAGGGAGATGGAAATGAGAAGGAAGCCAAAGCTTTGAGTTAGTTATTCAACTCCAACTACAAAGAAATGATGAGAGAAAAATAAAGAGAAGAAATAAAACAGCCAAGAGAAGAAAGAAGGCCTGTGGTTAAATAATGCAACACTTAAGCCTCTCTGTGTGACGTTAAGAAACACGTACAAGGAAAGAGTAAGAAACTTGCTATGAAAAGTTCTGTTTGGACACTTAAGGAGCTAGGAAATGGTCTCTTACTGAAACACCTTCAACAAACCGTTACTTTCTATTCTTTCAGATTTCAATCTGTGCTTTTCCTTATGGCTGGGAACATAATTGTTGTTAGTAAGTCTAAGAAGGGCTAACATACAGTTGTATTTGAGAACTTAAATAAAGATTGCAAAAAAATAAAAGGGAACAACTAAAAAACGCAACTGACCTTCTGACCTGTATTGCACAGCAAGAAACAGCCTGTTCCGTACCTAGCATGAAAGCAAAGCAAAGTTAGACCAAAATGTTTAAAGGATAACCTGTTACTGTAACTCATCAATCCATGAGTCCCCTGTGGAAAATTAAGGTATCACATTTTGACCCTTGAAGGTTATTTTACCATTAACTGATGATAAAACCATCCTCAAAAAGGTTGATTTAAATGCAGCCTGAAGCTCAAAAGTCTAGTCACATTCCTCTCTCTCTGGCTATTTCTTGTATAACACTTCATCAGGGAGCAGATATGGCTGAAAACTAAGTGTGAATTCCTCTTTAGTGGCAGTGTTTACCTACTTCAATTTAAGCTGATTATGAAATCTACTTTATAAAATAAATATTTCACAATATTACAGAGGAAATTTTAAGAAATGTTGCCCCTATCACAAAGAAAAGGGTTTTCTTTAAATATATTTTATTCAAAAACTTCTAAAAATGGCATGTTTCTTATTTGAAGACCACATCATGAATATGTGTGCATGTGCACATGCATACGGACACAGCTTAATAAAAGGAGTATAAAATACTGCAATCCACTCTAATTTATTCTGAGAAATTATGAGTTTCCTACCTTTCTAAACTCCTGAAAATTAATAGCTTAAAACACTACTGAGATAGTCTTCAGTTATACGTGGAGTGAAAAAGAGTAAAGCAATAATAGAAATAAGTTTAAAAATCCTTCTTTTACCTTTTAGTTTAGCACTGTTCACTTTTTTCCCAAAGGGCTCTTGTGTTATAAAAACATTTATTATAAAAATACTTTGTGATATTACAACTTAGAACCATGTTTTTTTACTAAAACACAAGGCCATTAACCATTCAATTTGTGCATAAATATAAAATAAAAAGTGGAGGTCAATTAGCCACAAGTATAGATGAATGTGTTATTATACCTGTGAAAGTGCATGTACCTACATGCTCAATAAAATACATTGTTGTAAATGGAACAGTAAGTCATTTAAGCAGAAAGCTTTTCCTCAAATGAGTGTTTGATAACACCAGATGCCTGATTTAACTGATCAGTTATTTTAAACAGGGGACACGAAGAGGCTGAGAAATAGGAAAAATACAAATGCAATATTCTCCATGCTGGGCTAGACAGAGAAGCAAAATGCAGTACTGCAACTGAAACGAAGCTCTCCCATCCAGCAATGCTGTGCCATTCAAGTCTATGAAATTTAACTCGCAGTCCTCTATTCATTTAACTTTAGGTCACAATTTAAATGATACCTGTAACTGGTTTAACCTCTCTTTAGGAAAAATTTAAAATGAAAAACCTTCTGTCACACAAAGATGTTTTTCTTACAGTGGCTGTGTTCCAAAATATACCTCACAAGCCACATAACTTCAACACCTTCACTACTTTATATAAAAGTCAGGACATAGTTTACTTTGTAGGTCAGTACAGTCAAAAGGTAGATCTGCTAACTGCAAAAGCATTTGGCAGTGAGCTTGAAAAATAACATAACACTAAATTCAAAACAGAGCAGTGTTTTATCTTACAACTTTAATAATAACTTACGTATTTTTTGCTTGCCCATCTTGAAAACACATTTGCCCAACAAGCGCAGCAGACTGGTCACCCAAGCACTGAAAGTGAGAGACATTTTCTTTTAGCAAATGTCTGCACATGAATTACATGCATGAAAAAGGGCCATGAACAGATATATTTCACTGTAACTTGAATCTATTTGTACCATTGAAAGTGGTAACTGAAAGTGAGGAAAAACCTATAGAGGTAAGCTATGCTTTTTATTACTCTTCCTTTTGTAAGAACTAAAAATCAAATGTGTTGTGCTACTTAAAGTGAACAATTTAAATAAATAAAATAAAATTTACTATCTTTATATATGTTGTATTGGAAAAGACTGAGAATCTGCCCAGCATTTATGGACTACGTATATACAGAACTTTTTTTATATATATGAGGCAGAGCTTGCTTCCATTTTGTAATGTTACTCCTTTACTTAGAGATCCTAAGTTTCCAACAGCACTACACACATGCATTAAAGCTGTCAGCTGTATTTCCACAGCCAGGCCTTAATAGTGATGAATCAAGCCAAGCAATAACTCATCTTCCAAATTTTACTTCATATTTAACCTGAAGTAAAAAACCACCAACTTAATTCATAGAAGAACTCACTCATCCTAAAGCTTTTTCCTGTGAAGCTTTGTTCATGCAGTATCATGTTATGCTAGAATCTGAGTCAAAGTAGGACTTACCCCAGAAATTGGTACTCCTGTCAAAGCTCCAGATTTCTGTTTTGCAAAAAGAGAAAAAAAGCTGTGAGTTATCTTTCCATGACTATAATTGAAGGCAATGAAAAAGAAGCTAAACTTCTAATGCTCAAACAACCATTCGGTTCAGGTGTACACTCAAATTCAGCTTAATGCAGCTCATGTCTAAAATACTAAGAAACAGAGAGCAGGGAATTCTAGAGATATACTTTATGTCACCTCAAAAGGTTTTACCATACTGCATAGAAAACTAGGTTCAGTGTAATCTGTGCACATAAATACCAAGTGTAAAACGCAAAAGTGCAAAATGGTAAAGTGACTAGAAAAAATTGTGACTGTGGTGACACTCTAAGTGAGATGATTTTACAACACAGCATTTTGAGCCTCATACAGACTTTCTTCCAAATACTACCACAGAGTTTTTCAGTTACATTGCTGCTACAGAATCATAAAGTCATTTATGTTGGAGAAGACCTCTAATATCATCAAGTCCAGCTGTTAACACAGCACTGACAACTTTATCACTAAAGCATGTCCCTAAGGGCCACGTTAACACATCTTTTAAGTACCTCCAGGCCAGGTGTGGTGACTCCACCACCTCCCTGGGCAGCCTGTTCCAATGCTTGACAACCATGCTGTGAAGGCTCTTGTCTTATCACTTGTTATTTGAAAGAAGAGACTGCCCCTCATCTCACCACAAGCTCCTTTCAGATAGTTTTAGAGAGTGGTAAGGTCTCCCCTGAGTCTGCTTTTCTCCAGACTGAACACCCTCGGCTCCCTCAGCTGCTCCTCATAGCACTGCTGTTCCAGACCCTTCACCAGCTCCATTGCCTTTCTCTGGACATGCTTCAGCACCTCAAAAGTTCCTCTTGCAGCAAGGAGCCCAAAACTGATGTGGGATTTGAGGTGCCGCCTGACCAGTGCTGAGTACAGGGGGATGATCACTTCCCTGGTGTTGCCGGCCGCACTATTGCTGACACAAGCCATGATGCCATTGGCCTTCTTATCCACCCTGGCACATGCTGGCTCATGTTCAGTTGCTGTCAATCAGCACCCCCAGGTCCTTTTCCTCTGGGCAGCTTTCCAGCCACTCTTCCCCCAGCCTCTAGTGCTGCCTGGCGTTGTTGTGACCCAAGTGCAGGATACAGCACTTGGCCTTGTTGAACCTCACACAACTGGCCTTGGCCCATCGCTCCAGCCTGTTCAGATCCCTATGCAGAGCCTTCCTACTCTCCAGAAGATCAACACTTCCGCCCAATTCAGTGTCATCTATAAACTTAGTGAGGGTATTCTGAGAATTTTATTTAATTATTTAACTATTTCCTGACAATTTTAACTTCTTTCTTTAAATTGTTTCTTTATGCAACGATGAAACTGCATTTTCAGTAAAGCCATGCAAGTGTATTTCCAATCTGAATATCTTTTTCTTTAATTCTCATTTTAACTATATTGATTTATGGTAACTGCATTTATAAATTCACTAAAAAACTCCGCATGAATCTGATATTTAACTATAATAGAATCAATATTTTGAGATAGAATGGCCTTCTTTTCTCACTTATAAAATGATAGAGCCAGTATCTATTAGCCAGTAGGTGTATTTTTTATTTCTCTATAAAAAGAAATATTCAACAGTCTGCAAAGACAAGCACATACATTGAGATCGCATTTTAGAAATAATTTTGGCATGAACTTTAATTGTAATATCTCAGATTTGGAAATACATGGCAAATTTATTGGTCTAAAAAGTGCACTTTTACTAATCCTTAAACCAGTGGAAATGCACAGCATCTGAGCAGAATGGGTAAGATATAGGTGGTCAGCCTAATGGAAGCCTCTACTCACCAGGCTAGGACAGATTTTCTACAGCCAGCAAAAGGAAGAAAAAGAAAAAAAATGGAAGGAAAGGGGAAGAGAAACAGAAGTTCACATTTAAGGTGACGAGCAATTCTGTTGCAGTGGTCAGGTAGTATCTTTTTCCATTTACCTCACTCATTCAGCTTAATACAACTCGTTCCCATACAACCTCCACACAAATAAGTCAGCAATGACTTCTAATGGCACTTCCATTAACACATTAGCAAAAATATTTACATTTCAGGGAAGTTATATTTGAAATAAAAATCTCATAACTTGTCTTAATTACAAAATGCCTCTATGCTCTTAATTAAAAATAGCACAATCTACCAGGAAAAAGAATGCAAAATCAAACATACAGTTTAACCAGTTTTGAAGCTAATAAATTAGATGCCACTGTATCAGAAGAGTTGGTGCTGCATCAAAGTAAACAAATTTTCAACTTTATATAATATTATACAACAGTAGATAACAACATACTAATCAGAAATCAAAATACGGGTCTACAAAAAGTCATTAGTCTTAATCTATAGAAATTCTGTCAAATCCATATTGATACAGTTATATTTTTATAAGATTAACTTCACACAAATACTAGAAAACATACCATCAGGCCATATATCTCAGAGGAGCTTCGTACTTTTGGAAGTATTTCCATAGGAATATCAAAGAACCTGAACACAATACAAAATAATGTATATATATGGTCAGTGTTAAATCAGAAAGCATCTTGCATTTGTTTTCTTAAATAAGTTTAAGCTAGAAATAAAAAAAAAAACCTATAAAAGGAACCTTAATTTCTAGGGTTTAATCCATAGTTATGTGTTTTTCCACATGTTACAGTACATGACATTGATTTTTGGAGTAAACTAGCATACATTTCCGTATTTTGAGGACATATGCAACTCTTTCATGTGGGAAGTCATTTCTCTTCCAACCATATCTTTATAGTATTGTTGGTAATAAATGTAAGTTTAAAATACAGACATTATCATTGTAACTGCCTCATAAATTTAAGTAAATAACTATTAAATGTCATTGTTTACATGAACCAGTCCTCCACCTACAGAAAGATTCTGCTACTTTTAGTTAATCCAGACCATTGTAAACTGGACATCTGGAGAACAATGAATCTTAGTCACTAATGTCAACAGTAAATACAAAAGTAACTGCTGATCTTAGTCTACATAAGAGATTTGTACTATGAAATGAGTTAGAAACTATCCAACTAACAGTATTACCGAAAAAATGAGCTTACTGGCAGAGGTCAGGATCCCAGTCCAAGGAATGAATGTTGAACAACATCGTTCTACTGGCATTAGTTACATCTGTACAGTGAATGCCTCCATTCTTTCCACCTGTCAAACTCTGAACAAAAAAATAACACTATTTGTCAAGGAAAGATACAGGCTTCCTTCAACAAATTACAAAAAAACGTCTAAGTCACAAAGCTTTTAGCTTGGGAATGGGAACTCTGATATTTCTGCAACAACTAAAGAGGCAGACCCAATACAATTTCCTAGAGTCCAAGATTCTTCTGAAAGTGTGAGTAAAATTTTACAGCAACCTATAATGGTAAACTACATATAAGCATCTATAAAAAATATAGTGGTACAGGGACAGTAGAAGTTCATCTTGCAAGGAACTTTAATGGAATTTCTTTAGTGGGCTGTATTAACATCATTGTGTGATCCCAATGTATCACTGTACTTTGCATGATAGAGAACTTAGTTTTACAAAGAGTGATAATAAACTCATAAATACATACCCATATAAGCCATGAATCAATAGTACCAAACATAGCTCTTCCATCATCAACTGCTTTTCTAATCTCTTCCACATTATCCAAAAGCCATCGAAGTTTCACTGCACTAAAATAAGTGCTAAGTGGAAGGCCAGTCTTAAACTGTAAAGTTAAAAAAAAATAATCTTAATGCCATGAAAGTATCTTTTCCATAAATACTGCAGTTATATTTAAAAATGGTGATAGTAAGTGAAAAACCAAAGATGCCAAACTCAAGAGACATTACACAAACTTGTTATTTAAATAAGTACTAAGCATACAACACACAAGTTCTGAAAACATCGAAACCAAATAACCAGTGCATTAATGGACAAAGATCAAAGCTGATATAAATGCAGTTCAAAGATCATTTACGTGGAAAAAGTTGTTTGCATTAGTCCTGTCTTATCTAACACATCTCCATATGACTGGACAACAAATCACAAGAACAAAAGTGAGCGGCACAACATGGGAAAGATGAAATTTGTATTCTACTAGAACTTCAAAATGAAGAAAATTTATATGCTTTTTGACATCCATTTCCTGCCTACAAGAAACTTAGAATATAAAAAACACATAATATTTATACAATCAGTCAAGGATCAGAGAGTTGTGACACCTTTTTGTAAGCATTTTTTCCAAACTGTAAATTATATATACTCACATATATAAAAATTAATTTGCTCTTTGTGAACTATCTTCCTAGTTATCAGATTGGTTGCAATTAATTAATTTTAATATTAAGGCATAAGATGAGAATGGATAATTAATTTCACATCAATAAATTATTTCTCAGGTTTTTTATACATGATCTTAATTTTTGTGTGTGATGTTTGCTTATCATTGGCTAGATAGCACATGATTAAGTCTCACTGTTACTCCTTTAACTTCTCTAGTGAGATGTGTAAGGAGAGTTAATTACTTATTTTGAGGAACGGAAACATTTTCTAGTCTGAGATTAGTGTATTATGCACATTTTTTATTACTTGGCAAGCTAAGAAGGGACTAGAAACTACAGCTGACTTACTTTGTTGTGGGGAATTTAAAATATATATATCCAAAACATCCTATACTGTAGCAGCTAAATGGTCTGGAATATTTCTTACCTTAGAAAAGGATTTGTTTTTTCCTGGAATTCTTTTAAGAAGACGTTCAACTGTTGACTGGGTTCTCAGGTCAAGCCACACTAAAAACATGAATAAAATTAATTGATTAACAGATTCAATACACAAAAAGTGACATGTACAGGCTGCTTCTACAGAATTACAGCTCTTGCCAGTAAATTCCTGACTATTTTTATCTTTTTGTGTAGTTGAAAGAATATTGTATTGCCAATGTATTTTAAATGCACTGTTGTAAAAATTAAAAATGGTTAGGTAAACTCATTTGATTCAGAATAAAAAATGATTTGAGAAATCAAACATAATAGGATATATACTCAATCAGAGTATAAAGCAAATGACTAACACTACTTTGCAATAGACAACTGTGATTAAACTAAGAGGTTAAAAAACAAATAGCAGGTTGATTATTTACTATTCCTATATAAACTTTGAACTAAAGGACCACATCAGTTATTAAGGTATAGCTGGGCTTAAGATAAAGTTGTTAACTATACATATTTGAATATAGAAGAGTTCTGGTTTTTTCAGTGATACCATTCTAAACTGTGTCTGGCACTTGACACAGCCTAAAAGAGCAACTCTAGAAAATTACTATTTTTCATCTGGCAAAATCAGATCAATAGTATTCTTTAAACTCACTTACCATGATTTTCCTTTAAAGTTAAATCAATAGCATTCTGAAAATTTTGAAGGAAGTGATTGGGCACAAGTCAGACCTTCATTACATGCAAGGACTAAGGAGCACCTCAGGAACACTGGCGGTTAAGTTAGAATTTTTATGGAATAGGGCTTTTTTAACTGCACTGATAGGTATACAAACATAAAACTTACGACACAGATATTCAAAAAATCAAAGAAATTAGTAGACTAGGCCATAATGAGATCTGCACAGGAAACTGGGAAAGTATTTTTACCACAACACGCTCATATTATGATTTTACATATTCAGAAAGGATAGTAGTTACCAATAGCATTATACAGAGGTTCTCCAGTCGTCTTGTCCCAAACCACTGTTGTTTCTCTCTGATTGGTGACTCCAATGGCTTCAGGACAAAATAGAAAGAAGTATCCTTTTCAGAAGGTTTGTTTTCCTCTTTTGGGGGTGGTGAGGGAGGGAAAGGAGAGGTGGAGAGGAGGAGGAACAGGTAAGGAGAAGAGGAAAGTAAATGGGAAATAAAAAGCTTCCAATTTTTTAATGTTATAATCTAGAAATGTTACTTCTGAAAACTCCTCTTTCAACTTTTCCTGCTTAACCTATATGCTCTAAATATCTCTCTTTTTTTGGTCACAAAATGAGTCAGCAACAACACTGACAGTGAAACTAGCTTTCCCAATAAGTCCTAAATTAAATTTCTGAATTTCTTCATTTATCACTTTTCTGTGATTTTACAAGATTAGGTTAAGTCTACTTTGTAGATTCTGTATTGCCAACATACACAAGGGACTTATTTTCTTCTTCTTCCTCCCAAAAAACCTGTTTTCAACTCCGATGTAACATTTCATTTGAGGCTACACATGCTGCCACCTTTCTATTTATTAACTTGAAAATTAGAGAATCTAAATTGATCAACCATAAGTACGTTAAAGTCCTCAGTTACCCCTAAGTACCTTTTATGTTAGAGATGTTTATGTTCAGTTGTTTCAGTTTTTCACAGGTCTTCTCCACACATTCAAAGACAGAGTTTAATATTTCCTTTGGATCTTGTTCCACCCATCTTTAACAAACAGTAAACACTGGTTAGCAAAAAATTACATAAAAAAGAAATTCTAGTCTGAAAAATAAGCTGAACATTTTGATACAATTATAACTACAAAAATGTTTTAGGTATCTAGGAAAAGTATAAAGAATTTCAAACCCTTTTTAAACTGTAAACTGTAAACAAAAAAGCATCTGCAGAAAACAAAGAATTTTGGTTTATTCCATATGGGGGGCATCAGCAGCAAATGGTAGGTCAGTTAGGAACAAATAATCCCCAGAAAACCACTCAGAGAACAAACCAAGATATTTTTATGGATTGAACTGAAGACTATGATTAGACTGTAAAAATGAACAGCTTTACCACCTTGAATAAGATGCTAAATCTTCTATAAATTTTAGTTTTAAACTTTGAAATTTAGACATTAAATATGGTAGAGTGATGAGAGCAAAACACTAAGTATTTTTTAATTTTTTGTAACTCAGGGCATATACTGAACACCCAGTGCGAGCTATTTTATGGCATTTTCCTACAACACAATGGCCAATACTGTGCTCATAATAATTATTAATCAACTTGAGTTTTGATCACTGATAGATAAAAATATATAAGGTCTACACAAATAATAAAAAAAAAATCATACCCTTCTTTAGGGAATTTTTGTTTTATTTCAACTTGATGGTGACTCAAGAGCTCTGCTGTTTTTGCATTAAAAACCTGTAAATAAATTACAAAATGGAATTTTCTGTGAATGCAGAAGTTTCAACAACAATCAATTAACATTTATTCTTTTGAACAAATACAGTACTGTGATAACGGATAGTAATTTTCTATCAGCAACTCCAATATCCATATAACTTGGGTTTAGATACCAGCATTTTTGTAATTAAGATAGGCAAAGAGTATTTTTGAAAACTTTGCAGTCAGTCTGCCAACTATAACTGGTTTTTTTTCTTGAAAGATTGGGAAAGAACCACATTTTTTCTTGTGGTAGTTGTAGAAACTAAACTAATGATGCACTTTAGAATATCTCCCAGTAAAATACCCCCCGTTGCTAGTAATAACATTTCTCTAGTTCCTCCTGTGACACTCTGATGGTACAGTTATGTGTTTTCTTGGGTTAGCTCACTTTTAAGAAGAGTGAGAATCTGTGAGAAATCACAGAAGGGACCAAACTGTGAAGAGAGAAAAAGCATCCAGGCAGAACCCAGTTTACCTCAAAAAAATCTACAAGTACAGAGCCCATGAACAACCTGGTAAGAAAAGAATGTCACTGCAGCAACAGAATACATTAAAAAAAAAAGACCATGCAGAAAAGTAACTGAAGTTTGGATACACTACAACAAAAACAGCAGAGTGGAGAATCATAAGGTGACTTAACAGGTGTTCTTAAGCAATCACAAGTTAGAGGTTCTGCCTTGCAGTAGGCCAAGTGGAATGCTTAACAATCTTCAGTAACCATCTCTTTCCGAAAGGAATCTCTGCTGTGGCCAAACTAAGATGACACCTGGTAAAACATCCAACTCAACTGTACAATGAGTAAACCAGAGTTTACTCTGGCCCACTGAGTGGGCAATGATGACATTCCTGAGTAAAGGCCTCACAAGCATCAGGCAGAACCTTTTGCCTGAAGAATGTTTAGGGACCTGGAAAGTAAAATCTAACAGCAGGTTCAGGTGAACTGCAGAACATGTCAGGACATCATCCTAATTTTTATGACAAGCAGAGGTGAGCCAGATTTAGAAACCACTCACATGCTAAAGAAACAAAATTCAGTTATACCCATCCGCCCTCTAGGATACAACTTAATCTTTTCTAGACTTCCTTGTTAATGCTCTCATCTCATTCCACAAATTTTAGGAATTTCTCTTAAAGCTTTTAATCCATAAGCTCTTGATTACATTTAGACAGTACACTTTACTCTGAAACTATCAGAACGATTCTGACAAAAAGGAGATGAAGTTCTGATCCTCCAGTTTCCTTGGAACATTGAAGTGTATCTTCAGAATAAAACTTTGAAGTTTAGAAACATTCTACTTACATAGTAGAATCCAGAATAATTCAGGGCGGAAGGGACCTCAAGAGGTCTCTAGTACAACCTCCTGCTCAAAGCAGGATCAGCCATGAGATTAGACCAGGTTGCTCAAGGGCTTTTCTCCTAGGCAAGTCTTGAAAACCCCGATGATGAAAACAGCACAATCTCTGGAAAATGCTGAAAGCTAATTTTCACTCTCCACTGCCCAGAAGAGAAGTCTTAAAAAGGTACATGATTGTTCTTTTCTCCTACCAGCTGGAGAGATTACACAGAAAGAGCATCACCATATTCTTTTTGCTATATTTACTTATCTATGTTTCATCTACCAGCTCAGGCTTGACATGAAGCTATCCGAAAAAAAGGGAAAGCTTAAAATGCTACACAACATACTTAATGGGAGAGGTTAAGTTTTGCATGTGCACAGCGAGATGTTTTTACTCAAAATTGCCTTTCTGTGAAAACCATACTTACATTTACTAAGTTTTTAGAATGAAGATAGATAGAGGACTTTCTATTGAATCTGTGTCTGACCTACTAACAATGTTAAATATCATTCACTAATCATTCACCATTAATCATTCAGTATTCCTTGAAAAAGAAGGCACTGCAAGGGATTCCTACTGGTAGCAGGAAACACAGAATCAATTAGAAAAAGTCATTGAGCGAATGGGGAGTGTGAGACACGTGGACACAGCAATAAGTTGTGACAGCAATAAATTCTCAACAGAAACAATAACACTATAAATGCACAGATTTGTTCATGCCCATGGAGAAGAACTAGGTAAACACACTTTCCTAATCCATTACAAATAAATCCACAACCTTCTGACATTCTCAACAAAAGCAGCAGACAATACCTCAGGATAAGGGATTAAAAGGTTTTGCTGTGAACAATCCATGCTCAAGGCCAGGTTGGATGGGGCCCTGAGCAACCTGGTCTAGTGGAAGCTGTTCCTGCCCATGGCATGGGGTGGAACTAGGTGATTTTTAAGGTCCCTTTCGATCCAAATCATTCTATGATTCTATGATTCTACACTGATGTGTAAAAAGATGCAAAATATGAAAGTCATTAAATTTAAACCTACAAGATGATAAATACAGTAGGGAATAAATATAGCAAATGGGACCTCACAGACTTCCTTACCCACTTCCTCCAAAAACCCACAACTGTTGTCAAAAAAAAATCTCCCATGTATCCCTGGTTTTGTCTGACTGGTGAGATGGAGAAGCAAGTGACAGTAAGTATGATATTGTGTGCAGCTTTGGTCACCACAATATAGGAAAGATATTAAGCTGTTGGAGAGTGTCCAAAGAAGGACAACAAAGATGGTGAAGGGCCTTGAGGGGAAGCTGTATCAGGAGCAGATGAGGTCACTTGGTCAGTTCAGCCTGGAGGAAACTGAGGGGAGACCTCATTGCAGTTACAACTTCCTTGTGAGGGGAAGAAGAGGGGCAGGCACCGATCTCCGCTCTGTGGTGACCAGTGACAGGACCAGGGTGAATGGCCTGAAGTTGTATCAGGGGTGGTTTAGGTTGGATATTAGTGAAAGGTTTTTCACCCAGAGGATGGCTGGGCACTGGAACAGGCTCCCCAGGGATGTGGTCACAGCACCAAGCCTGACAGAGTTCAAGAAGCATCTGGATAATACTCTCAGGCCCATGGTGTGATTCTTGGGGATGGTCCTGTGCAGGACTAAGTGTTGGACTTGATGATCCTTGTCCCTTCCAACTCAGCATACTCTGTGACTATGAATAATTCAGGTGAGGTCAACATATTCCTCTTGGAACACGTTTGAAGTGTATTTCTGTAATTTGTTGGGAGTAGAGGCTTTCATTCTTTTCATATTGATTAAGAATTGGTTTAAGTTGATGATACTGATCTTTTGGTTTCTGTAGGGTAGGGGGAAAAGTCAGTTTTGTCCTTATTTTATCAGCAGTAGTCACAAAAGAATTGTCTATGCTATTTGGACACGTAGAACTGTCTTGAACAGAGATGAAAGTGACAGTCACCAGATATGTGCTAAATTAGCTGGTGAGAGATTAAAGAAAAGGCATAAATAACAGCCTCTCTCTACTCCCAACAAAGAATTAGAGCTTGAGCCTTGAGTCTCAAGCCTGGAGAGAAGAAAGACCTACTTAGCCATGCTGTATGTGAGCAAGCAGACAAGCACAAGGGCCGATCACTTAATTCAAGCTCTTTATAGGATCTTTAATATAATATATCACATGAAGGGATGCAGTTACTCGTATTACATATTATTATGTATTACATTCAGTTTTTATTATCTTAGTGGAAGAGAATTAATATCAATCCATTGTAACAATTTTCAAAGAATGAAAAGAAATTTAAGGCTCACAGAAGTGATGCAAGAAGCTGCACATCTGAAAAGACAATGGGGAAAACAGATTTTAGAAGTAACTTTCCACGACTCTCAAGCTTTGTAACCTAACTCTGCCTGCAGAAAAGCTATTTTTGTTAGTCCGTGCTGTATCCTCAGGAGTTTCTGTTAAGCTGGAATAGCCATGGCTTTGCAGGCAAACAAGCTCAGAACTGCAGTTCTGCAATTGCATTGAAATCAACACAGCTGGGGTAAGGATGACAGATAAACAATAATTCTCTCTTCAGCATTTAACCAGGAATGCAGACAGTCAGAATTTACAAACAAGTACAGTTTAATGAGTCTCCTCCTCGAAATATCTTTCTTGGACGACTCCAGATGAACAGACATCCCTCTCCCATCTAGGAGATGCTCATGATTATGGGATTAAAGCACAAAACTGCACTGTATTTTAAGTAATAGGAGCTAGGGAAAAAGTGTATTTGCAATATTTTTAACCCTTCTTGGCTTGCTATGCAATCAAGTTTTGCTTTTCCCCTGAAAGGTCATGTTACTTCAGTAGAGAGGTGAAAGGGATTCCCCTCTGAGGGGTAAGCTCAATCGGTACTAATCTCTTCCTTACCTAAAATCAGTTTTGGTTTATTGAAAAGAATGCTTGCAGTGTGATATAACTTTATTTGAATGTTTCTTCTAGGGATGAAGTAAAGGAAGAAAGAAATATTTCACAGATGTGAGAAAAAAAAATTCTGTGTCTGCCTGACAAACCTAGAACTTAGTACCGTATAGGTTCTTCACTGTATATTTCAATTCTTGCTGTTCCTGGACTTTATCCAGCAAATACCTTTCAAGAGATCAAACAGTGGTTCAGCTCATCATTATCTCCTGAGCCTTAGACTTTTGCAAAATAAGTTATATTGGATTTTTATATGATTCGTGAATAATGTAAAATAGAACATGAGAAATGCAAGTATTTAATGAAAACAATTGACAAAATATCTCAGCCAGAATTTAGTCATCTCTGTACACTTGTTTAGCCTACTCAATTTAATTTCTGCTTCGTATGTTTAAGAAAATGAGCCTTAAGTAATTGCACTGGTACTTGAAGCACTGTGCTCTCCCTGGTAACTCTGAATCTGTTATCCAGGTTCAACCCAACTTAACAGAAAAGTTGCAAGCTTTAGTTATATAGTTAATTTTCCAAAAGTAGATAATCAAAGTAGATACAAAAGAGGGTTCCTGTAGGGTAAAGCTACCACATAACTAAAATTGCATGTGTGCTTTGTGTTAGAGGCAAAGATAAATAAGTAGTGACAGTAACAGAAATGCACCTGAGGTCTGGTGCTTCTTTAGCACCTGTGCTCACACTGACTCTCAATTCACTCAAGAAACTGAAAACTTGTGTCCCTACACAGGATAATTTGTTCTGAAACTATTCTAACTCATCTAGGTCATCTAAATCAACTCCCTGCTCACTAAACTTAAGACCATGTTGTTCTGGGCCTTTTCTAGTCAGGTATTGAGTATCTGCAAGGCTGGAAATTCCACAGATTTTCTGGGCCCTTATAGTGAAACATGTCTTCTTTACATCTATTCGAAACTTCACTTGCTGCAAGTTGTGTTTGTTGCCTGGTGTTTTTTTCTACGCATGTCTGAGAACAGGCTGGTTCTATGTTCTCTGCAAACTGTGGTTACAATCTCCTAGCCTCTCCTGAGAAGAAAGCTGCAGCACAGCGATCATGTTGGTGACCCTTTGCCTGGATGAAATCCAGTTCTTCAAACCCTCTTGTCCTCTGCGGGGGTCCAACACGAGACACGGTGCCACACAGATGGCAATTATTACTGTCTGCACTTTTCTTACTGTGGTTAATCTTCACCACCACAAGGATGCACTGCTCACTTATATTCAATTTGCTGTCCAGCAGGAATCCATGTCCTTTTTCACCAAGGAGCTCCTTAGCCTTCTGTGCCAAGTGCTAAACTTTGTTGAACTTTATGAAGATTCTGCCAGGCCCCTTCTCCAAATGGAATTCCAGTCGACTGGTCGCGTCCATCTGAGAGGGCACTCAAACCCAACCCCACAGCTGTTGATGACAATACTGTGGGGTATCAGCCCTCACTGCTGACTGCTGTGGAACACCTCTGGTAAATCTGCCACCAGTAATTGTAAATTTAGACTCTGAACTGTTGACACTACTCTTTGGCCTCATAGGACCAGACAGTTTTTCACCCAGAGCATTTTAAGCTGGTCAAAATCATCTGTCTTCCACCTTAAAAAAAACTAGATATGCAAAGTAAACAACTAGTTGATTTTGGCTTGTGACTTGGTGAAGACAAAAACTGTTGGAAGCATTATAGAAAAAAAATGTAGAGAAATTAGTGAGAAAGGGAAGCAAAACAACTAATGGTAAAAGATCAAGCGGCAATAAGAGAGCTAAGGAAACAACTCAGGCACAAATAACACTACATTACATTTCAGCTTAAAATATTTCAGAGTGAAGTCTCTCTTCTAACTGCACCAGTTCCTTTCCAGCACAGAATTCTCCAGACACACTTGTTGTTATCTGCATGACCAATGCGGCTTGTAGCAGATCCCTGCACACTTTGCCATCTTCTTTCCCTCTCCCCCATGTTCTGATTTAATTCAGTGATCACATATCTTATTTGCTCTACCCCATGTAACTTCATTATCATAACAGTATGATCACACTGCCAAATTTAAGACAATGCTGTATTTTGACATGAGTTGAGATAAACTGAGACGGATACAAGAACCGAAGAGTGACAGTCACTCTACACTTTTTGAAAAAATTAGGGAGCACCTGAGTCCTCGAACAGAGGAAACATACCTCATACAGAGAGACAAAATCTCCTCTGACTGCATACAAGCCATCAACGAACGTGTCTAGTGTAAGAAATTCCTTGTAAGAGGAACTTTTAAAAAGCAGGTGCATATAAATTTAAAGTTTGCAGTATCTCTTAGTTCTATTTGTGTTATCCTTTCAGGATAAGAAAACGTATACGTAAGAGCAGTTAGAATTTATCTTCGTATGTTACAGGGAACTTCTTTAGACTTGTTTCCAGAAAGGACTCCTGACTGGCATTCAGGACAGCCTGGTGGTGTCATTTGTCAGTTTGGAGTTTCTCTCCACCCCCAGATCTGTGTTTTGTCATTTGACAATCCCATGAAGGTCGTGATATTGAGTAATAAAGGTAACACAGGTCAAGAAGATATTCTAGTCTCCTGCTTCATGAAAGAACATTTCACAAAAAAAAAAAAGAAAAAGAAGGCAAACCAAAACATTCAACTTCCCAATTAGTCAATACTGTGCAAATCTGACAAAATTTTATATCTAGTCCTTATCTCTATCCTTTTCATGGAGGAATTTATCATTGGGATTCAAGTAAGTCAAATTACCATGACTTACTGACTCAGGGACAGGACATTTGTAGAGATTTGCAAGCAGGAAGTTTATATAGTACATTTCAAATATAATAGCATTAGTTACAGTCTATTGCCTAATATACAAATAACTAGATCCTTCAAGTAAAGGGCTTATATATACGGTTAATATATTAATTGTTCCATCCTTAAACAAACTTCTCTTCCTCCAGAGTTTAAACAAGTCGGTGTTTCACAAGGTGTGCAGGTTCAGCCACCTGAATACCTACAGTGCACAGGATGCACTGACATGAGGGCTGGAACCGCAGCAGTCACTCAGCAGGCCCGGGTAGGTCTTAGAGGGGAGCACAGCCGAGGCACCGCATTGTTTGAACAGCAGCTAATCACAGTCCCTGCACCCGCACGGATCTACCTCTCTAGTGCCTGAGGACCACGTCCGTTTGATTCCGTTCAGGGCGAGACACCCGACAGGTTAAAACCCGACAGATTTAAAACGGCAGAGATTTAAAGCGCAGCCTGCTCGGACAGCGGGATTTCGCGGTCCCCTGGAGCAGCAGCCAGAGACGCTGCTCCGGGGCTCGCCCCGGGACCGCTCCCGGCCGCGCTCCGCTGCTCCCGGCGGGAACGCGGCACAGGGACACCGGCGGGGACACGGCGGCTCCGGCAACCCCGGGGCACCGGCGGCACGGAGGCAGGAGCCGGGTCAGCGCAGCCCGGCCCTGCGGGCCCGCTCCCCCTGCCCTTCCCCAAGGGCACGGCCAAGGACCCCGCCGGGGCGGAGTGGGGAGAAGGCGCAGGAGTCGCGGGTCCCCCCCTCAGGCCGTGCGGGGGTTGCCGCCTGCCTCCGGCGCCGCCCCGCTCTCCCCGCGCTGCGCTCACCAGGAAGCGGCTGGAGCTGGTGCCCTGATCGATGGCTCCCACCAGCGGCCCCAGCGCTGTGCGGTCGGTCGCGGCCATGAGCCCGCCCGGCCCCGCTCGGCTCCCCCGGGCCGGTCCCTTAACGCCCGTAACGGCCGCGCCGGCGCCGCGCGGGCAGCTCGCGGCCGGCGGCGCGTGGCTGGCGGGTGAAGCCGGCGGCGGGGGCGGGGCGGGGGGCGCTGCCGCGCGCATTGTCGGCCCGCGGCCAATCAGCGCCCGGGGCGCGGCGGGGGCGGAGCGGGAGGGGCGGGGCCGGAGGCGCGCGAGGGGGTGTGTCACGTGACGCAGGCCGCGCGTCACGCCCTCGCCACCCTGCCCTCACCCCGCCCCGGCGCCCCTCGGCGTGAGGGGGGAGGCGGGAGGGCTGGGTAGGGTCGGGAGCGGGGAGTGTGTGGCTCCAGGGGGATTCCGCTGAACCGGCTCCCGGGCACCCGCTCGGGGTCACTTGTGCCCCGAGGCGCCGTTCCCCGGAGTGAAACCTGTTTCTCTCGCAATCGGAATGACCCCCTCGCTCTCTGAGGCGGAATCCCGCTCGGGACACGCCGAGCCGGGACGTCCGCTGGGAATCTTTATGTTCAGAGCGAATATTGTATTCCTGCAAAACTGAGTGACCACGGCATTGGCCGAGATATATTTATATCTACGATACAGCCCCAAAGCGGCTTTTCATCTCTTGAAGCTTTGCCCTGCGTTGCGCAGAAATACTCATTGGCTTAATAAACTGGAATCTCGGTCTCCCTTCCTTACCTACCTGCTGGTAACTCGTGCTTCAGGAAAAACCTCTGGTGTTGCAAGACCCGTGATGGAATTGCAAAAGCCAACAACGTTGACTGGAGCAGACGAAAAGTTGCCAGTGACACAGGGTGCCAGTAAATCAGCCCCCACAGACACCATTAAACTGATTTGCCTGCGCTGTGACTGCCCATCGCTGGTCTGTGTCCAAACTCAGGGTGTTTTGCCGCTGTTGCTCCCTGATAAGCAAAATCTGGTTGCTGCCGCTTGGGAATGCTTTGCGTGACATCTTACCCAGCTCTTCCGACGTTTCCTTGTTTTGTTTGTTAGTGCTTCAGCTGGCACTTAAAAGCCTTGGCAGGGATGTGAACAGCACTAACCACTAATATGTAATAGCAGGGGATTTCATTGCAGCCCATAATTACAAAATCTAAAATGAGACTAGTACAGTTTAGTGGTAAGATTCACATTTTCAAGACTGAGAATAATGAAACACTGGAACCAGTTACCAAATATTCTGAAGGATTTTCTATTATTCTCAAATTTTATAGCAAAGGCTGTCATTTTTCCCTAGGACTTAACTATAGGTCAGAGATCAATTTGCTCACGAATGTTCGGCAAACCTTAGAGAAGGATCCACAGCAGTACGTACCAGAAGATTATAATGATTCTGGCTGGCTTTGTCAGATATCCCCCCTCAACTTCCCTCACTTCTCATGGTGTACGTGACATGAAATTTCTACTCTAAAGCCACTGGCAACAGATGCAGGTCACTAGGAAAACTCATGCAAGGCTACAGCATCTCCATGTAGATTAGCAATTCAAGGAATGAATCCCATGGAATCTTAGTTAAATCTATATTAATCAGTATAATTCCTAGGAAAAGTGTGGGATTTGTGTTATTTCTTTTGTCTCTTTTAAAAACTGCAGTGTTGTGCTCTGAGTGTATTTTAACTGAAGATGGGACTATTTTCAACAGAGGTTGAACTCTTTAAGGATCCAGAAAGGGAGGAAGGAATGTGACTGATATTTATGCAAACCATGAAATACTACTGCACCTATGTACAGTTTATAAGGATCACTGAGTTACAGAGATTTTCTAGGAGGTGCAGATCTACCATTTCCTTAGGTGTTCTTTAGCAATGCCTGTATATGTTCATAGCCAAGGAACAGAAGGGTTGGCAGCAGTAACCTATAATATTTCTTTAACCTGCCGTAGACATGCAAGTAAATCAGATAGAAGGGGGAAATGATTTAATCTGAAACTAGAAAATACAGGGAGAATAGCTTATTCTTCCTAGGTCATTCAACAGTGTGCTCTCTCTTCTTTTACATTGCTATTCAGTGTTTGAACAGAACATTTTTTCCCTGTGGTTTTTATTGTACAATACCTGAGCATTACTATTTGCAGAGTACGGATAGTGAGCACTGTCCCAGGGAAGCTGCTCGCAGGGGAAGGAAGGGTGGAGCTGTGGCTGTACCTTTACAGTAAGACAGTGTGAGGCCACACTCGGCTGAGACAGTTTTAAAGGAATTAGCTTCCCTTAAAGGAAGGAGCATGGATAATCTGTGTGGACTAATTTCTTCTGCTTCTGACTCAGATTTCACTGAGGCAAGTCTACACAGTACATATGAAGTTGTTAACTATTCTATTCTCCTGATGAAGAACGTATGAAATAGGAAAAAAAAAGGAAAATAAAGCGTAAGCTCTCGTTGGGAGCCTTGTATATATTATTCATGACAGAAGGAGCGATTTTGGAAGTTAGATATACCTACAATAACGATGTACAGCTGGCAGAAATAATGGAGACTCTTATTGATTTTGGAGAACTTATTTATAAGAAAGTTGAATTCAATTCCCCAAAATGTTACATTTATGAAGAGGTTGCTTGTTTTCAACTGCCCACGCAATGCAGATTCCTGCAAATGGTACTCTTATTGCACATGGAACTTTTTGACCTCTTGTTCTCTAAACTGAACTTAAATGGAAGGTTTTTCCACCTCTGAATACAGCCTCACTGGTTTGGGTTTTTTAAAATATTCTTAAGGTGGTGAATACACTTGAAACACATTCTTGAAGCACATAAATATTTGCAGTGCATTTTTAAGAGGCAGCAGAATTTAGTTCCTAAAGAACTGGTTTCAATAGCACATAAACGCAGTTGTTTGCTTTTGGTTTGGGTTTTTTAGTTTCGGTTTGATTTTCTTCTGTAATCTCAGCAGAATGAAGGGAAGCTGGCAATTACATTCTGCTCTTTCTGGCTGATTCTTCTTTACTGACCTCAGGTTAAGGACAGAGTGTGACTGTGTCAGGCTACTCTAAGCATGTGATACAGTGTGAATTAAGGAGTGGATGCCAGAAGTCGATGTCTTTCCCTTTCTGCCTCGTAGTGACAGAGGGGACTCAGCCATAAAATCCTGCACTTCCTTACGGTTGTCTGATCTTTGTGTTCCCTCAGCAAGAGTGGAAGGCAAATATTTGGAACTAGCCTGGAACAGGTGTAGTTGTAAAGTGTACAGTGTGTCAGGGTAATGAGTCACGCTGTCACATGCACCTTTTTGCCTGCTGGGAAGTTGGATGGTATGTGTGAGGGTGCGTGTCCCGACACATGTGGGTAAACTCCATTTCTCTGGCTCAGCACCAACAGGTCGTGACCTTGGCTGCCAGGGCCCTCACATTTATATAGATTGTCTGCAGCACCGTATAGAGGGAACCTTTTTATACATCCAGAGGAGGGTGGGCGATTAGAGTGAACAATTCTACGTTCTGTCTCCTGAGTTTGTTTTGGAAGGTGTCCATGGGCAGTACTCTGTTACCATTTGGCAAGAACAGCTTTATTGTGAAGCCATGACTGCAGTGATGAAATGACTGTCTCACAGGATTTGTTTTACTTCTGACCTGATATTAGACAATAGTTTTCCCTGAATGACTCTTTATATTTAGAATCACTGTCACACAGTTTGAGCCTGGAGACAGTTGCTGTCTTTCTGACGGACAAAAATAAAATTTAGATAAAATAAATTCACAGTTTAAAGACAACTAATACTAAGTCCTTTCAGAAGTAGTTATTAAGTCGGTAAATCTTTACATGAGTCATAGAATCACAGAATGGATTGGGTTGGAAGGGACATCAAAGATCATCTTGTTCCAATCTCCCTTCCATGGGCAGAGACACCTTTCACTAGACTAGGTTGCTCAAAGCCTTATTATTCAAATCAACATGGGGAAATCAGGGAAAAAAAAACTCTGCAAGAATGTATAGATAAAAGTAAATGTTCTTGGGAATTAAAATGAATAATTCAGAGAAATATAAATATTCATTAGTGGTATAGTAGATACTCTGTGTTTCAAAATCCTTAACTCTGAGATACTTGGTCATCTACCCTCCATAAAAAATTGTGACAACTTAGTGCAAAATTTACTCCTGAAACTTTACTCTTCATTCAAGAAACATTTGGACAATGCTCTTAGGCACATGATGTGATTCTTGGGATGTCCTGTGCAGGGCCAGGAGTTGGACTCGATACTGATGGATCCCTTCCAATTCAGCATATTCTATGATTCTATGACTGAATGGACACATTAAAAATGAGTTAGTTTTCTACTGGTTTCATAACAGCTGTATTTTACTAGCTTTTTTTTTTTTTTTAACTTATTTTTATCAAATGAGTTAACCTAATTTATTCTCCATAAATTGATGATTGGGCCAGTTCTCACAGACTCATTCTGTTCTTTACTTTAGCCTTCAAGTTAGCAGATGCAATGCAACTGCTGCTCATACGGGGCATCATTTCACGCACATCTTTTTTTTTGCACTGAATGGTGGATATTTCAAAAAATAAGCTTAAGTGAAATTGCTATGTGTGATAGTAGGATTAGAAAAATTGCTCTAAATCCTGATATTTGACACTTTTGCCTCTAAATCCTAGCTCAGGACTGGAAATTTACTGATATACACTCCAGGATGGTTTTCATATGTGATGTAGATATTAAAACCAAGATGCAGCAGTGGAACTATATGAAAACCATGGGACTGTTACTAAACTGGGTTAAAAAAAAATTCTGTTAATCCTGCACTAACCTGTGGTCTTACATCATGCAGAAGAACTAAAACAAAGCAGGAGAAAATAAAGCTTCAGGTGGCAGGTGCCATATGTCCACAGAGAGTACAGAAGGATACTGTGTATTAAAATATACCATCAAATATATATCCTATGTGTAGAAATATCTGTAAGTATATTAATGAAAATACATATTTAGTAAAGAAAATATTTCCCATCTTTTCAGTTTTCTGTTTCAGTTTGCTTATTTCATGCTGAATAACTGTGCAACGTCCTCAGAAAGGGCATTAAGAATTTAATACTGATTATTATGTAGTGCTCTATTTATTTACTCTAGGTAATGACATGCCCTCAGGATCCATACTTTGTCTATGAACTTCAAAAGATTTTGATGTATTATCTCTGCAAAACCTCTTGTGAAAGTGGCATTTTTTTTTCAGATATGGAGAAAGGCTCAGAGCAGTTAAATTACAGGTCAGAGGTCACATAGCAAGTCCTTAGGAGAGAGAGGTAAAGTACAACTTTCTCTCAGGTCCAAAGGCACTGCTTTCTCTGGCTACTGCCTTCCTCAGGAATCAGTAACTGCATTCCAATTGCCCTCAGAGAGCACAGGACTGAATAAAGTGATAATAACTGACACAGCCAGGATCCCATGGGGTAAGTGGATCTAGATACCCGTAGGTCCTAAAAGATGATGTTTTTACCACTACCATCCCAATCCTGGCCATGCAGAGTTTCTGCTTACTGTGAAATAGGTCTGGTTTTTATCGGATCCTTTCTTGAGTCATCTGAGCTCATTAATATGGCAGAAAACATACCCAGACAAAATAAAAGCAGATTGTTCTCTGCCAAGAAGCTGAATTGACTCACTTGCTCTAATAAGTGCCAGAACTGGTGCAAAAGCAGAGCTTTTCAAGCAAGGAGCATGGGAAAGGTTAAGAATAAGTACGAGATAATGTGGAGGAGACTGGAGACAGCATGAAATATTTAGCAGCTGTAACCACTTAGATTGCCTCAGTTGCTCACAGACCTTCAGCCTCCATATCATCAAATCAAATTGGGAAATTCTGAAGTTGTTAATGGACATTAGTATCATGAAGACTGGACTATACTGTCTTCTTTTGAGAATAACTTTGAGACACTGCTATGTCTAAGTTTAAAACGTTTTCAGTTTTAGAACACAAAACTAGTGTATCATAAAACTGAGGGTAGAGCTCAGCTACACTATGGTCTTCTGGAGATTCTTTATGCTCTGTTTATATTGTAAGGCAAAATGATGGTAGTTACCAGCAGCTGGAGTTTCTTGGGACTAGTAGATAATGTACAAAGAGCACCTGAGCGAGCTGTGTTTGCTCAGCCCTAGGAAAAGAAAGCCTAAGGGACGTCTTACTGCTGCCTATAACTTTACCTACCGGGAGAGTATGGAGGAGATGGATGGATCCAATCTCTTGAAGATGCATGGTGACATGACAGGAGGGAAGAGACATGCATTCTGTTTAGATGTAAGAGATGGCTAGAAATAAAGAACTTTTTTTTTTTTTTTTAACTTTTTCTTTTCTCGTAGTCAGAATTGTCAAACAGTGGAGCAGATGCCCAGAGAGGTTGTAAAATCTCCATCCTTCAGGTACTCAAAATGCAACTGGACAAGGTCTGACCAACCTGCTCTAGCTGTGTCTGTTTGGAGAGAAGGTAGGGCTAGTTGGCCTCCCGGGGTTCCTTCAAACCTATATAATTCTGTAGGTCTGTGACTTTTCTTGCAACAAGTACTTGGTCTGGAGTACCTGTAGGAGTGCTCCAGCTCTACTCCTTTCAACTCCATGACAAGTCTGTAGGTTGACATCAGGCACATGCTTTCAGTTCCTCTGCATTTGTAATCTAGACAGAGACAGAGGGAGCATGAAGATAGTGTACTAGTGGTTGATATTCCTCAAGAAATATAAACTACAGCTGAAAAACTCTTGCCTTCCTTCGGAAGTACTGCATGCCAGTTTCCTTGTGGTGTGTCTCCAAGCAGAATTTGAAACAGTAAAAGTGCTTCAAAGCAAAGACTGACCTCAAGACTGCTGTCACAACCTGCATGGTTTCCAAATGCTGTATCAGTTTTGTAGTGCTTCATAGTCTGTAGTGGTTTAATAAAGAATCTGTAAGGAGTCATCCTACGGACTTTGAAGATGGAAACAGTCCTGAGGTCATTCTGAGAGAGTCATTCATTGATGTCAGTCACCTTTGCCCTAAATACTCAAAGTAAAAATATCTCTGTAGGGCTGGGTGTCAGCCATAGGGAAGAAGGGTATCAGAGAGCATCTGAGAGTTTTGAAATACAAAAAGGCAGAGCCCTATGTACAACCAGTGAGTACATTGCTAGGAAAGCATACAATTTCAGCTAATCTGCTAGTTAATGTGGCTACATTCTTACCCAGAAACATGAAAGGTGGGAATGGATACCCTGTCAGAAAAATGGGCTTGTTACCTAAATGTCACCTACACTGCAAGCGGAACTGCTGGTGACTGCAATGGTTACTTCCACACCCAGGTTACTGAGGACTCAGAAGTAATGCAAATCCCAACCTTTGATTTCAGTGCCAACGGATTTCCTGCCAGAACTGGAGCATGGGATATGCCTTTGTTTCAGTTTTTAACTTTGTGTCAGTTTTTAGCAGTTGAGGAATAGATAGAAATTGCTCCTAGATTAATAGTTAACAGATATATAACCTACACGGATGGTTCAAAATAAAGGTAAGAAGACCTAGGAGAAAAACTTGATATGGTAGTTGAATAACCCAGACTTAAAAGTTGCTGCTAGATTAAAATTTTTTCTGTGTTTTTATGGTTCTAATATTTTTAATGTATTTTTGAGTTCTGTAGATATTTCCCTAAATAAAAGACAGGTGTTTAAACCAAAACTCTGTAGTCCCAGTGAGGACTTGATATGTACAGTCCACTAATTCTGCAGAAGATCACTGAGTAGGTAAGAAGAGTCCAGCAAAGCCTGGTTTATAGGTAAAGACATTCTGGATGTCAGATGAGCAGGTCTCAGTTTGAGTGATGCTTCCAGGGACCAGGGAAGCACTTAATCCAGAGTAACAGATCCTTTCTGACACTGATGTGATGGCACACACCAGCAGGAGCCATTCCTGAAGCTTGTGCTCTCTAGTTTGGAGTGTTTTAGGTTCAAAGGAATAGAGGCAGACACGTATCATGGAAAAGCTTTTTCTTGAGTCAGAAAACTCATTTTCTCGGTAAGCTGGCAATTATACCTCACTGGGGACACCAAAATGAACACCAGTCTTTCCAAACTTCATAAAAGATGCCTTGATGTGTTTGTATTGGGAATTGAATTGGATTTGAAATGAATCTGGAATATATTACATGTATTTGTTCTGTGATTGCCAAAGCAGAACTTGAAAGGTATGCTCACGGAGAAAGAAAATAACAACTCCACCTTAGAAAAACAAACTCTCAGATGTAATGAACTGAAATAAACTACAAGAAAAACACAGGGAAGAAGGTGACCAAACTATCAATGAAGCTATCAATGAAGCTGCCCAAGAGAAAACGGCTCTCCAGTACTGAAGAATAACTGAGGTAAAAAGCCCTCTAGAATATCCTGAGGAGAGCGTGAGACAGCTGAGACACGTCTAGTAGATATTACTAAGGCAAAAATCCCTGCCACCCAAAGAGAAAGTGGATATGTGGACTAATCTTCAAAGACTGAATTTGACATTTTAACAATGTATTGTATGTTTTCTGAGCATCTTCTGAGGCCACATATCCTAAGCATTACTTAGGACTGCTAATCTAAAGAATGCACTTCCCTGGTGCACTAGTGGAGGAGCACAACATGCAAAATGAAGAAAATTGCTTGTCTGAAACACTGACCAGTTCAGCTATTCCTTCTCCAATCCTGAAAGGCAAGGATGAACTGCTGACCACACTGTCCTGACCCAGCACAGACACCAGACCTGTCGCAGTCCTGGAAACCCAGGACAATGCTGGTGTTAATACATGCCTCTGCCAGAGCCAGCTGGACTACAGCCAAGCCTGGTGGGCAGGATGCTGGAGCAGAGGAAACATAAGGGGTGCCTTTCCCTGGGGTGACACATCTGTAGGTAGCACTGCAGTCAAACAGAATGCTCAGATTTGCATACTGGGTCCTAAAGCACAGACACTTGTGCAGCAGCAGGCATTTGATAGCCTTATATGTGCAATGTAAAGATGGTTCCACCTCTGCTTTCAGTTATGGCTGCTTCAATAAGTTATTGGGTGGTTCTTGCACGTGGTGAATTATGTGAAGCTTATATGCTGGCTGAATGGCCTCCCAACAGCAGGTTCCTGTTTTTATTTAATATACCTCAAAACAGTTTCCTGCTCAGGTTTCCCGAGGTGAGTTCCTGATAACTGCAGCACACTGCAATCATGTTGTCCCCTCATATTTCAGGGCCTTTGACATTTCAGTCTACCCAGCAGTGGTTCATTAGCAGAATGTACTTATGTATTCATATTGCATCTACTTGTTATCAACTTCGAATTGCAGTAATGCTCTTGGTCCATTATCAGAACAGCTTACTCATGGCGTTTGGTTCTCTCCAGGTTACAGGGCTCTTCCACAGGAGCAGACGCTCCTTAGGGGCAGAGCTGAGAGCTGGGATGGAAACTCCTCCAGCTGCCTTATTTGTGAGTCATCCCTATGAGGACATTAGAAGCTGCATTGATTCTTCTATGGAGTTTAATAAGATTCTAATAACTACAAAAGAGTGATTTGTCTGCATATATTCCTTATTGGGGATATTAGGCCAAAAGATAATAGGGATGCAGATAAAATCATAAGGCTGGACATTTAGATGATGAACATCAGTGTAGCAGTGGTAAAATTCATCTACTTATTGCAAAAGTAGAAAAATAACCTTTCTAATGACATATGTTTTCTGTTATTTTAAGATAAATTTATAGGTGGATGTTCATTATATATGAAATTATATTTTTGGTACAAAAATAAAAGAAATTAAATTACTAACTTTAGCCTCTTTCATACATTTGTTTCTACCATATTGTTCGAGACAAGAAGTCAGCCTGAGGCAACACACTGCTATGATTTCATATGCTATGGGTGTAGTTTATTCTTTCTGTTCTATGTAGAAATAATTATCTGGCTAACGAAAAAGACACTGCTCATTGCGTGCACCACAGCTAAATATTTCAAAAATACTTTAGGAAAATTCTTGCTCCCCCTGCAGTCAAAGGAAGATTTTGCAGTGAATTTAAGAAGAAAAGAAGATGTGCCTATCTCCTGTGGATGCTCTAACATGTGCTTGATGTGTGTGTGTGTTTGCTTTGCTTTGTCACTGCTTACTTAAGGAAGAAACAGGATTAAAATTTTAATATAAAAATGGTTTCTTTGCTTACAATTTTTTTTGCTGTTCTTTTGTAAACAAGATAGACAGTGAGTGACAGAAAAAAACCTATGTTCATGGTGTATTTTGTACAGTGTTCTCAGATGATTAATGGTGGAGAATGTGAGTCTGCTGAAACAGAGGACAGAAAGTATTAGATATATTGGAGGCATTTGAAATGTGGAGGAATACAGTTCTAATTAATTCACAATGGTTAAATGCATGACATGAACTCTGAAAATAAATAGTATGATCACTAAATGATTAAATTTAATACAGAAGTACATAATATATATGACTGAGTAAATGTCTTCTTATATATATGTAATAAAAATATATACAAAGTTTTCATAATATAACATAATAGAATAGAGTATTTCCAGATATTAAAATAACATCACAATATACATCAAATAGCATAAACTACTAAGTGGTTTTCTAATAGTTCAATGCCATTAATTTTCATAAAATAATTTAGTTGGGGAGGGAACTTAGAAAGTTACCTCATCATTCTCTCCTACAATTAGAAACAGCAACTTTTTTTCCCCTACACATTCAGTTACACTATCCCTTAAGTTCCTAGAGGACACAATATCCAAATAAAAGGATTTTTTTTTCTGTTCATTCTCCTGAAAAGACTGATTCTTGTTTTGTTTTTGTCTCTTGCTCTTTAAAATTTTGTAATAACTGGAAGCCTGACATAAAACACAGAGCTCTTCTGTGGCTGAAAGGCTGTTTTCCTTATACACATCAGTAGAAGGATTAACTTTTTTATAATTCTGACAACTGAGACAGTGTATGTAAAACAGGTAATCCCGGCTAACAAAGCATATTTCTTGTGGGAGGTTTCTGGGCAGGAGAGGGTATGTTTAAGTATGACGCACTATCTTTTGGCTTTGCAAAAAACCCTCATCAGGTAAACTTTAAACAACCAGCCTTCAGAAGAAATCTGATACATAATCACTCACTAAAGAAGAGGCAGTTGTGGAAGAAAGGTGAGACATCTTGAGTGTGGTGCGGCCTTGTGCACGTAGAGTGACTGGTGTGTGGATACTGAACTTATTACACAGTTGCTCTGCCTCTTTTATTGCTTCAAGTTCAGAGGCTGTCTTGATTAGAATAAATTCCACCCATTGTGCAAAGTTCATTCTACATTTTTATGAGCAATGCTCAGTTCATTTACCTTTGAAGATAAAGAATGAGGAACTGGGCTGTGTTCTGCCACAGAAGCTCTTCAGAGATGGAATGTCCATTTTTAGCAAACCTTAGAAATTATGCCTTATCCCATTAATACAAATCTGAAGAGGCCCAAACTCTCTCACCTTTGTGCCTCTAAACATGTGCCTGAAGCCGGTGAGCCCAATAATATTCCATGGTTGTGGGCCTAACTGGAGAAGTAAAAAAAAACCAAAAAAGTTAAAAGGATGATTCTTTCCAGTCTGCAGGTAAAAGAGCTTCTCAATTCCCAAATGGTCTCATAAGAATAAATTTGTTTAGAGGACAGGACAAAGCTTTGTCCCTCCTGCACTACAAAGACACTCACTGTTTCTCGTGTCCGGTTGGTATGAGTTTACATCCTAATCATAAGCAACTCAATTCAGCACTTAAAACAGCAAAAGGGATAACTTTGATTCTCCTTCCCTCCCGTGCCCTTTATAGCTGCCAGGATTGTAAGTCAGGGTACTGGTAGTTTTTCCTTTTTCCTGGGCTGCTCTAAGATCTGCACAGTTGATGGGAAGTGCCTGTCCATTGCCAAGAGTGCTGGTCTCACCTGCTCAGCTCATCCCAGAAGTCACATTGCTTGGCAGCAAAGCAAGCAACAGAATGGCTGAAGTTGTCACTTCTCTGTCCTCTCCTCAGCCACAGCTGAGGAGGCAATAACCAAACAGCAAGGCAATAACAAAACACCTCCTGCTCTTCAGGAGAACTCGTTCTTCATACTGAATGTGCAGTTGAGTCTGAAGAAATGTTTGGTCTGCAGAGAAGATGTGGGATGTAAGTGGGGATATATGGAGATATTGTGCCCTCCCAGTCTTCTCTTTAGAGTGATTTAAGTGATTCAAAGACTTCAGTTAAAAAGAAAAGTCCAACCCTTCAGGGTAGTCACCAGAGACCAGGACTTCTGTTTACGTATTTGACTTCAGCAGCCAAACTTTGGAGCTTCTCAGGGCTATCAGAGAATGTTGTTGATAATATGCCCAATTTTCTTTGCAGTTTGTGAGTGGTAAACAACCTGCTTTTAGGACAGCAAGCAGCCTTAATTCTGAATTTTGCCCAGGCATAATAGTATGGGGTTCAAGTACTGTGTTCTCGTGCTTGGCTGGATACGAATTTCCTTGAACATTGATTGCATCACGTATTACACATGGGTGAGTCAGGGATGTTGCGAAATATTTCCCAGTTACGGGTAACAGTAAATCCATAGCAGAATGTGAGTTATGCTCTCGTGCTAAGTGCTTCTTCTTATGACACCTGCTATGTATAATCATTTCACAAACCTTATCTGATTATTTAATTTTGCCCTGTGTGGCTTAGCATGAATGGCTCCTCAGATTGATGATGATACAGATGTCTGTAGGGTCACTGCAATTTTTACGTTACAATTTCTGGGTTGTACACAATGATGTTTGTGCAGCTTGGTGTGATGCAAGGTAAAAACCACGATATGGCACAGATACTAAACATCTCTAATTTCTGATGATTTATCTAGTTCTTCTCTAATAAATAGCTTCACCAAGTCAATAAAGATGCCAGCTTCATAAGAAAAAAGATAAACAATTTAAAGAAAACAAAAGGACATAGCCTATTTTACTTGACAGCACAGGCCTACAGTTTTTCAACATTTCTAGAATGCCTAGGAAGATACAAAAATTCCTTAATATTGACTTACAGGTTATCCACACCGTTGTGAACTTTAAGTTTCCCGCCTCTTATTGGTTTTAAGTTTCCTGCATCTTACTGGTTTTCAGAAATCTCTCTGCTTTTTTGGGATTCTTGATGCCAGCATTCACATCTTTTATTATGAAAATGTAATTATTCCCTTGTGGCCACCACCTTGGATGGTTAATTTGGTGGTTAATTTCCAGTTTGTCTTAGTGGTTACAGAAATAATTTGAATTTGCTTCCCTTTTGTGTAATCAAATCCATGGGATTATGTTGTTTACCTGAAAGTGTTTGTAAACTCATGCTTGCTATTAAGTGATTTTGCAAGCTGAGAAAATTATCCATGTAATACTTACAGATCTCACTCAGGAACATAGAGGATGTTAACACTGTTGGCAATATAGCCCCAATTATTAAATATCAAAAGTTTCTTTAAGCACAAAAATAAAATCTCACCTTTAGTCTCTGTTTTCCTCCTCTGTGCTTATTCTGCTCCCTCTTTGTCTAGTTTTATATCCAGCTTTTGTCTATTGTGTCATTGTGTTTGCAGTCACACATATTTGTATATTGTATTGCATTCACACATCACTGTTATTTTATGTGGCATTAGAAACAAGCATTTGCAGAGAAATATTTGTGGAGTTTTTTACCAAATGCTGTATTTTTTACCTCCTTCCTATTTAGAAAGACCAGCTGAGGCAGGAAGGCACCTGGGAAGCTCATCTGTTCTAAATGTCTGCTCAGAGACGAGTCAGTGAGAGCAGGTTGCTCAGGACTGTGTCCAGCTGGTTTTGAGTATCTTCAGGGGTGGAGCAGAGGGGAAGGATTACCTGTCTCAAAGCATGGACAGTGCTCTGCCTAATGCAGCATAAGATGATATTGGCCATCTTTCTATGATGATACACTGGTGGCTTATAATTTCAATGTTTAAATTTAAAGTGCTTTACGTTAGTACTAAATCTTTGTATTGTTTCTGTCCCAGTCTTCCTGAATAGATACATGTATATTCAGTAAATCCCCCAAGCACCACATCAAGCATACAGTTGTCATTAACTCACTGAGTTCCACCGTTGTTTTATTCAGAAACCACACTGGATCCATTTTCCTAAAATTGTTTTCCTCCTATTTATGTAACTAAATAACTTTCTCCTATCAGTCTTCCTTGTAAAATCTCAGTTGCAGCCTCCACCTGAAAAAGCTTCCTTGGTTCTCTATGCCTGTGTAAATTGCTGAATTTAATGTTTTTCTGCCCCTTCCCAGCAACCACCTCTTAAAAAAAGTAAACTCAGAGACCCTTTGCTTTCAAGCTGTTTTTCAGAAACTTCCTCATGACACCATTCCTTCTTCTCACTCTCCTTGCTGGGTCTCGGGGCCCTGGATAAGGCTCAGCAGCAGCAAACTGTGCTGATAACCATTCTTCGTTAGCAGATGGAACTGACAGTTTGTCCATGCTTGTTGCAGACTCTCACATTTGCTGCTTTCCCTGTTTTCCTTCACTCATGTCATGGTTGCCCAGGAATATCTAGCTCAAACAAAACCATGGGCAGTCATTTGCTGGCATTTTATTTGATTGGACCATAGTGCAGGAGGGTTTTCTCTAATTATTTTCTTAAAAAGACTCAGCAGATCAACTGCTTATTCTGTTGCTGCTTTCAGACACAATTTTCAAATGAATGTTACTGACACAGAATTTGGGATAGCTGAAAAAGGTGATTGCTGGAAAGATGAAAGAATAAGAAATTGAGGGATGTAAGAATCGGAGTCAAATTAAGGGCCAGCACTAGAGAAAAAAAGAAGCATGAAATTCATCCAGTTATCATGGAATGGCTCTATCTAGAAATTACAGACATGCCAACACAGCTAAGGTAACCAGACTTCCGTAATACCTCCTGGATTTCTGCAAGTTCCTTGTGGTATTTTGATACACTAACAAAAAAATGCCTTCTTGGTAGCCCGATGGCCTTCAAATTTTTACATTACACTGAGGTGTAGTAAAGAAAACTAAAAAAGAAACCCTCATGTATTGCTCAATCCTGTTTTACAGATAAAACCTCCTTGCCTGATCTTAAAGCCTCACCAGCTGTCGCTGAACCAAGAAGTACATTATCAGTGGGATGCATGATTTATTTTTAACAAAGACCCAATGCAAACATGGGAATTAGAGCATGTATGATATGATAGGATTTTATATATGTAGGCAGTGTTCCAGACAACCTATATTATCCTTAGAAATAGCATTTGAAACTTTTGTATTATAATTAACAAGTTCTTCCTTGAGAAAAGCCTGGCTTATCCCAGAGGGCCTGTGTAGCCACAGTGGGAATCTGGCAGAAAGCCAGGAAGAAAACTGCCAGTATTGTACTGTACTTGCCCTGCAGAGATGAATAGTCTTCCTTGTCCTCAAGGTGCAAGCAGGTGAAAGAACAGGCTCCTCCTCTTATCAGCTGGGATTTGCTGAGGCTTAGAGTTTATTAAATCTGAAGACCTGCTGAGAAGGGAATTCCAAGCTCACACAGAGGCAAAAAAAAAAAAAGCAGAAAAAAGGTTCTTGTGGGAAGAAAGCCAAGCTCTGGCAACAATGGTAAAACAACATCTCTACTGCCCTCTTCCTAGGATGGTGAGGGCTGCTGGAGTCTCTCCTCTAGACACTGAATCTGTAAAAAGGCTTTTTAATAAAAGATGAAAGCAGCAAAAATATTTCCTCCCCAGCCTACTGGTTAGTCTTATCATTAAGATAATATATTAATATATATCTATAATCATCCAATGATGTGCCTATCTATCTGGTTGATAGGATGTAATTAGCTGCTACTTAATTAAGCATATGCAAGTAATCATTTCAGACTTGTGGATTAAAGAATGCATCACAACACCACTGTGGAACCCCTGTAGTGGAAGTGATCTGCCATAGTTATGGGCTCAAGTACTTTTTTATTTTGCAGGAGATGCTTTGAAATTCAGGGATTTGGGGCAGCTGTTTTATTTGTTTGCCATTTGAAATACTAATTTTTATTACTCCTATATGCTACACACACTCAAGTTTATAAATAAAAAAAAATAATATTTTTTTCAAATTGCTGCGAAATTATTTATATGAATTATAAGCATTTAAAGAAATTTTCAATGTATGAAAAGCATTAAATAAAACTAAAACTGGGACAAGCCACCAAACCTTTAGTGTATATATATATATATATATATATATATTTGAAATTTAAATACAGAGGAATGATGCATCTTGAGCAAAAATCTCCCCCAAAAAAACATTGTTGCTTAATTTCCTCTTTGGAAATTGCCTTTCAAAGGAATGCTGATGCCTACCATAACACAAATTCTAAGAAGGGAGCAGAACTGATGTCTTCATTCTGAGAAGCTTAAAAAATGCCTAAAAAGATCTGGAAGGTGCAAGGATAACGAGAGTTATAGCTGCTGATAGACCTTGTTGCTGAGCTGGGTGGTGAAATGCGGGAGAATACCCTTTGTTGCTTGAAGAGTGGTTGTGGTTTGCACTCTACCCAGCATGCTGCAGTCAGGCTCCTCTGCTGCCGACTGAAATGCATCGTACCCTGGGGTATTTCAGTCAGCAGCAGAGAGCAAGCTCTACACAGCAGTCATGGCGTACATCAGGATGCCAGTAAATATATACATCTACGTGTTTGCACACTGTAGACCACCTTTTATCCTCATTATTATTTTAGGCATGATAAAAAGTAGGTGGCACTTGAATATTCGTGCTTGTTGCCATAAAATCCATCCATTTCTAAGTTATCATGGTAAGAGTTAAAAGACTCAAAAAAAAAAAAAAAGGAGGAAAAAAAAGAGAAGTTTTTGGCTTCTGGCCAGATGTTGACAATGGAAAGAGGGCAGCTCGCCCAGCACTGCCTTCTGATGCTTTTCAGGTCACTCGTGATTCCTGCACTGACAGCACTTATAGGCTTATGTGCCCATGCGTGGTTGTGCAGAGAAACCTCAGTATAGTCTCTTCCATCAGTGGGATCACTTGGGCAGTAAAGCACTTTGTTCAGGATACATCAGTGCAGCATTACTTATGACCATTAAAAGAAAAGAATATGGGCAGAACAATTTGACCACGAAAGGTAAATAAAGGATTATGAATGAAGAGAGGCTGAGACTGAAGGAAAAGATTTCTGAACTGTGACAAGATCAATCTCCTAGTTCATGTAAATTAATGAGAGAAGAAAAGAACATGAACTGAAAAGACTTCATTAACTAGCTACTCATTAGTAGAAAAGACCGGTGCTGGGAACATAATGAAGAGCAGCATATGCGACGTCCAATACTGCCATATTTTCCTATAGAAAACTCCCCTTGACCTTAGAGATTTTTATTGGAGAGTGCAATGGTCTTGCTTATAATTTTCTTAAAGGCCTTGCTTTTGTTTTCTTGATTTTCACATAGATCAAGTCTGTAGAGATGTCTGCATATAACTAAATATTTATGTCATCCACAAAAGAGAAACAAAATTGAACATGGGAATAAATTGTATGTTTTATTGACTAGAAGGAGCATGTAAGGCAGCAAATGTACCCTATTTTACCTGAAATACAAAAGGATATATTATAATGTTACAAGAAATCAAGAAATTCATGGCCCTTGACTTTGTAGTTAACTAAAAGATTTAGTGGTGATTTTGTGTGATGAAATGACTACTTCATTTTGAAGTATCAAGCTCTGAGTGCAGAATTTGATGGATTTAACTACATGGAAGGTACTGTGCTCCCTGTTTTCCTGGAGTTAAAGCTCTGGGTGCCAAGGACAGTCAGACTTCCCCTGTCTGCATGGGCCATCACTGGTCATGGGAAGCTGGAGACAGTTAGTACCAGTAGGCACCAAAACTCCCTCATCTTTTCCAGAATGTCAAGGCTCTCAGTGCATCCATGACCTTTTTTCCCTCCTTGGAAGTGCATGGCTGAGAGAACGATGTCATAGCCACCTTTTTTTCCACATAACAGGTGGAGGGCTGGAGTAATTCACACAGAAGACTCCTTTCAGCCTGAGATATCTTGAAACCAAACTTTCCTGACAAACATTTGGAAGATGGGAATCCTCATATTTTACCTAGAAATTTTTGCTGATCTGTTTGCTACTACCAACAATGAAGGAAGAGGAAAGAAAACTCCGTACGATGGAGGTTCTTCCCTGCTTAAATACTGATGGCTTACTCAAATAATTAATTATACCGGCATAATAAATGCATTGAAAACTGACTTTTCAGCTCTAATCAAGTATGGCATCCTGGGAAGCTTGAAATATATCTGATTTTACAGCTGTAATGAACATAAATCATTCATGATTGTTCTTTATGATGAATGCTAGATAATGCTTATCTCCTTCCCATAAACTCTTTCCTTCCAAAGATCAAAAGGTTTAAAAATATCTCCTTTGTCCTCTGTACAAAGTAAATATAAACCAGGTGATAATCTTAAAGTGATATTGTTAATGTTTTGAATTTTAAAATTCCTGGTTAAAGGTACAGACATACGAAATGAGAATAGAGGTGAAATTGTTTGATAGTGAGAGAGAACTTACTGTGTATATACCTGCTTGATTATATGTGCAGGAAAATAGATTTTTTTCTGCACTTATTACCACTATTAGTTTTAACAAATATCTATGGAATATTGGTCCTTTCAAAAGCTCCCAGTTTATAATTTCTAGAATACAAACATTTTGACTGCAAGTGATGAGTCATTGCACTGTTTGACCAAATAGGCCAGGCTAAGCAGAGATTTATTTATTCTGAACTTCTGTGCTGAGGTCTGTAGATGTACAGGAGGAACTTCAGCCTTCTCTTCTATTTCTGGCAGGGCAGTCTTATCAGTTACAATGCTCTGAGTCACATGAGCTCAGTGGTGTTGGTGGGCAAGGGTCACTGTGGGAATGATGGAATGTCAGGTACTATCCTAGAGGTGAGTCCCTTGACAGCATTTTTCTGTTCTGCTTACATCATCAGCAAATAGTGCATCACCTTTGGAGCTGATGTTGGCAGAGAAACAGCAGCTGCTGAAACCCTACCTCCCTGGGATGCACGGTCTGGGGGATGGGGGTGATTTTGGATCAGATCCTCTGCGGCTCTGTGAAGGTCCACGAGGAAACTTGGCCATGGCAAATTTCAGGTATGGTCCTGGTGTGTGTCCTCCCACTGGCTTTCATCCAGAAGGAGTCTGTTTCACATGATTCAAGAGGCAAACCCAAGTACAGTGAGGCCAAACAACTGGCACATTTGTTTTGAGAATAAACTCTTGAACTGAAATAAGAAGCTAGGGTGGATGAATGTGGGATCAAAATTAAAGCAGTTTCCTTGAGAAAATTCCCTGTGAATAGAAGAATGTGGTAGAGAAGGAAACAGTTTACTTGAAATGTTTTTCTTTTCTCTTTGTGGGATAGGGATACATAGTCTTTGTGCACTGGGCTTGCCATAGTGAAGTACCCTGAGAAAAATTATTTGGCATGGCCTCAGACAATTTGAGCTATATTTACAGATGAAGAGACTGACTGAAAGACTTCCTAAGGTGCTGGAGCTTTCCCTCTCCCCTTACATCTATTCCAGTGGACACAGGACGCACAACACATGCAGAGATCTCTGTGAAAGGGATCAGATGCCACTGTGCTGTATCATCTCCCAGCTCATTCAGCTCTGGATCAGGCCCTCAGAGTGCTACACTCAGAGCAGTTTATAAGCCACATGGTAGAAGTCATATAGAAGAGAGCTTCTTAGCTGAAGATAGGCCTTCCAAGATCAGGAGTGAATGTGGAAAAGGTCACTAGAATAAATAAATGCCCCCAAAGCCCAGACTGTCAGAATGTTAATGTGCCATTTCTATGACAAGAAATTACAGGTTTATGTCTCCCTTCCATAGATACATAAAGATACTGTGCAGAAGTAGAGACAGTGTTCTCTAGAGAAGTGTAAACATTCCATGTGCATGACTGCGGGGAAAAAAAAAGTCCACTTATATTTTCCAAATCTAGTTGCCTGAAGGTAGGTCTTAAATCTGTACTTAAGTATCTCTATGAAAGTAGGTCGATTTTTCAGTTATTCTGGCTAGCTGTAGTTTTCTGGCTGTGGAAGCACTTTTTACTTTAAAATATCTGTCTGTTTGAATCTTCCTGTTTTTACATGGATTTAGATGATTAAAAAAATATTTTGAAAACTCTCTAAGGACCTTTACAGAAATTCCTTTTTGTACTACCAAATTTATTTCCCAACAGTCTAACTAGAAATATTGATCTCCTGTGATTATAGAGCTCTCTGGTTCTACAGAAAGATAAAACTTCCTAGTGATTTATTTCTTGCTCCCTTCAATACTATTTCATCCAGATAAGGGAACGTCAAAAAAAAAGTGTTGGATCAGTATAAATCTGTCAAGCCCGAGATTATTCTATAGTAAGAATGAAGGATTAAAGGAAAAAAGTAAGGTAATATTAATATTATTAATAATGTTAATCATAAGGAAAAAAGAGTTGGTGTGGTAGTAGCTTTGTTTCCACAGGAATCATTTTTTTCAGCAAAGATATCTATTGAGACTTGCATTAAATTGCCAATTTTGTCCCGTGCATTTTAGCTGTGTTGCTCCTAGCATGGCATGTGATTGGGTACAATATTACTTTTTAAACTGCTGTATGAATTAGCTAGGGATGTGTAGGTGGGGCCAGTTTGGCACATGTACTTTTTCCATGTCCTTATCTTAGAAGACTCTGGAAGAAAACTTTGATACTAGTCTCAATCATATGTTGCATCACAATGATTATTTAGGAAAAAGATGTCCTAAGAAATGTGGTTTCTTACTGGCAGAGTTGGAGGTTTCTAAGAAAAAAACCAAAATGGTCCTCAATGAGGAAGTTAAAATTTACTGAGAATTAAAATGTATTTCTAATATATTTCTCTTATTCTTAGAATGCATGAACGCCTAATGATGCCTTCTTAAGCAAATTTTGTATGTTCTATTGGGTTCAATTAAAACAGTCCACTTCCATGCTTCAAACAGTTGTCCTCTGCCCTTTAAGGAATACTCCAGCACCAACCTCAAAGCCATATTCACTGTCTGTACACCTCAAGCTTGGAGGATGAATTCCTGCTTGCCTAAGGTATTTTCACCCACTGTCCCTGCTAAGACAAGCTGCCTGCTTGGGTATGGCAAGCACTGAGTGCTAAAAAAGGCAAGGTCTAACTTTCAAGTCTAATTTTCCTCCTGACAGGTGTTGCCTACACCAAGCAAAACCTTGATGAAGCAGCTGTGCTGTGCTGTCTGATGGAAAATTATATTTACCGGCGTCTGCAGACAGCAAAGTAGGCATGCTGTGGAATACACTTCTGCTTTGGCACCTCACTCTGCCAACCTATTTGACATGACAATCTTGACATGTCAAGATGTCTCTCTACATCACCTAAAAGGAGATTGATGGATAGTGGCTGAAATGGGGTGCACTGTAATTTGCCAACAGATGAGCAGTTGCTCTAAGATTCTTCTGGCTGTTCAGCTCCGTGGGGTTTTTTTCATATAACAGTCCATCTGCCTGGACTGAGTGTGTTGCAATCAGCTATTTTAACAGTACACAGTTTCACAATGAAGTTTCATGTAGACATAAAAGGGGAAGCAAGTTCAGTGTGTTGCAGTTCAGTCAGTTATAAAACCCCCTGATCTCCTAAGGGACTTTCTTTCTATACTTCTTTGCTATAGAGCATTAGAAGTAAAACAGATGTTATCTTAGAAGTGTATTTAAAAAGGAAATAAAACAGAACATTGCATTTTGGGGTAGGACGGACACACAGGAAGCTTCAAACTTGTTAGAAGACATCAAATTTGCTGTACCTGGTCAGCTGCTGTATCTTTGGAGGTAAGAACTAAAATATATTATGCATTATGTAAATGTATGACGATGTTACCCTTGCTTATCAAAGTGGCCGGCTTCTGTCTGTGTGGGTTCAATGCTAGAGGGTAAAACGAAGATGTGCTTTTTCTGTTTTGAATGCATGTGTGTTTGGAGAGTCTCAGCCACTGTCCACATGCAGTTTCTGCTGCCTTAGGAAGTGATGAGAACATTTCAAAGGTGCCAAATTCAGAACCATGACCGACTGTGATTGCAATGTGACTCCAAAATGAAAAAAACCTACATTGTTCCTCTGATATTTCTAAAGACTTTCAGAAAATCTGACTAAAAATGTTTTTTTGAATATTTTTAAAGGGAGTCTTGCTAGGTGTGTTGCTTTTATCATAATTATGGTATTGTTATTGAACTTTCTGCATGTATTACTGTACTACGTGAACAAAGTCCTCAAAGCAGAATACTCTCTTTGTAGATTAGAAACAAAAATAGGCACTAAGAGATGAATATAGGCATCATATTTAAAAAAAAAAATCATAGAAGAAAAAGCTGAGGCTTCTCTGAAAACACGATGATGTTAAAAAGTATAAACAACAAAACTTTATCATTGTGTTTTCCTGATTCACAGGAAGTTTTCTGGTTTGCTGCAAATTCACAGTTTGACATGGGTGTTCATGCACGTTGTGCACCCATTATTCCTCTCCTTTTTATGCTTTACAGCAAAGGTGACTAATGTTTCAATGCCAGTTTGTGGACCATTTCACTCACTCCTGGGAAACATCTTCAGCCTTTTCTGTCTTTCTTTCTTTACCATTTATTGTTTTCAGTTCTAGAAAGAGTAGTCTCTTCTGTAGGAGTGCACATGAATTTATTGTCCCTTTACTTCAAATACTTAGATACGAAATATTGTAGTTCATGCAGTTCAGTCATGATAACAACTAACAATTCATTAAAATAAACGCAGGCATCCAGAAACATGAAATGATTTCCATCCCAGGAAGAAAAAACAAAAAAGCACAGTGTAGAAAAATCATGTAGTCAAGTCCTCCTTATGAATGTGGAGTCTTATTCTTTCCAGCCTCACATTTTGTGCTGTTGCTTACAGCTGTGGGTATGAGATGTAAAATGCTATCCTACTGGATTGATGTGATCCTAAACCCACTTTGTGTGGGTATATATGATTAAGAAAAAGTAGAAAATTATGAACAAGGCTTGCACTTGTGAATTTGAAAGGAACTTGAACTGATGAAACAGTATTTGAGAGCTCAAGAAGCTGTATTTACCAGCATATGGTTTTCATTGTATTTTTATGGAAGCATGTCTCCCCAAACTCCACTTAAAGATACAATAGCACTCAAACATACACTCAGAATGTACGTTTTTCTAAGTGAAAGAAATCAGGTGCTCCAGAAGCTCACTGTCATCCATTCAGCGTGATTAAAAATGGGTAGACACTTGTATAACAAGAACTTTCAATAGTAGGGTAGACATATAAAGTATAATGTGTTCTTTGCAGAAGATGTCTTTCCTCACTTGCTTCCTTCAGCCTGTCTGTCAAGGAGATTCCCTCATACTCTTGAAATACCGGATTATTATCCTCTCAAACCTAGTCACTTCCCTTGAAACATGGGAGAAGTGCTCCTATCTTTCCTGCACCTCTTGAACTGTTGACGTGTAAATAAGGAAGATGAGCAGGACTTCTATTTTCTTCTGTGGGAAGACCAAAAGATCACAGTGAAGAGAGCTGTGGGCAAGGACAAGAAGAATTTGGCCCATGACCACTGCTGAAAGAGCCTCACAATGCAGCCCCTCAGGTCCCAGATCTTCCAGAGCAGCAGCAGCAGGGAGAGAAGTGACACACACAGTGGGCAGCATTTGAATGCTGGTGCAAAACCACCTCTTAACTATTCCTCTTCTCTTCTGCCATGGGCAAAGTGGGCCAATTCCTACCTCAAATAGCAGCCACTGCTACTGTAGAATCCTAGTCACAGAGCAGCCCATGTTGGAAAGGATGAGATTACGCAGAAGGTGGTCCAATCCCATCTTGAAAACCACTGGTAAATGAGGCTCCACCATCTCACCAGGAAGGTTGTTCCAGTCATTGTTCTCACTGTAAACAATTTAATTTTTAATTTGAGATGAAACCTCTTTCTTTTTATTCCAGGAATCATTCAAAAAACATGCTAATGTGGCACTTAGGGACATGGTTTAGTGGGGAACATGGTGGTGCTAGGCTAATGGCTGTGTTCAAAGACCTCTTAGAGGTCTTTTCCAATCTAAACGATTCTATGTCTCTATTCCAGTGTAACTTGTACTTTGCCACTCGTCTTATCCATGTGCCTGCTTGCGAAAGGAGAGCCTCTATGTTTGCAGCTGCAAATACTGGCATACTATGATGAGCTGTCCCCTATCCCCAGTCTTATTTTCCCCAGGAAGAAGAGTCCTAACTCCTTCAACCTCTCCTCACAAGGCAGGTTTTCTGGCCCCTTGATTATCTTCATGGCCCCCCTCTGGGTGCTCCCCAGTCTGTCCACATTCTTGAACTTTGGCAACCAGAACTGGACACTCCAGATGCAGCCTAATAAATGCTGAGTGGGATGATCATATCTATATCTCAGCCAGCAGTGCCCTCGTGGATGCAGCCCAGGGTCCGATTTGCCAGAGTTTCACGTCTGGCTCATGTTCAGCTTGTTGTCCACTGGGACCCCCCAGGTTTCTCTCAGCAAGGCTGTTCCCCAGGCACACAGATCCTGGCCTGGGCCGGACTCTCTGGTTATGTCATCGCAGGGCAGGAACTTGCACTTGTCTTTGTTAAGCTTAATACTCTTATTGCTGGCACTCTCCTCCAGCCTGTCCAGGTCTCTGTGTAAGATGGCTTTTCCTTCTGATGTGTCCACCTTACCACACAGTTTAGTGTCATCAGCATTACCTGTACCCAAGCCAAATGAGGTTCAGATTCCAAACATCCGTTGGTTTCGGGCATTAAGGAGAAGCTCTGCTTATCCACATGCACAACTCATTATACTCCCTCCTTTACTATCCTGGTTTCCTTACACTGGCTCCACTGAGGCTTCCTGGGAGCTGTTTCACACCAGCCCCAGTGGAAGGTGAGATATGGGTCCTACAACACATGTGAGCTTACTCTCCAGACTATTCAGCTTGTTGGGATTCTTGCATCTGTGTCTGGCAATCTGAGGTGGATCCCAAACTTCACTGAAGGGATCTGTTTATATCTCCACAGCCCAGGAAAACGTGTCTTAAAACAGGGAAAAAATATTACAGATGGATCCACAGGATTTGAGTTCCCTCAAGACAGGGAGACTGTTATCTGGGATCCCATGTAATAAACCATTTAAAACTCAAGGTATACCCTGTGATAAGATTTGAGCTCCAATCACCAGCTGCACAACTTTAATGCCACTCAGAGCCTTGCACAGAGATCTGAAAGCCAGACATATTGCAAACGATCTTGTCTCTTCTGTGAGTTTCCATCCCCTCCTTTTACAATGCAAAAGAATGTTCCTCTCCCCACTGAAGTGTGATTCCAGCAATCCTGGGATCACATGTTCTTTCTGTTTTCCATAGCAACTTTTTATCATATTCAGGTTTTTGTATAGGAAGCAATTTATGATATCGGTTTGTGTACACTTCCCAGGCTTCTTAAGCGTTTTGCTTATCCTGAGCCAAGAACTCCCATTCTGTTTTCCTGCTCCCAGACTGTAATCTGGGGTCTTTATGCAAACATTGTCACCATCTACAAGAATTATGACCTGGCAAATTTGCTGCCACACACTGGCAATACCACTGGATCCTTCACGTGACTTTAAGCATTCATCCTGCCTTTAGGCTTTCTTCTGGAGAAGTGAACAAGAACCCCAGGCAAAACATATGAATTTTTAAGATCATCTGACAGTAATAAAGACCATGTCAGATAGACAAAGCATAAACTAGTCAGTCTTCTCTCTCTATCTCCACTAGGCTTACATAGAATGTAGTCAGCTCCCATTTCCAGGACAGTAGCCACACAAGGAAAAATCTCTTTGTTCACCTCACATGCAAAATCCATCAGATCAGAATTGTAACAAAAAGTTATGCAGTTATTTTCAGGCAGAGGGAAGTGAGATCTGAATCTAAGGAGCGTGAAACCCAAATATTGAAAGACTTTAGATATAATTTCTGTGCCCTTGGAATCCTGGTGTATATGTGTGTCTGTGGCACGGAAGGGAGATTAAGAGAAGAGGAAGGAGAAATCAAAATTAATGAAATCTGCAATCCTTATCAGGTCTGAAATGCAAAAATTAAAGGTGACCCAATTGCATGACTGCTGGAGTGATGGCATAATAACTTGACAGAGGTATATATTATGTTAAGTACTAGGATAAGAGAGACCAGAGTTATATGCACCTCCCTATTGCATTCAGGCTCCCAACACTGCATATGAAAACTTCAATCAGATTTCTTTGTAGAGCTGGGAATAACCAGATTACTGTGACAGACCTTGCCAACTTCAGAGGGTAAGCCTGTAACTCATTCAGCAGGACACACAACTCCTGAGCACAATGGGAGCCTAATATTTTTGAATTTGCCAGTCCTTTTGTTTCTACTCCTATCTCAGACAGTGTGCTCCAAAACTCTTAAAATAAGTACAGCAGAATGCAGTGCAAAGAAATGAAACCTTTGGTTTCATTTCTCTCATGCATCACTTTATGGCAAAAACGACTCACATCTGGGGAGTAGGAAAGATTGAAGTGTCATGTGCTACCTGAACACAACCGCCTTTGACTTTGTTGGCTGAGCAGTGGACAGGCCATATGTTACATTTCCACTCATTTCTCAGAATCCACATTAAAAATAGCATACCAATAAATGTATAGCAATTCCAGATTCAAGCCAGCCAAAGTTAGTAGTGACTTTGCAATAAAGCCATCTGGGCCATGGATGGCTGGGGGAAGGGAACAGTCCCTTTGCACTGCAAAAGAGAGGAACAGAAGCAGAGGAGAGAGGAGGATGAGTTGATAATCTGAGTAGCTCTAGTACTCGGCTAAGAGTTCTGAGGGGGCACCCTAATCAGAGCTAAAACCTAAAGCAAGACAACAGCAGCAAACCTCAAGGAGTACCAAGCCCCAAACAGGATTTTTTCCCCTCTTATGTAAACAGATCACTTTTCATTAATTGCTACTGCCTGTGGGAAATCTCACACAACTGGCAGCATCAGAGAAGATGAAACAAGTGTTTGGACACATCAAATTCCCATTAATATTTCTGTCTGAAGGAAGGTTATTTTTCCTCCAACCTTCTTATTCTTCTTAGAATGGAAGTGATTCCTTGTCCCAAGAAAAGTCGTTTCTCACACCTAACATCTGTGAAAAGTCAGTATCTGTGCTTAGACAGGATTTGCATAATTATTATTAGTGCAGTGTTCTGCACTAGCAACTGTGACACATAAAATACTTCATTAAGTATTATTCATTCTTGGAAAAGATAAGCTGAGCAATTGACAGCAGCAGAGGATAGTACAGCGTGTGCCAGAGAGATGCCACCTCTTCATTCACAGTTTGTGGGAAGGTGTTCCCATTCTGGGACTCCATCACAGCACGAGTTTTGAAAGAGACAGGCAAATTGTCAAATAACTGGGACATATTTTTGTATCTACAGAAACAGTACCCATTAAGGATTATAATTGGGCTAAATAGTAAACGAAGAAAAATATTTGCAATTAAAGCAAAGACAAGCTATTTGTTTCTCAATCACACCAGATGTTTTGTATTATAGAAAGAAAAAGTAATTTTAATTTTAATTTATTTTCAATTTGTGTCTCCTTTCTCTTTGCTGGACTAAACAATTTCTTTATGACATCTTTCTCATTGATCGTATCCTTGACATCTGTTGAAAAAAAAGAGACACAGAAATGAACTTAAGAACAGTTTTGGTGGTAGTGGAGCTGCTAAAGCTTGGGCAAAACATTTATTGATATGCAAGTGCATGTGTGTCCTTGCTAGCAAGTCTTGTCTTTAATTACTAACCTATCTGAGCAGCTTTTGAAACTCAGCTGCCTGCTCAGAAAGTGGAGAGAGTTAGTGACTGTTGGAACCCAATTGTGCCTTTGCAGAAATGCAATGGAAACTGATTTCAGAGCTAGTCATACGACTAATCCCACAGTGAAAGAGCTGGAGTACTTCTGAAATGTGCATTTTCCTATGCATTGGACTGAAATATGTCTTTTCAAAAGTACACTGCAGATTTCTACATCCAGGGTGATCAGTTTAAGATTCTTTTATAGCAACTGGAGGGTGATAAGCAAATCTAGGGCACAATTCACCTCATTTTGATTTAGGTGTCTAAACCAAGCCGGATGGCTTTTGCCACTGACATTTTCATGTCTAAAAGTGAGAGACAATTAATTCCATCCTGATCACAATGCAGAAGTGCAAAGTGCAAATTTAATTGTCTGAGATTTTTTAGTGAAAAAGAAACCACGCCTACAGTTGTTGATTAGTCTGGAACAGAAGGGCTGATACTCTCGATATGAATCTCAAATCAATATAGTTCAGAGGCAGCTGACAAACCACACACAACAAAAGTTGCTTCAAAGCATATGAGAAAAAGGGGGAAACACCTTGGCTTCTTAATGAAATCCAGGGCAAAACCAGATATATTTAAGTGTAAATTATTACAGGAGCTATTCCACAGTAAAGCACTTCTTGTCCCTCTCTCCACAAGTCACTTGACATTGGATGCATTGGACATGACATATGTTATGTTACACAGAATATGCTTTGATGTGACTGAGTTAACAGCACAACAGGGAGATGAGATGATCACTCATTAACTCAAGTCCTCTGGAAAGACCGAGACACTCTTGTTCATGGCCAAATTGGAAACAACTCTGCAGCTATAACAGACTTACGAGTGTAAGCACCATTCAGTGAATTCATAATGAACTTTTTGTAATTAACTTCTTATCATTTTTCTGTCTGCTGGTGCTTCCTTGACTTCGGAGAAGGATGCTGTCAGAAGGTTATCTTTACAAAATCACCTACCTTTGTGGAGACCTGAACTCTGAGCTCTACAGCAAGAGTTTGGCCAACGAAGTGGTATATGAAATGAGGTCCATTAATTATTCTCCTATGGATGAAGCACATGGAAAAAGCCTCCTTCAGAGATGCAGATCTGCCGGCAAGTGCATTTCCTCAGTCTGCTCTAGAGGTAGCAAGCACAGCAGAAGGCAGAAGGATAATCTCCCACAGCCTGCACCCACAGGGCAGCCATCTCCAGCTACTCATGGCTGTGAAGGGCTGACAAAAAAGGTCACCTACCTGGTTCCACCTTCCTGCAAAAGCATTTGCAAGAACTACAATGATTTGCATATAGCTGGGGACTACGTGGTGCCCATCAGCTCAGTCACGACAGATTTTGCTTGTGACAGTGGCATAGGCCCCTTCTTGGAGTCCTCAGAGATTCCTCCCCCCATGGAGTCCATGAGGGTCCCCCCCTCCGGCGACACCATCCGAAAGCCGGGCCAAGGCTACTCCTCGTGCTGGAGACTGACGAGCTTGGGGCCAAACCAGCAGCCCCTCTCCGACTCGGCCCTGAATGACTACCTCGAGCAGAAGCTGGTGGAACTGTACAAGCAGTACATCATGGATAGCACAGCAAACAGGGCATCCCCCACTCAGATCCTGGCCTCGGAGCTTATCATGGCCAACGTGGATCAAATCAGCATGCAGATATCACGGGAAAGGAACATGGAGACCATGAAGGCCAAAGACATTGTCATCAGCCGCTTCCTACAAATAGCCAGTGAGAAGATATCCTCAGAAATGAGCACACCTACTCTGCATATTTCCCAATATAGCCACATTAGCACTTAGTGTTTGAATGACTTACGTTAGAAAGTTTTTATGTTCTGCAGAGTCAATGTTCTTGTGATACTTTTCTGCTTCATAAAAATACATTTATTGTCTACCACTTAAATTAGACCTTCCAGTATGTATTAAATAAATAAAACTACCTATAGTGTGCAGTCCCTACTGTGGACCAGATGAATTTTTGTTATAAAAAATTTTATGAGTAAGCCTCAGGCATTGAAAAGGTTTCATAGAAAAATGACTAAGAGCATATGACACTCTCCCAGGTGCTCAGGTGTTTGTTTTCTTCCCCACATGCTTGATATATCACTGCAAACTTCCTCTCTCTGGCATCTGCCAATCTACCCCTGAGTCTGTGCTTGTGAAGGCTTACACTCGAGCAAGGGCAAGCACAGTGATGACAGAGCCACATAAATACTGAATTTGGGATATCATCTAATTCATCTCTCTGCCCCAAATGGCGTTACTTATGACATCCCTCACAGAAGTTTTTATAATTTGTTCCTAAAGATATCAAGGGATAGACACTTTATGGTTTCTCCTATGCTAACCCTAATTATTTAACTGGTATCTTCCTGTTCAAGAGTTACCATCCCTTTTTTTGAAGCACAGGCTATGTTTCCAAACAGAAATCATCATCAGGAGTGTGCATGTGTGGTTTGCACTGACCTGAACCCTGACAATGAACACTGGAGATCTGTGATCACAGACAGACACCACCTTTGCCAGCTACTTACAGACCTGCAGCTGTGGAAAGGTCATGTGGAAACAGGGGTGATAATAAAGTCTGTTGGATTAATGCAAACAGTAGCTTGGAATGGAGAAGGGAAGCTGAAATGGGGTGCTTAACAGCATGGGTGACCACTTCTTTTGTTAGGATTTGCTACTGTGTATTACAGGTCAAGGTCATTTGAACCCAATGAATTTCTAATGGGGGGTCCAAGTCCTAAAAAAGAAGAAAAAAACCAATACCCGGAGATGCCTTGTGGCAAGGATTGGTACTTATTCTGAGTCTGTATGATGTATAACATACTGACAATGCTAATCCATCACTGGTTGAAGTTTAAGTATCAGTATAATAAAATACTAATTTATATTAAATATTCATAAAATGTTCTCATGTTATTGTTTCCTTTCTTTTCCACAGTGTTGTTTTGGCCTTCATGTGCTTTTTTTTTTTCTTTTTCTTTTTTTCTTTTTATTTTTCTTTAAACATGCTTTTATGTATATTTTAAAAACAAAGGTAAGGTGGTAAACGTGTCAGTTTATTCTATTCTGCTGTCTTTCCAGAGATTATTGGAATAGCTCAGCATAGTTTCCTGCTTGTGAAGGTATCCAAAAAACAGTTGCCATAAGAACCTTTGATTCTTGAATCCAGAGAGTGTACACCTGCTGCCATAGCAGCCAACCAAAATACAGGACTCCAAGATAGATAATTTCTGGCATAAAATATTTCTGGGCTGTGACCAAATGCTATTTACAAATAAGAAAAAAAGGTTATTTTTAAGACAAATACCATTCATGGTAACGCATAGGCAGACGCATCGGTACTACATGCCAAATCTATTACTAGCAATCTATGAAATGGCTTGCAAAGAACAGCAGAAGCAAAGAAATGTAGTATTTATGTCCTACAGACACACATCCAGGCTTTTCAAAACATGAGGCTTTTGTTCATGCCTATTGACATTCACATCACCGAGTTTTAGTAGCAAAAGATGTAGTGAAAAGCAACTTGCAGAGTTGAATGCATAAGTCAATACCCTTGCTGAAAGGCCCGGCTCCTTCATCAGAGGACACAATCGATTCTTATACTCAGCTCTCCCCACTCCACAGACCGTGTCCTGTGCAAACAAAGCAGCATTTTATAGTCTCTTCCTCAGAAATACAGAACTTCATTTCCCCTCAAGACCTGTGGGCAGCACCTGGTCACCACGGCCCCGTTCTCAGAACTGCTGCAGGAAATAGCGAGGGCAGCTGGAGAACAGAGGCAGTGAGAGCTCTGCCCAAACCTACAAGGAAACCTCCTCTCGCTTGCTGGGCCCACAGCTGCTGTGTCAGGGGGGCTGCAGCCAGAGCTGGGGGCTCAAGTGCTCAGAGTAACGTAGCAGTGGAGAAGAACAACAAATCATAAATGTACAAAAGCATGGCTCATGCGTATAAAGGGCATGTTTGATACTTATCAGTCAACTACAGACCATTCCTTTCTCATGCAGCTTTCTTCCAAACAAATCACTTACTTCAGTCACACTGACTTTCAAGTAAAGGTTGTATTTTGTATTGTCAGACTGACATTATGAATTTTAGTCATAGAAGGGTCATAATCATTGCAGAAGCTGATTTATTTTGGACAGAGAGCATCCACCACTTCTTCCCCACTTCTGGTTATTTTCTTTTCCCTGCCTAAGTACATTTCATACTGAACCCTGTGATGTACCTGTTTCTTACATGAATTACATACCAGCCACATCTCATTATCTGAAGCAGCTCCTGGATTTAAGGCAGTTTTTACATAAATATCTTTTTCTTACTTTCCACTATACTTGGATGAAAGTGCATATATATTTCTGTCCTTCTTCCATTTAAAACTAATCTTCCTCTGCACAGGCACTTCGCTATGTGTGCCTGTTTTCTGCTGAAAGCACTTGGATAGCAATTAGGCTGCTATTACCATGAGTCAGGTTGTTATCTAAAGAGATTATCATATTCTCTCTCCTTCTCTCTCCCTCCCCTCCTTTTTTGCCTCAGGGTCAAATGTTTAAAGAGAGAGATCCCAATTTTTTAGTAGCTCTCTTAAATAACCAATTTTTAGTCGGGGCATATAATTTCTTGACACAAGCTTGTCAAAATGGTAATGGAGTCCCAGTGGACTATGTGTTCTTTCCTCAAAATACTTCCTAATATTACGGTTATTTTAATATGACTAAGATCACTTAAGAAGGCAAAGAAAATTGTAATGAATATTTCAGTAACTGGTTGATATTTTGACCAACTCTCAAGAAACTGATCTGAGAAGAACAGTTTATAACCACCTTCAGCATACTCTAGCAGCTTCCTTAGGCATTTTTTTACAGAACTTATTACTCATTGCTGAAAACATGATTATAGCAGCTAGGAATTTTATTGTTTATAAATAGTGTGACTGTGCCCCCAAGAGTCTGAGCCCATCACTGTGGCAGATGAACATTACCTGTGGACTCCAGGAAGGCTGGATGTGCAGCGTGACACGAAAAATCCTTTTCAGGGGGAGAAAAGAGAAGCAAAAGGAGTTTTTCAGATTTGTTGGAACCTGTAAGTCTTATATTTGGGGTTAATCCCTTTGCCGGCTTTGATTTCTTGTCCATATGCAGAAGGACCAAGGGGGAGAAAAAGGGATGTAAAGTGCAGGCTGGGCTTTGTGCTGAATGTGACAGTGAGCATTTCATGCTCTGGTTGCTGTGTTCAAATGAAGGCAAAAAAATAAGCATCTAGAACTGAAATAAATGAAGTTCTGTAACACTGACTCCAGCCAGACATATTGCTCCTATTTCACCCTGGGGAAGGTGCTGAAGGGCAGGAGTAGCCTGGGACCTCCCAGCACGGGTGGGGTTGATGGAGCAGCCCAAAATTAATTTCATTCCCCTTCTACTCTCCTTTCAAAGGCTGGGGAGTTATTTAGGACTATCCTTCCCCTGAGCTTCTTCCTACCATGGATTTCTCTCAGAGACAGGACCTGCTGTGGATGTAACCAGCTGCCAGTATAAAGGGCTTCGGCAGGGAGGGGTAAAAGGGACTGAAGGCTTTGTTACCTTGGTTATCAAAATTTTTTACTGGGATGGATAGGGAAGACATCCCTTGTTCTTCAAGATTCAGGAGGGACAATTATCAGTTTAGGGAGATCAGATTTTACTGCAGATTTTAAACCAATATCAAGATATGAAAGGCTTGCAGCACTTCTGCTGACTGAAGTTAGTAAGTTGCCACTCACCTTGCTAAATGCAGCATATATGCCCATGACAACTGGTTTGTGTCCACTTGGCACCTCTGTGTTCACAGTCTCTGACAGACTCGTGTGATGGCTGTGGATGGTGCTCAGAAGGGAATTTCTCCATCTCCATCTGCATTAATTACACAGAGCATGAACACAACAAACAGCTTAAATCAGTGTATTGACACCCAGATCACCAGTGCTGGCCTCTGGTTGGTGGATCCACCTCAGCTAACATGGACCCAGTCCACAGGCAGTGTTGTGCTGGGTAAAACCACCACCAACTTAGAAGACCATTTGCAATTTAGAAATGTGTAGTAAAAAATGAGTAACATGTAAAGAAACAGAAGTTCAGGTCAAACCAGAATTATTCCGTGCACTGCAGTGTTACTTCTGCTTCTGCTGTACTGGGATGAGCTGGCTTATCGTCCCTCCAGCATTACTGCTGACAGGATTAGGATGGCTTTTCGGAATATTAAGCAGGCCTTACAAAGGGCTGAAGGGAACAGTGTTCCTGAGGCTCATTCTCAGACCTTCTTACATTTCTTTCAAGGCAAATCTTGAAGGAACTACTTTGCCTGAAGTGAAAATCCCCTCGAGGAATATTAGCAGTGCCTCATTGTGAGTTAACATCTGATTATTACCGAACTCTGTACTGCTGTTCCCCCAACATTACACTTCTGCTTTATCTTTCCACAAGGCTGGTCACTGAGGGCTCCTGCACTTCTACCATGCCAAAACCTCCAGCACCGCCCCAAGGCTTCCCTCTGTCCTCCTGCCATGCAACCCCATGTTTGGTGGTTTTACACACTGCACTCCTGCGTGCTCTCAGCTCCCCTTGGCCCTATAATTCCCCCTCACAGAAGATGATCCCCTGACAGCCAGGAGAAGGACCAGTAAGATGGCAGAGCCAGATACTGAGCTGGCTCTTCCCTCCTGTCTGGAAGGAAGCACTGGCAAAGTGGGAGGATGTTGGGGAGACTTAAAGGCTGGTCGTGGCTGTAGAGTTTCTGTGGTAGAAGTGCCCTCTCTACCCTAGTGGAGGTGGCGGAAGCCCTTTCAGCAGGGTTTGTGAAACATGCTGGAAGATGATGGGGAGCTGAGGAAAGAGGCTTCAGAATTTTCCCAGTGAAGACAAGCCTGAGGGGTGGCAGCATTTCCAGGCACTCCCTGTCCCTCTGTGTTTAAAAGACAGCAATCTCTCCAGCTTCACCCATGGCACTTTTCAAGCATAAAGAGTTGTGGCATCCAACTTGAGGCTTTCTTCACTCTCTCTGCAGCCACATCTGGGCAGGAGACATGAGGGACCTCTGGCCAGAGCAGTGCCTTACCAGCTGTGCAGGACAGCCGTGTTCCAGCCCACACTCCTTCTCCCTGGGGGTTATAATGGGGACTGGAAGCAGCAACAACCCGGGCACTCCACAACCCTCCTCCAGACCCTCACGCCTGCTTTCTCGGCTCTAACTACCAGGTATTTCTCTCCTTTGCTGAGCTTTGCTTGTTAAACACAAAGGGGGATAGGAGAGCTCTCTAAGAACAAGCAGCGGGAATGGGGAAGGTAAGAGTCACAGTGCCAGGTCATGCAGTGGCTTTTTTCCAGATTAACTTTTCTGTAACCAGAACTAGGACTGTAGGAATAAAATCATGGATGGCAGAACTGACTTTGGTATTTCCATGGACACAGTTCTCCAATGTTCAATTTTGCGTACAAACTCACTTGCCTGAAAGTGGATCCTGTTTGGAGGGGAGGAGTAGAGCAAGGAGAAAAAAGCAGTAATCGTTTTATCAATACCATTTTAGCACAGGGTGACAAATTCCAATGCATTTCTACATAGAAACCATATAAAAAGAAAGAAACATATTAAGCATGTTAGAGATAGGCTTAGCAATGGTAGGCTCACCAATTTTAAGAAGGTTAGTTAGTTCCATCACTTTTAAACCAATTAATCTCAAGGTTTTATGGAACTATTTAGCAAAAGCTGGCTGAAGTGTCACTTGAGAAGCCCAATGCTTGACTCAAGAGCTACAGCTGAGAAGTTAAAAAAAAAATGCACTGAGCAGTCATTTTTTCCATTAATAAGGTCATATTAAAAATGCACAGACATGTTCTTTAAAGTCTGGAGAAATCAAGCAGAAATTTAATTATTTGATTATATGCAACCAGAACTTATTACTTTAAAAAAGCATAATCCAACAGGTAGGGACGAGTTTGTCTATCAAAATATATTTCCAAATATCAGCCCAGAAAAGGCCAGTTAGTGATCACAGAATTGTAGAATGGTTTGGGGTGTAAGAGACCTTAAAAATCATCCAGTTTCAACTCTCCGGCCATGGGCAGGGATGCTGCCTACTGAATCAGGTTGCTCACAGCCGTATACAATCTGGCCTTGAGCACTTCCAGGAATGGGGCATCCCCAGCTTCTCTGCACAACCTGTTCCTGCGTTCCACCACCCTTACAGAAAAGAATCTCTTCCTAACATTTAATCTAAGGCTCATCCTGAGAAGACCTAGGCAATCACATATGAATGTGAACTAATTATTTAATATCAAAATTCAAGTAGCATAATTTAAAAAAAAGGGCACCTGCTTTTGTGTCCGTCCTTGGGAAAGAAGAGTTCACCAGGAGCTGGTAGAGGGCGTAACAGCTCTTACCGTACCTCCAAGATTAATTTTGGCTGCTTCACAGATCAGAAGCTTTTAAACTGCACATCTAGAAGCATCTATCCCTGACTTCTAACTCCTTTAAGAAATGAACCAAAGATTCCTTATTTTGTCAGCGTGTGGCACCTGCTGTGCCTTTGGTATTCACTGTCCACAGCCAGTTTTTGGCACTGAGACCCTGTGCTACTGGCTCACTCAACCCAGTCCAGCAGAGAGGGTTCTTTGTCCTCCCTGGTCACTGGAAATTCTTGTAGAGACCCACTTGTCCCATCCATTCTTCCCCAGGCACCATCCTTCCTCCTGGCTGCTCTGCCCCCTGCACAGTCCCTTTCCTGCATGCGCTTTGCTGCCTGAGTAGTCCCGGTTGTTGGGAAGTAGTGAAGGATGTGGTTCTCAATCCCAGCAATCCTGAACCTTTATAAAAAAACCCCACCATCAATCACCATAAGATTCACGATGTATTTCTGAGGAGTGACAGCACGCTCCTTGTCCATGGTTCCCAAACTAAGGGATGGGTTGAATGATAAATATAGAAGGAACAGGCGGCAGCAGTCGAGAGGCAGGATGAGCTGGCAGATGTAAACAGCTGATGAGACAATAACTCATACGGACCTAGTCAACATTACTTCTACATTCTTTCTGGTATATCCTGACTCTCTTATTATCCTGATTTTTAGATAGACATCCAGTGTCCTTACAACTGGGTTCATGATCCTAGAAAAAATTCCAGGTTCCTGCTTCCATGCCCCTTCCCAGATGACACTTATCCATCTTCTATGCATCTTAATATCTTTCAAATGCAGAGATAAATTTCCATACTTAACATAAGCATGGCTCAGGACAACTACTCTTTAATATTCACATTTACCAGGCACTGCATATATTACCACTCCATCCCCTTGACCGTGCTATTCCATTCACATGTAATGTTTCACCTTTTTCTGCAGAGAAGCTCCACAGTTTTTGTACCATAGTAGCCAATCCAGCCCGATTCCAGCCCATGTCACAAACACTGTACATTCAAGGTCATATGCAAATTATTTGAAACTATGGAATTGAATTTGCTATTAAGACATTCAACTTCATATAAAGCTACACAGTGCATAACAGAGAGATGTGAGACTTGGGTGGAAAAGTAGAGAGATATTTATTAGTGAAAGAAAGAACTAGTGGAGCTTATTTTTAATTCACAGAACTACTTTTGTTTTGCTTCAAACGATATTCTTCAGTCCCATAGCATCAATTTTATAGTTTTAAATCCAATGAGTCTACCAGCTCTTTGTAAACATTTGCTTTATCAATTTCTGTTAGCAGCCTTGATCTCTAAGCACCGGCCTTGTTATTTTCTTCCTCGTTTACTTTTTCCTTTGGCTATATCCCTTTGGCCTAGACAACTTTTAATGTGTTCTCCTTTGACATAAGGACATCACAAGTATGTTAGACAACTGAATCAATGGTGATATACGCAGCAACCCTAAGGCAGCAGTTTTTTTTTCCTTCTTCCTAATTTTAATTCAGGTCTTGACCAGCTAAACTTAGGAAAGAAGCTAAAGGTTTAGTCATTGGAAAAACAATTAAAATTAATCAATTAGAACAACTTAAGGTTCTTAGAACAAGTGTGGTAGAGTTTCTTATTTCTGTTAGGCTATGGTCTATTGTAAAAAAAAATCCAAACTAGACATGTAATCCAGAGGACTCCTGTGGAAAACAGAGACTATTAATAAACATGCTTTTGATGACTGGGGCAAAGTAGAATGGTACCTGCTAGAATAAAATTCATTCAATCAACTTGAAATGATTAAAATAATAAATTCATCCTTTTGTAAAATAATATATTACCTTTCAGCCAGAAACAATATTATTTACTAATTATTTCATCATATTTCTAAGATACTTGTGTAAAAATCAATTAATATGATGTCAGTTGTCATTACATACACCATAAGGGTTATTGAGCCATTGAGGTATGCAAAATGTGATCTTGCATTTGAAGATTAAAGGCAGTTGTAAGAAGATAAACCAGTTTGAGATTGCATTCAATATGCATGCCAGTTGTCATGTACCATGAAATGAAGTTCACTGCTGACCTGTTTTCTTATTCTGCTCACAACATCAACAGCAGCACACTGGAAAAATCCATGAAACTTATTCTTTTGTCTAATGAAGTCCTACAGCCTCTGACCCTTGACTATAAGATGTGATTGACATATTTTAAAAAGCAGTAAAGCAAAAGAAGAGGAAAAATGTGTGATCTGTTAAACACAAATTTAAAAATAATATTTAAAAGGCAAGTTTTGTTATTGGCAAGTTGTATCATCTTTGCTCCAATTAAATACCACTTTTCTTTGAAAGTCATTAGCTCAGCGGACTGAGTCATGAAACAAAGTATTACCCAGTTTAAGGGCACCAGATGCAAGCCTTTAATAAAAAGAAAGAAGAATTATCCGAAATGTATGAACAGTAACTTCAGTGATGTGCCCATAACTTGGAGAGAAGCTACATGTGTTAGATACACTGACTTAGACTGAAGTTTCTAACATGAGACATCTAAATTACATAATCTTGGAGGCAGTATGCCCCCATGCATAATTTGTCATTGCAATTAATTAATTAATTTTGCTTTTGATACATGGAATAGGGCTAGGCTGTGAGAAGGTGTAAACCTATTTATTTTTATTCATGTTTGATGATTTAGAAGCAGGATAGCAGTGGAGTAATGAAGAGAGAATAATGTGCTCAAAACAAGGAAGTAGAACAATCTTGATAAAAGGGTGGGGAAAGCAGGACTGAATTTGTCAAGCATGTTGTAGTGCTTGAGAATGCAGAAGCTGAGAACTTGGACAAGAGCCATCTGTGTTTGTTGATGGACACCAGTTGTAACTGGCATGGAGAATAAGCTTAAGGTAAAAAGAGAAGTGAAAGATGAAGTTGTTAAGAAATCAAATAAAATTAAATGGTTTTTTATTATTATTTAGACAGAAGAGAATAAAACATCTTTGTCCTATGAAGGTAAAGATGCAAAAGAGTTCAGGAGAAAGGCAGGGAGACAAACAGATGAGATCAAATTAAAAAAGGAGAAAAAAAATCGTAGAGTTAAAATGAGAGCAAGGAAAGGTATAGTGTCACGGAATTGAAAGGTTAAAATACAATTTTAATTTGGGTTACTCAAAAGTTCTTTTTTCAAGAAAACTAATGGAGGGGAAAATAGAGAAAAGTGTGATGGCAGGTAAAAGATATGAAAGGCTCTAGAGCTGTGGTCAACTAAGTTGCAAAAGTAGAGCCTGGGAAGACTGAAACACAGGGAAAATAAAAAATTATGCACGAAGGAGAAAGCAAAGAGGGTAGGAAGGAGGTATCTTAAGATGAAAAAATATCATTGAACTGGAAGAACTGGGTGGCCATAGAAAAGTCTGTGGTACTGTTGACTAGGGACAAGTGGGAAAGAAGGCCGGACAATGACTAGATTGGTAAAACACAAACAGTGAGAGGTGAGAAGGGGCCAGTGTTTGGTGAAAACAGCCCTGGAGAGATGACTGGGGCCAATGAATGCTGTGGTGAAATGTACAGCAAAGAGGCTGTGTGAATTCCTAGCACAGGAGTTGGAGGCAGGGATGAAACTGGAGAGAAAAAAAGGGGACACTGCAGAGATGGCAACAGAATAGCGGGAAGTAGAAATGAAGAAATGTAATAGTTCTGATGTAACTTGTCATTCTGCACATATAGATTCAACTTTTTTGCTAAAATGCAGATTGATACCTTTCAGTATTTCCTCTACAGATTTTCCTGCTGTGAAGTCCAAATATCAGAGAGACAGCAAGTAAAGACATCATGATATTGTGCCAAGATTCTCCGTTTATACTTTGAATTTTATATTAGTATCTCAAATTTGGTTTACAGAGTGAAACAATAATAAAGAGAAAGGAATGCAGTTGAGAAGTATACTAGTATTATGTGGAAAATGCTTGACACTCTGGGATAGGGTTTGTACAGTTTGTATGGATTTTTGGACCTGAGCATGCAAGTTTGAGTATGCAAGTGTGCCTAGCCCCCATAGCTGGCTTCCAACTCCCCTTTGGACAGAGAAAGCTGACAGCTTTTCCATCAGTTTCCTTTTCTTAGTCTCCCCTGCTCTTCCTCTTGAAAACGAAGATGGAGAAGAGAAATAGCAGGTAATTTCTTATTCTTTATTCATACTTAAAGGAGAACAAGCATATTATGGAAATATTTTCCTAGGCAGAACACCCTCGAGACTGTTTTTAACCGCTTGGAAATAGTAAAATCTCTTCTACATGTACTCCATACCATGCTTGACTTCTCTGCTTCTCAATTATCTCCCTCTGGCCTGGGTGACCTGAGGTGTCCCACATGAACACAGCTGTAGCATTGTTTACACCTGCTGGAGTGGGAGCCAGAAAAACAAACAATTTTGAAAAATCAGGCCTCTAACTTTGAGCTGGCTGGGGGAGTGGAACATGGAGAAGCAAACAAACAATCAAAAATGCTTCAGAGCAGCTTGTCCTTTTTAAAGGAATGCTACCACAGAGACCCTGGGATTCAATTCTGTGGAACCCAATCCAGCACACACATGGTCCTTACAGCCTGTTGTGACAGTGTGCTGTTTTGCAGCCTCTGAAGGAGCAGATCTATTCAAAGCATAGATTTTGTATTTGTCTTCATTTCTACATTAGTGACAGCTTTAACAATGTAGTCTGGAGGCAATGAAATGAGAGGCACTGTGTCCAGATTCATTTGCAAAAGGAAGACTTGAATTTGCTTTTAAGGCAGAGAGAACTGGAGACTTTTGACACTGTACTCTTTCCTTGCTCAGACTGAGTGATGAGCTAGCTGAATTTTGAGATTTCACAGCACTTGATAAATGAAGATTGGTATCTTTGACAGAAAGAAGGGTCACAATTCTGCTGTTCCTTGTACTGCAAGCCTTGTAAGGGGAACAGATATTCTGCTGGGTAATTCCGAATTTTAATAAAACCTGAAGCCATGTTGTCTGTCTGCTTGCCTTGACAAATACCTTATATCGATAGTGAAGAAAGAAAACAAGATCGTTTATTGTCTCTGAACTGTGAGCTCCAAGAGAAAAGAGTAGCATGCAGCACCATAGGCAGAAAACACGTAGAAATTACTGATCTTGTCTTTTTTTCCCTCCCTGATCTGAATTTGTAGCTGGATGCATTTTTATACAAGGCTTACATTATGAACATATTTACATTTGAAGCCATATTTAGTAGCGTTCCTTTTCCATGTCTTGACTAAGGCTGAACTTTGAAGTCTTCATGATGCACATCATTAGAACTAATTTGAATCAAATTTTTATCCTTGTTCAGTTTTTCTGTAAATTAGCAGAAAGTCCCACTACATCTAGCATGACATATTTTGATGAATGTAAAACATCAGCTGGAAAGAGTCTTATTTCTTCAAAGTGAAGCTAACTGTTCAAAACTACTCTTAAGAAGCAGAAGACATTTTAGAGTGTCTATAGAAACAAGCAGGAACTCTGACTGCTCCATGGCACCTTGGGGAATAAAAAGACTTTGGATTACTGAACTGTCATCTCTTAATTGCATACTTCTGTTCCAGGAATAGAGAGAAAGAATAGATAATTCCTTATTAAAAATAATTATTTCAGATGTATCGAGTAGTTTTTTTTCATACAAGTAAAATACAAGATGGTATGGGAGTGGAAAAGGACTTTGACAGCCTTCCATTCTCTTAAGTAATCCTTCAAAAATGTATTGCATTATTGAAAAGTAGTTCATTTAAATTGTCTGACCTGCATATTTTTTTGCCTTTCAATAAATTTAGTCATGAGTGCAGTTTTGCTCTATAAGAAATGAGAAAGGACAGCAATCTGAATAAAACTATCGTAAGGTGAAGATTGTCGGTGGACAATGACCCCTAAGCATTGTTTTGTCTAATCATAGAAATTAAAACAGGCTCAAAACCTCAAATTAAACTAAAAGGGAGTTATAATTAAGTGATGCAAAGGAAACATAGCTAGGAAAAAAAAAAAACTTATAAAGTTGCCATAAGAACCCCTCAAGATGCAGATTAAGCAAGAACTCTCTTCTTGAACTTTTCAGTCTTAGATGTTGAATTTATCTTCCATTCTTAAAAGGGGAAAATATAGCCTCTGACATTATTTACAACAACACTTACAATTTATTATTTACTTTGTCTAATTGTTCAGCTTATATGCAAAATACTTTATATATGATTATTTGTACAATAAAATGTGTATATTTTACATAGGTTTTGATTCAGATCCAGGTGAATTTTGCAACAAGTATTGCAAGTTAAAGGAGAGATGGGTTCTGAATTTTATACCTACTGCAAGTGTACAAGCAAGGGGAAAAATAACCTGTGAATATTAGACCTTCAAATTGTAATATTGGAGTAAAGAGCTTTTAGAGAAGAGCAGACACATTTTCTTTGACAATATTTAATATCTCAACAGATAAAATGCATCCCATAATCACCATAAATAATTAGCTTGACAATTCCTGTTTCTGTTTACACGTGCAGAAAATGCAGTGAGAATAAATGTTATCATCTTGTATTTATTCTATTGAAAATATATCTTAATGATTTCCTATTGGCCTTTTATTCCACTGTGAACTGACTCTGAATGTCTCTCTGTGAGTAATCAGCTGAAATTCAAGCTGTGCCTGCTTATTGTCCACAACAATGGAGTCAGGGAGCAGATGTAGGAGCTAGAGTGGATTAGGTAAGTTTAGAAGATCTCAAACCTCTCCTGGCCACATGAGCCTTGTGTGCAGCATCTTTCCTAGAAAGAAAGAAATTAGAGCAAATATTTATTGGTTGGTTGCAGAGTTTAGGTTTAATTTTCCCCTGCCCCTTCCACACAAAGTAAAGGAATTTTCATAGCACTCTCGGACACATCTCATTTGTTCAGCTTCTTCTGCTTCCTTTTCATTGCATTTGGTGTCACTGTAGAGCAAATTTTTACCTGCTATACACCTACTTCACCTGTAAATAAAAAAAAAAATCCTTAATTTGTATCAAAAAAGATAGTTTTGGGTCAAGTACTAATTCATTATACACCTTGTTGCAATGCTAGAGGTGTCATTACACACAAGACATGAAATGACTGAGTTCTATGCAAAAAAATCTAAATAACAATCGCTAAAAGATATGCAAAAGCAAAACAGACAAAGTTATTTATCCTTTCTATTTTATGAGTGACTGGAGAATTAATGAACATTTAGTCTGTGAAAGATTCAAGGCTGAGCAAAGCAAAATGAGAAGTCTTTTCACCAGAGTATTTAAAACAGTTTGGCTTCATTCAGGTTTGGGGTGTTTCTATATTTGATCTTTTAACTTTTGGGCCTGGTGAACACACTAAACAAAAGGCATTAATATTAAGCAGAGGCTTTTGTCTGCTTCTCAGAAAAGGAAACAATATATTTAAGGGATTTTAGCATTAATACATGCAACAGACACAACTGAATTTAAGAGCCAAATGACTGATTCTGAGGAAATATGTAAATAGTCTTCCTCACATAAATGGTCTGGTTTAGTACTGTGGTTATATTTAGGGCAGTGAAATTATATCTCAGTGCATAACTGAAAATGTATTAGTACACGATTCAAGCAATTTGGTTTCAAACTCTTTTTATAAGGTTTAAGTCATAATGCATTTAGGAACATGTTAGCTAAATTGACCTGTGCAGTGGTAACATTAGTCCACAGTTCCTGTAATTGAAACACTGAACAACAGGGTTTTAAAGATAAGATATTTCTTGGCTTAGACATGCCCTGATGGTAAGATCCAACTCAAAGCAATTTCCTTTGGGTGCTTAAGTCTCAGATGGATCACATTATTTAAAACAAACCTCTCAACTTACTAAAAAGCCACGTGCATTTAATACACCTTTTCTGTTACACACAAGATCATGCAGGACTGTAGTAGGCATGTTGTTGTGATTTATTTATCAACTAATATGCAGGTTTGACTGAGGCTGAAATAAATGTTTGAAAACGAGCAGCAGATGGTTGAAGTGAACACAGAGCTAGAGCCATGGGAACACGTCTGAGGCCCTGGTGTGGTCATGCAAGAATTACAGCTAGCTAATTGAAAAAGTAATTTTGTTTTTAGAAAGTGATTATGAAGGGAAGTTTGAAACTGGATGTGGTCATACCCAGTATTTTCTTATCTCTCTGAGTCGGCAGAGAGTCTGAACAACTTCTGCAAGCAAAGAAGCCAAGTATGACATTTTCAAAAGTTTTTGATGTGTAAAACAGAAAAGGAGAGGAAGAAAGGGGCCAGAAAACCCAAATCTCCTTTGTTGCTGTTTCAAACCTGGATAAGCCAGCCCTGCTTTGACACTGCAGATGCTACGTAGGGGTTCAGGGGGTACCTCCCCAGCTGCCCCAGTCCACATTTAAATGTCTTTATCCATGTACCCACTTTCGTTTCTTACTACTTTCACCTCAACAAGGGCCAAATGACTTACAATATTACTTATTTCACTACCAGCAGAGGAGTGTTCAAGCAGCACATGCTCAGTGATCGGCTTGGTGTGGCAGGGGAAGGCAAATGCCTAAATAGGAATGACAGGTTAAATGGATGGATATGGAAATGGAGGCCAAAAAAAAGGTGATAATTATATTTTTGAACAATTTCTCTGTCCTGCTTCAAGATGAGAAATCTGAGCCTGTGCCAGCTGGTTACCTGCCAGATACTAATTCAACCCTGGATAATTTTCTGGAGTTTTCCTGTGGCTGTATTTTGATGGGAGGAATTCTGAGCCCTAGCAGCTCTTAATTCTAGTTCAAATATAAGCCCATCGTGAGGAAATGTCTCATTATTTTTTTGTCAGGATACCACATTTGGCAGGAGCTGTAGCAAATGAATTTGAAAACGCTGGTAAAAATGTGCATCATCATCCTAACATGCAGTTCACATGTTAAAATGTTATTACCTCTCAAAAGGATTTTACTACGCAGACAGATTTTGGAAGCTTTCAGAGGTGGGGTGACACACAGTTTCACTAATTCCTGAAGCTTTCAGCCTCCAGGTATTTCCAAAACTGCACCTCCTTGAACCTCTGGTTTATGTGATGGAACTGTGCTCTCTCAGGATTGAAGTGATTGCAAATCAGAAGACTGGTAACCCAAGGAAGAAAATGGTCAGAAGAATCAGAGGGATTTAGGTATTTCTCAGAAACAGGGAAAAAAATATATATTTAAGGGATTTTAGAGGATTCAGGATTTCTTTATCTGCCTTTGTGTTTAAGGTGGTAAAAAATTACCACAGGTGCAGTTCATAGCAGGGCCAAAGGGAGGTTAAATCAAGCTCCTGACTCACAATATGGATAGTTAATTCTCATTTGTGAGCTTGAAAGTGCCATTTTTATTAATTCTGAGAACTTTACAAACAGAAGATGAGAACAAAGGAAGAAAGGAAGACTCTTTTTTTTTCTTTGTGGTGTAAAAATTAATGTTCATCAACTCCCTTTCTCTAATGACTCATTGAGACAGCAAGCAAGTAAAAGCATCTCACTTGCTCTTCACATCAGGACATAAACATTCTATCTCCATGCCACTGTAATAAAGAGTAAAAAAGGAGATCCCTTTTTTGGAGTTGCCTGGCTGTTTTACTGTGCATAGGAATAATAACTGTTATTTTCTCTCATTTTGCAGCATTTTTACGTTCTCTGAAACACAGGCATGCAGGCGGTTCAGGTCCCTCATCTCTACTGAAGGTGCAAATCCAGAGTCACTGAAGTCAGGGATTGATGTAAACCCAGTGAATACAGAACATACATAACCAGATGCTACAGCTTGGCGATAAAGCACGTGTGTGATGACCATGGAACAACCATCTTGCCTATGAGCCTTTCTAGGACTGCTGGATGCAAGAAATATTCCAGCACCCAGGTGAGCTGGAAGTCAGGTGGAGTGAAAGGCATAAATAAGTGGGTGAGAAGAAGATTTGGTGTAATGAGCTTGCACTTGGCTCTTGTGCAGCTACATGAGAGTTTGCAAGGCAGAGCTATAGCTGAGGGCTGGTTTAGGATCTGCCTGCAGAGCGCGCTTACAAGGACTGAAAATAGGAGGTATAAATTGTCTCATCTTTGCCCCACTGACCAGCAGCACTGCTCTCATCAGACGAGAAACCTCCCAGCAGCACTTTACCTGCTGGCCCCACGTTGATGATGAGGTGCAGGAAGCCCCATATCAGGCTATGAGGTTTGAAGGGTGGGAGATGAGGCTGAGCACAGCCAAGGACTGCACTGCAGTCCCGGACACGGCACAAGGGTGGTATTTTTGGCTTAATGTGTGTTAGTCAAGCTCTGTGATTTTTCGGATGTGCACTGCCCACAGCAGCAATTGCTTAATGCACCATTAGATTTTGCAATAATTGGCTACTACGGGCTCCTTTACAAGAGGAGAAGTGGTTTTCCTGGCATCGCATTTTTTGTAAGTGCACTGTTAGTCATATGCCATTGCTGGTATATTTGACTTGTTTGTTGTCTAATGTTTGAGGTGAATACTATTTAAGATTTATTTTGCAATTTCTACAATGTCAATGTAAAATATATAGTTTGTTGCCATCAGGTTGGAAAAAAAAGTTACTTCTTGATGCCAAAAAGGGTGTCCAGATTTGAAATTCCTCGGTGACAAATGACAGAGACACCAAATATACCTTGTTCCTGTATAACACTTTGATGATGTGCTTTTTATATAACATTGTGGGTTTCATTCTTGTCCCCAGAATACCCTTGAAACTGAAGAGTGCTGTCCCAGCAATGTTATTATGCTGACAAAAAGATTTTAAGTTTTAGACAGTTATAAAATATATGAATGCAGGCATAATGTTTTAGTTGCATAATGTAATACCAGGAATAGCTCACCAGTCATCTTAATCAGATCATCATTCACTCAAAATCCCAATAATTTGCAGTATACCTTGACTAAATGGAGGTTAAAGAAGCCACTGGTAAGGTCAGCAATTAGTGTTGGTACTGAAAGCTGGCACTTGGTAGATGGGACAGTAATTACAAACTGTACAAAACTTGAAATATTTTACTTGAGAGGCTGCTACACTCTTGGGGTCTGTTTTGATTGGTAGGGATTCTCATCCACTTACAGTCATTAATGCTTTGTGATTTGAATAGGTTCACCAAATTAAAGGAAGAGCTGCCCTCGAGTCATTAACTCTCTAGTCTTCTGGAGTTAATACAGCTGATACAAAATCAGCATTTTCAAACATTCTAAAATCTGATAAGAGCTCTAAAATGACATTGCATCACATCTGTTCCATTCAGTTATGCCCATTTAAAATAATTACAATAGAAATTCCTCCTTGCTGAGAAAACTCTGGACAGCTGGAGTCTTCCCTTTAACCTGCAGAAAACCAACAGGCATCACATCTTTCTTGTTAGCAATTCTGCATAGCATTTCTCCTGCCAGCCAGTGCAATTTAAAACACCTGGTTGCGTGAAGTAAGGTCAAGGAGACTGAAACAACAAACAATTACACTGAGTGTTTTTTAACAACACGGGTGTATTAGATAAGTGAGAACATTTACTATTCACTGCAAGAATAGTTACAGAACTAGCTTGGAGATTTGCTACATTCCTGAATAAGAACAATCTTAGATTAAAGATCTAAGAAAAAAACTTGTAGCTGAAAACGTAGCTCATCAAGAATTCAGTGCAGTTGTGGGGAATGGCATCTATTTATTGGTGATACTTTATCTAAACCTGCAGCTATGTGGGTTTGATTGCTCTTCTGTGCCACAAGGTGTCATTGTTTTACCATTATCAGCTTTTAAAATTCACACCAAAGGAAAATCTGCAAAAATTCCTTCGTCTGGAGTTTTAAGAACTTGGAAACATACACAGATAATTATCTAGGTTTTAGTTGCTTGAGAAATGTAGAAAATAGCAACCTGTCAGGCACTAAATCAGAGAGATTTGACACCTACTAATGTACCAGCAAGCTTTCAAGGTCTTCAGGCTGGTTTACTTTTCCCTTTGTAGTGTAGAGGCCATTTGATGCCTTTACCTCAGCATGTGGTACAGAATTTTAGTTCCATTTTGATGGCTTGGAGGATGGCACGTGCCATTTTGACAGACTCATTCTCTGTGCCCCTCAGGCAAGGTCAGGATCATCACTGCTGCATTCTCACACCCAGCTGCTGGCCCTGGGAAGGCTGCCTCGCTGATTGCTTGATCACAGAATGATTTGGGTTGGAAGGCACCTTTAAATGTCGTCAGTCCAACCCCCCTGCCGTGGGTAGGGACACCTTCCACTAGGTCAGGTTGCTCAGACCCCTGTCCAACCTGGCCTTGAATGTTTCCAGGTGTAGGGCATCTACCACCTTTCAGGGCAACCTGTTCAGTGCCTCATCATCCTGATTGTAAAATATTTCTTCTTGACATCTAATCTAGACCTGCCCTCTTTCAGTTGAAAGCCATTCCCCCTTGTCCTATCACTACATGTCCTGCAAAAAGTTCCTCTCCAACTTTCTTGTAGTCCCCTTTAGGTACTGGAAGGTGCTATAAGGTCTCCTCAGAGGCTTCCCTTCTCCAGGCTGAGCAGCCCCGACTTTCTCAGCCTGTGAAGTTGTGCTGATTAATAACTGGTGTTATTAATACAGTGCTCTGTATGACACTAAGCCTGTTACACAGACTTCAGGTAGGACACCGTAACGAAGAAATTCCACTGTTAAGCACATACAGGAAAGAAATGGACTTGAGCATTAGTACTACTAAAGCATTCAGAAGATTTTCCAGAGAGATACCTTGTTGCCAAAACATGGCTAAATTCCTCTGAGGAAGTCTGGGGGGAAGCAGGTATCCATCACTTTTACAGGGCTTGTCTGTTGTAGTGCTGGGAATTGGCCACTCAGCCAGGATTTCTCCTTTTTTCTGAATGAAATCCATGTAGGGAGCTGCTCAGCCACTGAGCCGTGTGCTCTGTGTTCAGGGCAGCCAGAAACAGTATTTCAAAGGGGGTCATGATGCAAAAACCTTGAGAAAAGCTAGGTGGTGAGAGAGAGAGGGGAAAAAGGAGGGAGTAAAATGAGCTGGCTCACAGATACAACAGGAGAGACCTGACAACTAGTTGAAAAGCTGGAAGAAGTGCTGGGAAAGAGGATGTAGCAAGAGAGCTGTAAAGGAATGTTGTGCAGCAGATGAGGAGATGTTTCTTGGGATTTTCTGCCTAGGTACTCATGACCTTGGAGAAGATATCTGAGTTTTCTAACATGGGATGCTTTATTAGGAAACTTTGATGTGTTAATATGAACCTGCCCAGGCATTCAATGTTGAGACCAAAGACTATGAGCTGTGAATTAAGAAGGCTGGAGACTGCCATCCTATGTGTATCCATAGATTATGAATGCAGCAACATACTGTTGAAATAAAATAAGTCAAAATAAAATAAACTAAACTAGATATCCTGGGCATTAAATCATATCACTGTCAGCTGAAAATGGATGTTAAAGATTGTGAGTAGGTCTTTCATTTTGTAATCTGTTTTGGAAATCTCAGTGGACCTTCCAAAACTTCAAAATCATTCAAAGTGTTTCTCTATCCTAGAATGAAAATTATTGACAGAATGTCATGTGGAAAGTTTGCTGGAAATTGCTGTCTAAACCATTACCTTTTCTGTGCATAAATAGTGATACTCTGAAGAGTGCTCAAGTGTAGAAAAGAGGGAATTTATCCACAGTGGTTTGCTACATTTTAGAAAGACTTTAGGCTATGTAATTGCCTCAGTCAGTTTGACAGAGGGAGAGGAAAACGTGACTCTGTTGTATCAACTTTTACTCTGAATTTTAGCACTGGTTAGTTAGAGACACATTTTTTTTGAGCAGCAAAAGAGCTGTAATTCACTATTGATGTTAAAAAAGTCAGTAGTAAAAAAGCACACAGATTCTTCTCTCTGGGCCTCCTGCTTTTCTTTTCTTTTCCTCCTAGTGAATTTACCAAACATATCTTTTTGTCTTTGATTTAATACACAAAACAAGCCAGAGTTTTTTATGCAATATCTCTTACCAGGAGCTTCTGCAGGTGTCATCACACAGTGCTTGTTGGCAGCAGAGCGGTGTGGCATCCACTGCACTGTGTGCTGATGTCTCACCTGGCCCTGCTTTCAGCTCACATCGCTGCACATCTTCTCAGTCAGGTTACCCTCTGTTTAGCTACTTCACCCTGTTGTTATTTCTGCTTTCATTAGGTCCCACAAGCCAACATATGCATGTTTTTAGTTATCTAAACTGAAAATCAGTTTTCACAGAACCAGTGTTTACATTAGTGATAGTTATATCTTGTACTGGCAGACATAGCATGACTCCTACCACTGGGACAGAAATTCTTTATGATATTCAGGAGGAAAGTCTTTAGGATCTTTATGCACTGTGTAAAACCTTTCCTCAGGCTATCAAGGGTACCTATTACCTTTGCTAATGATTCCCCAAATGTCACTGTGTTAATGACCTCTTTTCAGCTCAAACCGTAAGCTGTGGGTGTCTATTTCTCACAAGACAGATAACTTGCTTTGTGTATAAGCTGCACCCCAAACCAAATGGAAAATGACAAATAGCAACAACATTTCTGATGGAAAATGCGTTCCACAGAAGGGCTCAAAATGTCAGGTAAAAGCCACAAAGATAATGTTTCGTGTATTATAAAAAACCCACCAAAACAGGAGCTTTTACTGTGCATTTTATTTTTTCAGCCTAGGAAGAGGTGAGACTTCTCTTTTGACTCCTCGTGTGCAGCAGTAGTGGTTCTGCCCACCACTTGCAGCTGTGGCTGTGACATGTTGGTGAGTTCTAGTGCAGGACCTCCATCTGCTGATGGCCAAAAGTTACAGCGTGGCCATTCTTCCTCTGCAGCCCTGGGAAGAACAGCTCAGGTGCCCAAGTGCTGCTTCAGCCTCACTGGAAACATTTCTCTGGCCTTCAGAGCAGCAAGGTGAAGAAATGCCCCTATTTCTTTCAGGACTTGACAAGCCTCATTTCATAAAGGCTCTTTGCATTTGCCAGATTTACAGTAGCTGATCGGGAGCTGTTTATGAAGGCACAGCTTGGTCCCTGAACACCTTCCAGGCACTGTGTTACCATGTACTCAGTTTGCATAGCCTGCTTGTTACACAGTGGGTATATGGTAGATTCACTGAGTACTGTTAAGCTGTCATGCCTTGAAGAAAAGAAAAAAAAAATCAAAGTATTTACCTCTTCAGAGTCCTTTCAGGCTAAGCCGGCTGCCCCCAGTAACACACGACAACAGCACAGTGCTCGGTCAGATCTTGCTCTTGAGATATGTGCCCGTGTACAATCACCACAGGAAGGACTCACGTGAGTCAGTGTGAGACAGTGACATGATGACAGAAATACCGGGGCAGCCAAACTGCCCAGTTTTGGTATTCCCTTTATTACATTGTGCAAAACATTAGAACAGGGCTGTGTGGATGCTGAATGCAGGAGGTAAGATAACTTTTACCTTCAACATGGAGAAGGGAAAATTGGTGAGATTAGAGGGGACTGTTCTAATAGCCAAGTTCTGTACTCACTGGAAGCCCCTGGTGGCCTAGTGGTTAGATTGCGGCACCTTCACCGCTGAGGCCTGGGTTCGATCCCAGCCAGGGATACTCCCCGGGCAGGTGGAGCTTGTTAGCCCTGTAAGGCAATCCACCTACGTTCTAAGGACCTCGCTGCCACCGTCCA
>JAWMRA010000001.1:105022394-105036034 GCA_035584735.1 Pseudotriccus pelzelni | reverse complement strand
CACCTAAAAAATCCAATGCGCAGGCTGGAAGGTGTAAAGACCTTCCCCGGTTCTTCGTTCACGAAGACTGGCCATTTGTATTCACTAGATTTAACCTGCATTTTCAGCTGCAACCAGGCTGTTTTGATTAATTGGACAGGTGAGTAAAGTGCACGATTTTACTCTGTGGAAAAAATAAAGAGAAAATGAGGTGACTGCTTGGAATAACTCATTTCAGTATAAAGAGGCTGGTACTGAAGACTGCATAAAAAACAGGTTTCTAGTGACCAAATTATTTTTCATTCTTTCCCACTGTCATTATGTTAATCAAGAGATACAGATGCTCATCTACCAACTTCTCATTAATGTTCAAAGGCACTTAACTGCTATTTTTGCTTTTGAAATTCTCCCCTCATGATACCTAACACATTTCCAGCAGTCTGTCATGCTCAGCATTTATCACATACCCAGTAATCCCTATCTTCTCCAGCTTCTGTGCTGACAAACGTTAGGCCTATATTTCAAAAAATTAATAACCACAGGGACACATTTCAACTTAACAGAAGCTCAGGATTGTCTTGGTTTCCCACAGCAACCATCAGGAATACTGGAAGAAAATAGGTCAAATGAAAACATTATATGACAAGATTGTAGGCAGCGTTATCATAGTGTTATTTCTGAAAGATGGTTGCACAATTGTTGAGATGGGATGTGCTTTACACACCAATTCCTCTAAATTATTCTAATCAAAAAGAAGGAAAGATTATACTGTAGGAGCATTTGACCCATTTTGGATAGAGAGCAAAATTAATAAAGCAAAGGGTAAAGGAAAGCAAAAGTTACTTTCACTTCTGCCTGGCATTTTAGTAAATATTTTATAGAAACTTATCCACAGAACTAATTCTGTTTTTCCTATTTGGGGCATTGTTGTAATGATTATAAATTTGACAGCTAAAACAATCTACGGTGCAGATAACAGCAAAATATCGATCTAGGATTAATAGGAATTTATTTCAGGCTAACAATCTTTAACAGTTTCCTTGGTTAGGAACATGTGAATTCTTCACAGTTTTCTATTGCTTTTCTTGCTGCTATTTGTTATTTCATCACGGAAGCATTTGGAGGAATCTGTAGTGCTCTAGAGAACTACTGTATAGAATACAGAGAGCAGACTCTTTTAGATGCTTACGGTCCTTCCACAAAGACAATCTGTTCTTTGCAAAGGATAAGCTAAATATGTTAGTGAATGGTGCTAACCTCTGAGAAAGTGGGAAGCAATGCAAACAAGGTTTAAATAGATTAAGTACTTGGACAGAAAATAAAGTAGGACTAAATTTAGAAATACTTTGGTTAATAAATCAAGAAAAAAATCACAAATTTTCAGCCAAGGGGATCAAGTTTGAGAAAATATATGTGTTTAACATTGTCACCTTATTTTGAGTAGGAATTGATTGCAATGAGGAGAGCAAATGTTCCTCTTGATAAGCAGACAAATTGAATTTCAGAACCTAGATGCTATCTTTATAAGCTCAGGAGAACAAAACTCCTCTTTTCATGTAACATATTGCTTCAGTTTTCCTCAAAATGCTTTCTATAGGAGACCAGAATTCTGCATTTGCTGGACTGAATAGTGTGAAACATGGTGAAAGAATGGTTTTTGTGGGTTTTTTTGTTTGGTTGGGTTTTTTTTTTGTTTGTTTTTGTTTGGGTTTCATTTTTTTTTGTTTTGAGGTTTTCGTTTTTCATAGTACCCAAGTCTTTTATTTCCAGTTACGCGCATGATGAAAAGAAGCTAAAGATTACCTCTTTCTTCTACTACTTCTGTTCAAAATCACTTCTGGATGCAATGCAGCATTGAAATTTTTAATTTGTGCATTTTGATTCTGCTAAATGCTTCGTCCATTCTTCCTACACTTTTCTGTTCTCAGAGGGCAAATGCCAATACTGTCTACAGAGTTGTTCCTCTTCCCCCTTGGCCAGCTCCTGGCTTAAAACCTATTTTCCACCAGGGAGCAGTCTGGAATGAGTAGTCTTCTCTTATGGCACGGAGTAACTTGTGCCACAAGGCACATCCCCCCCACCACTGGGACCTGCTCAGTCTCCATCTCAACTCCACAGGAACACAGTCTGAGTGGAGGTGAGTGAAGCCTCTTGCTCCTCACAGATTCTCATCCATACTGTCATATCCTTATCACACACAGGAGTCTTTGCACTGATCCATATCTTACAGGTGTATGAATTTGAGATTGTTTTCCACACATAATTTAATACGAAGAGCATGGTATTCTGCTTTTACAAATAAATGGGGAAGAAATTAAGCATTAGACACCAGCTGTTGATCTTACCATCAGCTATTTTTGGAGCAAACTGTGACTAAAACCATGTAACAAGGGGACTTGCATAATGGTATTTACTTTATTCTGCATCATAATGCAAATCTCTGTGTCCTATGACTCCGGCCACAGTATTTTTTATCAAAATAGCTGATGATGCAAACCAGATTTCACTACTGCTGAGACCTTGCTCTCTGACCTTTCTTCCATTCATTTGGGGGAAAAAACTCCACAATTTCCTTCCAAATGTCTCCCCCAAAAGCTTTTAGGAGATAAATATTTTCCCCCTGCTTTATTCTAATGTAAACTTGGACTCATAAAGTTTCATTAAAAGAGCATAAATCTTTCCCCTCCAGAAGTTATCTGCCATGTTTCTTCTTATCCTTTGGATGACTGCAGTAATTTTTTTGCTGTGCTGTCGGGAGTGTAATGTTAAGTGCTTCATTAATGATGATTTGTGCCATTGAAAAGTTTAAAATGGGCAGATCCTGGCAAGGACTTGACATTATTTATTTTCTCTCTTTGTGTTAAACTCTGCAAAGAACATTTTAAGAGCAGTTTTGCTTCTACTTGGGGATGCTATAAGCAGTATTTCATATGCCATTGCCTCAGAGACAGCATTAACCAGGACAACAATAATAATGGCTGCACACATTGCTAATAAATATTTGCATTTATTTGTAATAAAAGGGATACATTTCACTGTGTGAAAGGAAGGAGATAAGTAGAGAGATGCTTGTCTGCATTTGGAATAAATGATAACTCCAGAAATTTTCTGCTTGGAGGGTTAGGAAATAATAATTGTATCTCAAGGACCCAGGCCCTGCAGAGCGTGGTACAGCAGTGCAGCTGAGAGCAAATATAACTGGGAGCTGGGAATTGCCCTGGGAGACAGGCTGGGGCTCCCTGGGGTACCTCACTTAAATGAAAATGGGGGGATTGCACTTTGCTTTGGAGATGGAGAGGGATAGGAAGGAGCAGGAAGAAAGAGGGCATGGATGCCTCAATGCTCTCCTCTGCTGATGGATTTGGGTCCTGACCTGGCTCTTGGTTTGAGGCCTCGTCCTGGGTTTGGGGGTGTCCAGCTCGTTACTTGCCTGGAGAGTGAACCAGAGGGCAGAACTCCTGCTAAAATACAGGTGGGATAAAATAGTCACAGCTTAATGTAGAAAAACTGAAAGAGCTTCCTAATATTTCACTATTCGAATATTTTTTCTTTTCTTTTTTTTTTCTCCCCAGGCTCTATTATAAAATAAGGGGAAGCAGAGGCTTATTTTCAAAGAAAATTTTTTTTTACTAAGACCAACATAGAGTGTTATAATATGGTTCTTTCCTTAGCTACAATTTTTGCAATATGTTGAAAAAAACCATGAAGTTTACTGGAAACCAATCTGGAAGAAATGTAATTTTTTGTCTATTTGATATATAAATAGACATTTTACTACAGCTTAAAGTTCACATGACCTCATTTAAACACCAGAAACAAGAAATACCAAGTGGTAGGTAATTTCTTTTGTGCATTTTAATTCACTAGAACTGTATTTCTCTAGGTAGACTGAGGCTTAAGTATTTATATTAGGAAACTGAAGAGAATTACTTGAGAAAATTTGAGGTGCTTGTCTGTGGACTCCAAGGTGACTTCTAGAAACAAAAAATGAGAAAGCTACTTTTCACAGTCAGAAAAAAAAAAAAAAAGGTTAAAAGTACAGTGCCCCAAAAATCAGTTTTAGGAGGAGTATTAAAAAATTTTGCGGGAAAGGAGAGGAAAGGTCAAACACAGTATTAAAGGTCTCCAAATTAAATATGCTAGGGAAATTAAATTGTTAATAAAGACTCTTAAAACCCCTTTATGATTAGTGTTTCTTGGAACTTTGAAGAGACCAGATTGCCTGTGCAATGTAAAATGTCACTGGAAAAATATTCATTTAATCAACATGGATTAAAATATATGAATTTTTTCCTGGCTCAACTCCACTGCAATAATTTTCCAGCACACTTCTGCAACAGTCAGACAATAGCTTACCTAGGTCTGTGGTTCACAGTTCAGTCATTCTTTGGTTTCCCTGTACTGGAAAAATCCAGAAATCAGTTTTATAGAGCAAAATTCTGCAGCAATTACAGTTCCCACAACAGAAATAATAACACAAAACTAGATGTAATGGGCCCTCACCAATTTCACTGAGCAAGTTACAATATGTCTGGGAAAAAATCCCCACACAAATGGGTTCACAACACAGGAATTGTTTAGTAAAGGTTGTATTTAATTTTACATTGGATCAACAAACATAATTTAATTTAATGATAGAGAAACAGATTAAACAAGGAGGCACTTGCCACACGGGGAGGAAGCGACCCCATGAGGAGAGGAGTCACCAGGAGGGAAGAGGAAGGAGGGAAGTCCAGCTGGAAGAGCATGCGAGCACTGGTGTGAAAGGGACAGAAGCTGGGATCCCTCACAGCTGCCACACTTCTCCTGATGAGAAATAGATCAAGTTCTCACTCTCCCTGCAGGATGCAGCAACCTTGACATGCTGCGAGTCCGTGGGATGGTATGAAACACAATAAAAGAAAGGAATGTGTTCACTCTAATTGGCAGGGGGAAAAATAACAAAGAAGCAGCAAAGAAATTTTTGTGAACTAAAGCTCGTTAGGGTACTGGCACACCTTAAGGGCTGTCCAGATGGTGCTATTCCCAAAAAAACAAGTTAATCTGAAGAACTGATATTTATCTCCAGGATTATGATGACCTTGCATCAGCAATTTGCTGTCAGTGTTAACAGTGGCAGAACTGATACTCAGAAACTCCCAAAACGTTTAAAGCAACACAGATGTCATATGTCTACTCCCAGTTAGCTGCACAAGATATTAGCAAGCTCAATGATCAGTTAAAAAAAAGTTTTATAAATGCTATATACATCCATTTGCCTTCTGACTAATGAAATTGCCTTGTGGGTTCATTTTCCCTTTCCATTTCCCCCACCTAAAAGCAGCAGTTTGAGGAGCTCATTTCCATTACAGATGCTGTTGGTGCATAAAAGGAGAGTGCCTGTGGAGAAAGCTCTGGATTAGACGTGCTCCCTGTGGAGCGCGTTTTTTATCAAAAACCATTTCTATAAAACATTCTATTTGAGTTATTTTTCAGTTGTAAAGAATCTCATGCAAAACTGCTGCAGTTGGGTCACAGTAATACAAAGTCTGCAGTGCCCCAGAGTTGGCATATGAAGAGAAGCTACATCAGTGCTGGATAAATGGATGGTCAGGACACTGCACAATCAAAAATACAACTATGTGGAATTTTTCAAATCAGTTCATTGCTCTCTTGAAATGTATCTATAAAAAAATCAAAATAATTTGTCAGTGTGTGTTGTGTTGTAAGTAGTTCAGCCCTTTCACATCTTCCCACCTCCCCAACTAATACACCAAATGGAAATTTTTTTAGGCCTATTTTTACTTTTTTGCTTCTACCATAAGCCTGTGTCTGTTTGCAGATTTCAGATTAAACATTCTGTGGAAATGTCAATTGTTACATTTTAGCATATTAGGGAGCTGGGTAGATAAGGAAAATGCTTTCCAGGCCCACTTTGAAAATAGACTGAAATAAATGTCCAGTCTGTGTAAAGTATATGGGATTCCATGCACAGAGAAAAGCGACTGCATGTCCCAAAGGAAACATTTCAGGGGGAGTTAATGCCTCATCAGAAACTCAGCTATAACCAACTAATCCTGTGGAAGCCAAATTTTGTTAGTTCCACTCCTCATGACACTAGAGTCTCAGTGAAACTTCCTTTTATGTCAGCTGATCACAGAATCACGGGATGGTTTGGGTTGGAGGGGACCTTAAAAGATAATCCAGTTCCAACTCCCTTGCCAGGGGCAGGGACACCTTCCACTAGACCAGGTTGCTCAAAGCTCCATCCAACCTGGCCTTGAGCACTTTCAGGGATAGGGTATCCACAGCTTCCTGTGCTGGTGTTCACCACCCTCATAGGAAAGGATTTCTTCCTACTATCTTATCTAAATTTATTCTCCTTCAGCTTAAGACCATCCTCCCCAGTATTCATATCCTACATGTCCTTGTAAAAATTCCCTCTGTAAACTCCTTTAAAAATTTTGTAAGCTCCCTTTAGGCACTGGAAAGGGCTCTAAGGGCTCCCCAGAGCCTTCTCTCCTCCAGACTGAACAACCCCAAGTCCCTCAGCCTGTCTTCATGGGTGAAGTGCTCCAGACCTCTGATCATCTTCGCGGCCCTTCTTTGGACTCATTCCAACAGGTCCAGGTTCTTCCTCTATGGGGGACCACAGAGCTGGATGCAGCACTGAGGGTGGGGAGTCACCGTGGCAGATGGGCAGAATCACCCCCCACGATCTGCTGCCCACTCCTCAACTAATGCAGCCCCTTCTGGCCTCCAAACACGCTTTGCTGGGTCATGTTGAGGTTCTTGTCAACCAATGTGCACTTTGTCATGTTTATGCAGCATCAATTATCAGTCTTAAAATAACAAGGGGTTTTTGTCCTTATCAACAGTAGGAATGTTACTCCAATATCTCACCACTCTGGATAAGTAGAAGAAAAGGAAGCAGTAAACACATAAAGCAATAAAAAGTGGGAAGTAATTATGAAAATAAAGGGGTGCGGGGAAGGGAGGGATGAAATGTTATCCTCACCTGAGAGGAAGAACTTGAAGAAACTGAGAAAGGTGACACAGCAGTAATGGCCGGCAAATACACGTGTTTCTCCTACAAAAGGAGGAACTTTGGGAGCTGATCATTATCAGAGTTGTTTAGAAGGGACAAGGCAATAAAGGAACAAAAAGCAGTGTACTGTGATGTGGCTTAAATTGATTTTTTTTTTTTTTAGAAAGAGTATTTTGGAATTTTTGTTTCCTAATAAGGAAATGTCATGATTCCCTGGAAAATCCGTGAAATATGAGTTTGTTAAGATCAGTAATGATTTTGACTGACATATTTTCCGTCATACATTAAAGAAGGGAAGGAAGTTTATTAAAGGGATTTTTATTCCAAATTTTTTTTGAACTCAACATAAATTCAGTGCTTTGTGGCAGTTTGAATAAAAAAACCATATACTGTATAAATCAAACTCATGTTCTCCTTCAAGCACTGAAGGTTTTTCTTATGAAAACTGTCTATATTTGTGAAGCCTGAATATTTTTGCATACTTTGACTGCAGAAAATGCAGAAAGTCGTACAGTAGCAGTATATCAATATGCCAATTATGAAATGACCATGTGTCTACTTTAGTATTTTAGTTTCAACCAGGATTATGTTTCTGTCTCTGCTTGCTGCATCTTACATCAGAAATTTGTCTTGGAGGATGCAAACCATATTCCTTGAGGAAAGCAAACTGGCAGGTACTGTCCTGGTGTCTATGTAAGGCACTGCAGCTGCTAATGAGCAATAAATCCATAAAGCCAGAGCAAATCTATTCTGGCATAGCCCCCCCTGAGGTGGTTGTAGTATGTATGGCAGGTGCTGAGCATCGACTGCTTCAACCAGCAGATCTGCATTAGCAGTCTTGCTAATGTGGACACAGCTTAGAAGTGCCAGCACTCAGTGCCTGAGGGGACATCCAACCCACGGGGCAGTTCTTGGCTCTGGATGCACAGCCTGGTCCTCTTTGGTCTGTGTGCCGTGGTGGGACTGCAGTGAGCAACGTTGTGGGAAGACTTGGACCCATGGCCAGTGGCTGAGGGAAGGTGGATCCCAACAGCTGCCTGGGCTGGACAGCTTGGGTTCAGGATGATTGGGTGTACTGTGCTGATAGAGACCACCTGCCCAGAAGCTGCTGAGAAATAACTTCTGTTATGCTGAGTTGGAGACTCAGAGGATGAGTTATTTGGGGCCAGGTTTGTCTATTATTTCTCCCGAGAATCTGATGTGTCAGTCTGCATGGTGTCTGTCTGACAGACATAAAGCTCTTCTACTGCTGATTTTCAGAAGACACAGCTTCCTTAGAAAAACAGGATGTCTGTCCTGAATGTGCATTAATCATTCATATAAACCCTGCTTTAAATTCAGATTAAACAGATAATATATGAGCAACCGTAAGTTACTGATAATGTGTACAAGAATGCTGTACTTTCTTCAAGGCAATAACAAAATTAAGGAAAAACACAACAAGAAATATAGGGAAGGCCCCAATTTATTAAAGTAATCTGTTAGGATTTTTTTCATAAAAAAAATTATCTACCTTCTCAGGTGTAAGGCCTCATTCCAAGGACTTTATTTTTAATGAAATCACCTTGAAAAAACACACAGTAGTATATAATCATACTAGATAGGCAGCCTTGCTACATTCTTTAAATGATTTTTCCCTTCATAGATTTCTCAGGCTTCTTAGACCATATGTGTGAGCAAAATAGCACACACAGGAAACAATTTCACTCTGTACATAGAAGATGTAAGAACACATATCACCATGTAGACATTTGTACTCTCTGATAAATGTATATATATACTCACATGCACAGCCAAATAATCTTAAACTTCTGTCTTTTGTGATCCTGGTGTGCATACAGCTATGGAAGTATCAGTATCTATATCATTTTGCCCATCTATATTTCTTTCTATGAATGATAAATAATTAGTGGTGTAGCTATAAAGCTTATGTATTTCTAGCCAATGACACCTTCAAGGTCCCTCTGCTGCCTACTGCTTGACCTTGGTTTAAAAGCACACAGAATGGAAACCTTGAAACCAAGATCAGCAGGATTCATTCTGTCAGAAAACAGATGCAGCACAATGGAGAAAAATACACATTTAATTTTAATCCTTTTTTTTTTTTTTTTTTTTTTTTTAAACAGCCTGACTATTACCAGTTCTTGAAAAAAAATCCTAAGGTACAGACTGTCCTTCACACAAGTATCATGCATTTTAATACTCCAATTAAATTTCGATTGGATAACATTGTAACTACAATAACTCTAGCAATGTCTAGATTATTCCTCCCTTTAGACACGGTAGCAGAAGAACACTGTGGAGGTAATATAACAAAGGGCTGTGGCCTTAAGATGAGCCTTCTAAATGGAAGATTCTCAACTTCATAAAAATAAAATAAGAAGCATTTTATTTCATAATATTTGGACAGGAAGGTTATGAGACAGCAATATAGATAGATGATACACAGTGATGTGACCTCAAAGATACTACTTTTGTCTTACGTTACCTTTCAATTTTATGTTCTGTCCCAAGCCTGCTAATCTTAGGTAGGGCTTAATAGGCTTCTTGTTTTCTGAAAAGGAATGATAACAGTATCTCAACAAAGTGGGGAACCGAATTTGAGACCATGTCACATGTTGCTGCTGTGGGTGCATAGGCAATGAATAAAATCATGCCTGGCTCTCCAGCTGCACTTGTCAATGGGAAACAGTCACTGAATACAAGTCTGCCTGGAGTCTTCCTACCAGTATAAGTTCTTGCCACTGCATTATTCGGTGCATTTATAGAGAAAAAAAACAAAACAACTTTGCTGTTATTGGTTGTCAATTTGGTGCTTTTACTGAGAAGAAAAGAGAAACCTTTGCTGATATTTCTTGGCAATATCACAAAAATGAAAGGGTGCTTAAATAATGAAATGAGGCAGATAATGCATGCAAAGCTGTCTGGCTTGTTCAAGCTGTTGGTGACCAAAGGAGGAATGTCTCAATACTGCTGGTGCATGGAAAAAAAAAAGCACAATGTTCTTAAGGTTCTTCTGGAAAGAGGCACTACTTAAAAGAATTAACTTAGATAATGCTGAAAAGGACTGGCATTATATTTGAATGGAAAATGGGGGATATTCTAAAAGAGTAGAAAAATAGTCTTATGAGCATAACTGTAGGAAAAACACTGGAAAACAGTGTATACATCCAAGGTCTGTTCTTCATAAGAGTGTGTGGATATGGTTTGTAAAGACAGGAAGGTCTTGAAGACCTTTCTAGTGATGTGTGTAATTTAAAGAATTGCCATGTGAACATCTGAGTTTTGGAGGCACATGAAAATTAACTACATTCCACAAATGCTTGAAGACTAAATACAGCAATAACTCTTGAGCCCACTTTGACAAAGTAAAAGATGGCTAACAAATTGGAAAACTGGGAGGAATGTATTATTGTGACAATTGAATCTTTCTGTCCTGCCACAAGACATTTCTTTCTTTTACATGAGTATTATGGAATCTAGGAATCCTTGATTTAGACTTTCTCAAATTCTGTACATAGAACCATTTTCCAGTGCACATGCAGAGTGCACATTATTACTTGTAATAATCATCTTTGTTTCTATTTCTGTGTGCACACATACTCAACATACATTTTTACTCACACCTGAATACTTCTGAAGCTCAAAAAATTTTGACTGTAGTACTAAGTAAAATATATGAAAGAAAGTGCTTTATTTATTCTGGGAATACAATTATGTATAGTTGAATAGGAGACTCATCTGCTGTATTACTCCACACAGCCTTTTTTTTTTCCCTTTCTATTTCCTTCTTTAGAAAATGAATTTTTCTGTGGGAAAAAAAGGCAGATAATAATGAGAGCTTCAAGCACAAAATGTCTGATAATGACAAGAGCAATGAGAAGAGAAGCAAGATGGCTAGGAGAATAAAGGCACCGAAAGAAAGGCAGAAAAATGTCCTGGAAATCTCCACATAGGCCTGGGAGCAAATTATTGATTTTGAACCACACACTGTATTTATGTAATTTTATCAATTGCACCTAATTACAAGGGTGAATGCTGGCAGAGGTAGGAAATACTTCAGTAAATTGTCATGCTTACTGTTTCTCCCTTCTTATTTCTTTTTACTGTAAAACACTTTAAATTAACTTCTAGTTAAGATCATTTAATCTATAAAACCATAAATGACCTATAGCATGTTTTTGAAGGCAAAATAAGCTCCTAACCTGCCTAAGAAATGGTGCATTGCAGACCTCAGCTAAGATAGTGCAATTAAAGAGAAAGCCAACTGATCAAAGGAAGAAAAGGACAAATATCAATTTTTTTTTTTTTTCTGTCAATTAGACTTCTAAATTATTGTATGGGATTCACACTTTTGGAAAAGGTTAAGCAAGAGACTTTGCAATGCAACAGCAAATATCTCTTGGGGAATTCATTGCTGATCCTCTGACCATTGGGTTTCTAGAACAAATGCTGGAACTGGGGACCAGTCTCCTCACTGTCTGTTGTGATGCTGGGTAGGATATGACATTACTTGTGACTGTACTAAAACACCATTAATTAGCTAGCATGGGATGTATTTCATCCTTTTAAACAATGAAATCAGTTAGAGGTTTTTTTTTTTTTTAGGTAAACTGACCTTCAAAGGCTTACACACTTGGCAAAACCTTTGCTTTATACTTTGGTTTTAGAATGCTTCTTTAAGCTGCTTGATCAGAAGTAGAAGTTTCCCCTTGGAAGCTGCTTATGCTGTTTTTGAAGAACTGTTCTTAAATGGGGGAGATGTCATCTTCTTATCTTTCGAAGTGCTATATCTCAAGCAGTCTGGTTCAGATTCGAATTAACCTAAAGTTCTTGTAGGCAAACACAAAGCACTGGCAATTCTATAAATAAAGACAACTCTATAAATAAAGAGAAGCCAACTATTCATACACTCCAAAATGTATACTAATCACTGTGTACTGAGAAATAAGAAATGGACTTCAGAATACTAGAATACGTAGAACACACTGTCTTAATTAGATTTCAGTATCAGTCTAGAGCTTAGAAGAACATTTAAAGGCTTGGTTCAAAAGGAAAAATACACCTAATTTTCTGAGTAACAGCTGACAGTTTACTTTTAGTGACAGCTTCTAAATGATAATTTGATAACAGGTTGTTTTTTCTATTTCAAATAAGGTTCCATAATAAGTCTTACATTGCAGTGAAATAAATAAGACTTTAACTTTGTTCAAGATCTTAGGCCAGGAATTGCATTTTTTCATAATATTTATGATTAATCTTGAAATGAATATATTCAAGCTACTGTTCAAACATTAATTAATATTAGCCTTGCTTCCAAAATAATACGATTTGTGTAACACCTGAAAAATATGGAGCAGAGTGTGAGGCTCCTATTTATCAGATGAGTTAAGCAGTTCAGCGAGTCAGACTTCAAGCATTCAGCAATTTTTAAGAAATTAACAACTTCAATCTATTCTTCCCAGTCAGTATGTGTATATGGACTTGGTCATATTTATTTATTGACACTGCAACAGCCCAGCAGCTCCTGGGGCTCCAGTGCGTGAGTCTTACTGAGGGTCCCTCACACTGCTGGAGAACTGCATTGGTTGTGTCGCCAGGAAGTTCTATTGCAGTGTAAGACATGCCTCTGGACATCCTTAACCATTGAATTCCAATCCAAAGTTGTGTGTAATAATGTCTCAAGACAGACCCAGCACTACAGAGCTTCAGAGACCTCAGGCATCTGCCTCGATTGTCGGTGTTTACCTCCAAGCAGGTAATAAAATGACCTTAGATCTGAAAATCCATAGTTAACCATGGCATTACACATGTTCTATATTTATACAATAATCATAAGTCACTTTGGGCAGTCCATTTTCAGGAGATGACTGCCTTGCTCTCCAGACTGAAATCTCAATTCCCTCAGCCTTGTGACTCATAATGCACCTTTAGTCATATTTTAACCTTCAGCATTGTACTCTGTCATATCTCATTGTTTAATACATGCTGCTGAGCACAGAAACATCACACCACCAGATAAACCTCATTGACTTCTGTTCAGGAAACAAATTCACTTACTTAGTTTTTTATAAGAGTTCCCTTTAATTTGATCCTTAATATGAACGTTATCCTTTGACATGAATGATGCATGCATGCCCTTGACATGCTTGCTAGATAATAATAATAATGATGTCTATACAAAAGGGTAAAAGAAGATATTTTTTGTCATATTATAAAACCTTATTGGTTCACTGGGTTTCATCTCATTAGGTTTAATAATTCTTTTTTTTCAAAGTCAATTGACCTATAAAACACAACAGATTTGGGGGGAATGACTTTAATCTCTACATTTAGAGACACCTTCCCTTCCTTTAATGTATTTTCCATGGAATCTAGTGAAGTAACCGTAACTGTGGAAAGGTAAAGGAGCCCTGAAATGCAGATGGTATTTCAGATGTATCCATAATTTCTTCTGTAGCTTTACAAACCATATGGATTTCCAAAACTATAATTTTTGGCAAAAAAAGTCCTATGTTTTTTTCAAAAAGGAGAAGCTATTGAGGAATATGATACGTAGTTGCAATACCTCATCAGTCAAACGTCACATTAATAAAAAAGATAATGGGAATTTAACCTATAGAATCTCGAACTG
>JAWMRA010000001.1:105006763-105021045 GCA_035584735.1 Pseudotriccus pelzelni | reverse complement strand
CAGAAGATTCAAGGAGGATGTCTTTGGTTTCTTTCCACTCTCTGAATTCTTCTGCAGTCCTGAGCCTATCCCCAACAAGAGTGAGGATCAAGAGCGTGGGACTGTACAAAGTGCAGAGGAAATAAGGATGCAATTGGAAGTGGAAGTTCGATGGTCTATGAGGGTAGGACATTTAGAGGGGAAACCAGAATTTTGTGAAACTGAGGCATGTAGGAGCTACAGGGCTTTGAACAGCATCCAGGATGCACTGACAGCTGTTGATAGACAAAGAGATGACCAGAGTTTCTGCAACTGTCTAAGGCAGAAGTACCTGTAAGGTTGCTCAGACTAGGAGAAGGGACAGTGTCTAAAGCTGACTCATTTCGCTGAGTGGTTATGCCAAGAGTAGCATCTATCTTCTTATTAAACTTGGAAGACTGCTGTGTGAAAGCTGAACAAATTCTGGACTGACTTTTTAATTTTTTTTTCTTTATCTTGGACCAAGACAATATAAAGACATTTAGATCAGAAGCTACAAAATATCAGCTTTCTCTGATCGAGTTTAATGGGGCAAGTGACTACTCCATGCAAGAATTTTATTTATGTGGTTCCTGAGAAGGTGGTAGCAAAGTCAGCCTGCATGTCTTGAGCCATCAAGGATAGATTGTGGAAAAGTATGTCCAGTTCCTTTTTAGATCCACAAGATGTGAGAGTGCTCAGCACCTTTCTAAAATCCAGAGGGGATGACACAGTGTGCAGCAGACTTCTAGTGTCTAAATACAAATATGTAGAGTAACTCTAAAATGCTTTCCATAATCTACTTTTACAGGTTTAATATTCAAGGCTGAAAAAAACGTTGGCGCTTTTTTATCTGAAATTCATCAAGTTGATAAATAACAAAACAAACATTAAACATTAGACAAGGGCATAGCAAATGCTATTTTATTCAGTTTTGCCTTGGAAAAAAAATAACAGTCTCCTCAAATCACACAGGACTTGCAATTATTGGAGAATATAATGAGAGAATTTGTGAAAATATGCAGGTACACTGTTTCACCATACACCTTCCCTAACTGGAAAAAAGGAGATAGAAATGAAGTCTTCTTTTGTCTGCAAGTGTTAAAAAAAGATAGATGACAAATATTATTAAACTGGGTAATCAATAATGCTCTCTGTAATCTTAAAAAATTTGGAAAAAAAGGCTTCTCTTCTTCTAATTCTACGGGAATTTTCCAACAGGTGAAAGTATTTTGATACTATTTAATAGAGTTCAGTGAAAAATTACTTTCTTAATAGAAGTTTCAGGGGATTAAAAGCTATCCAAACATTAATCTTTCATATCATGCATCATTAGCAGAACAAAAAATTCTCATATTCTACAGGGTTTTGGAGCACAGCTGTAGAATACCCAGAGCACACCTTCTAGAAGCAGAAATTAAGCAGCTGGTTGCATGGTTTCAGATAGATCTATTATTCAAAAGGTTGCTTGCTGGAACAGCAATTTCACCCTTTGTGTTCCAGACATCATCAGAGCAGGTAAGGAGATAACTCACTTTAAACCTGTGGTTACTTTGTTTGCTGGATCAGGGCCATCACCAGGGTTCTTGATCTCTGGCAGAGGATTGTTTCTCAGGAGCACATGGAGATTCAGATGGTGATGCCAGCAAAGAAGTATTGACTTTGTAGAGCTATATTTATTAAAAAAGAAAGCTGTTAAATTGTTTTGTGATCTTAGGGAAAAAAAAAATAAATCAAGAAACTCTCCTCGTGCCTTTGTCTCAGTAACCCAAAGTGCTGTGATTTGAAACAGGGCTTCACTAATGTACTTAGCATAGAAAAATCGGAATATTCCACTGGACATAAATAAAAAGACTAAAAGGTTCCTGTTACACAGTGAGATTTTTAAAGATATGAAAGCATTCAGGCCTTGATTAGGAGGCTGAGGAAAAAGATATGTGAAGGAAAGTGCTTACTACACTTACCATGTAACTGTTTTTTAATAGGTTGTAATAATCTCCTGGTTCTTAGATAATTGTTTGCACATTAGTGTACCCTGCTTATGGCAGAGAAGAGAGGAGGGAGAGGAAACTGTCTGATTCTCTCTTTTCTTTCTCTAGAACTGTCTCACTACACAATCCTAAAAAAAAATAAGATGCAAGGGACCTCTGGAGGTCACCTGGCCCAGACTCCTGATTACAGCACATGGATTTTAGTGTTAGATCAGGTTGCCCAAACTTTATCCAGTCCAGCACATCTGTGGGCATCAGCACCAGAGAAAGGGGTGACCACTTGGTCTCTCCTATCCACAGCTCCAGCTTCTGAAGGAGCCTCTCAGGAAATGTACATCCCCCTTGCCTCAAAGGGTCGGAGAAGTTTAAGTCCTCTGCTACAGCTCCATATAGGATAGTTCCCCTGCCTCTTCTGGTCATGTGAAACAGAGATTTGGAGCTTCCCATTCTCTTCCCATCCAATACAGTGAGGACCCTGTCCTGCCACTCACAGGCAGACACATTCTTGCTAGCTCAGGTAACATAGCTTGAAGAGATAAAAATGGCTTTACTGTGCTGGTTTTTCTCGTAGAACACAGATCTGCCAGTATAACTGCAACTGTTTTTTGCCAGGGAAATCAGACCCTAAAATAGCTTCTCTAAGATAAACAAGGAAATTTCTTCTACAAAACTAATGTCTACACCAAAAATTACACTGATGTAGCTGTACAGATGGAGCAATAAGTTTCCTCAAGATTGATTCTTCACTGCACTTTCAAATCTGGTTGCCTGAAGTTAGACCTCTCAATCTATTTTCTGGCACATAGACAAGTGATCTGATTTTCATGTCTGCTCAGCACTTAGCAGATTCCCAGGAAACAGTTTACTTTTTAGTCACTAATGCCAGTTTCAGGAACACTGCAAGACAGACAAATCTAAGTCAAAGGGTTTCCTCCAACTATTTATATTTTTGTCTGCTCATCTTGCCTAAAATTAGAACAAATACTACTGATTTAATTAATTTTCATTCCATAAATAAATTTAAAAAAAAATCCCATGCTTAAACAGTATCTCACGTTAACACTCTTCTCTATCAAAAGCAAAACGACATTCCTATCCAATGTGACATATGATACCTCCCAGGCAAGAAAGCTGGGACTACAGATATGACATTTTCTCTTTCTTGCTATTATAGACATTGTTAAGTGCTGCATACAACTTTTTGTTAAAGTATTTACAAATGTCTTTAGAAATTTCTTAATAATTGAATTGTATCTATAATTAAAGTATTTATAAATGAATTTTAAGTCAGAATGCTTTAACATGAAAGATCACTATGGTCAGGTAATGGAGAAAAAATTAACAGTCACAGATGAAAAAAGTATGTTTTATGGTTTCTAACTAGTACACATGTGTGCACACTCTCTCTTGGGAAGCACAGCCCAGGAGGAGCAGCAGTGTGGGAAGTGCTGCCTTCTGGCTTCTTTCCTGCTGAAGGGCACCAGTCAGATCAGAGTAACTGCTGTGGGAAAGGAAATATTTGGGAATACTTCAGACCTTTTTCCCAGAGAAGCAGTGATTGATATGGTTGGGATCACTGATTTGCTCTTCAGTTGCTAACATAGAAGTGTTAATACATGGTGCCCGTCTTTTAAAATTTCTGGCACTGACACAGCCTAGTCCTAATAAAATTTGGAACAGTGGATTGTAGATTGTTGCTGCACAGAGATTTTTGGAATGGCACATTCATATCTTTTTATATCATTTTACTTGCTGCATTTGAACACAATGAAGAAATCTGACTATCTGCTCTAGTTAGGATTTGTTGTAGGGGTTTTTCTTAAGTCATTTCCAACCTTGATAATGTTGTTTAGTGTCCTTGATCTTAGCTTTAATCTTAAATAAGAGCACAAGAAATGCTATGTTTTCAAAGACGCAGCTGAAAAGCCATTGACAACAAATATTGTAATATTTTTATTCCACTTTTAAACTCTTCTACTTGTTAGGAGTTCTGATTCAACCAAGTTAACAAGGTTATCAGATTATATGTCTATTGTCTTGTTGTGACTTCTCTGGCTGAGTTCCTGCAGTAAACAATGCTGAAGTGATGCTTTGTTCAAGCAGCAGAACTGGAGGGAGCCGGCGGGAGGGACGAGGGTCACGGAGCTGTCAAGGCCTCTGCAGCAATGGGAGCTCTACCTGCGGCCAATATTAATCAGCCTCTTGCTACGTGTGCTCTGGGGAGTCACTGATGGTCTGTCACAGCCCAGCAGCCAGGTCTGGGAATCTGCAAAACATTTTCAGACAATAAAGGGGACAGAAGCAAGCAGGACATTGCAGACATTATTTATCCAAGCTGACACATGCCAAGGACCTTGAATGGGAAGTAAATAAAAACATTTAAGAGTGATTAGACCTATGTATTAACTTAAACATGTGTTTCCTCTCACCTCATCATATATCAGAGTGCCCAAGTTATGAGAGTAACTGCTTAAATTACCAGTAAAAAGGAAACATCATTACGTGCTCCTCTTTCTGCTCTTCTGTGTAAATGCCAGGTGCATTTAGCTTTCCTCTAAGCACTTTCATCAACTTGCTATCTCCCTGCTGGCATAATTAATATATGCAACTGTTGCTATCTAAAGAACAGAGGATGCCAGGGCAGCAGCTGCACAGTTGGAGAACTCACAGGAGCATCATGCCAGTTGGCTGGCACTTCTGATCACTTTTTGTACTCTCATGGTACTTTGAGAAACAGAAAAAATATTAGCTCTTGCTACGGTATCAGTTAGTAATATGGAAGTAACAGGACCACCTCATGAGACTACTGCAGGATTTACAGCAAAATTCAGTATTCAATTTTTTTTCTGGAATGGTGTATGTGAAAGGACAGAAACCTTTGATGCTCTTTTCCCTTCTCCTTCCTTCTCCCTGCAACTTTCAAGCAGCTGATGTTTCTGTTTATACTCTTGCCAATAACTAATGATTAGTTGAAGAAACCAGTGGATCCCTTTGCAGGAACCAGATAGAAATAGGAGACCTTGAAAAACTTTAGAGGTTTTATTCAATAGCTGTAAATGCTAAAATTTGTAGTGTTTCTTTGAACCTTCAATGACAGAATGATAAGAAAACTCATACTATTCAGTTCTACACTGAAAATTAAATTGTGGCCAGCATCCTCCTTCTGGGCAGGTGATTCATAAATTGAATTCAAGCATGATCTCATCTTTAACACAATGAAATTACTGCTACCCATGGGAAAAATATGTGCTGACAAGGGCCAACAGCACCATCATTTGAACCCTGTGTGAAGCCAGTGTGTGAGCAAAATGCCAGGCCCATGTCTTGTCCCACAGAGCTGTGTGCCTCCAGCTGTGTTTCCAGCACGGTGCCCTTCACCTGTCTCCCCTATTTCTCCTCCTTCTGTGGCTGCCACTCGCCCTAGTGGTGACTGCCCTGTCCTATGTGCTGCCCAGCTCTTCTTTCTACTTTCTTCTTATTTCCCATGTTACATGAATATTTCTTCACTGTCTTCATTTTCTAAATGATCTCTAGGTCTTTTGTAAGTGCTTTTTCCAGGGAATGCTGCCTCAGTTTGATTTTTCAGCTACTGAAATCTTTGTATCCACTGTGTGTTCCTCACTCTTTTAACTAACTTGTGCCTCAAACCCAACTCAGTCTCTCATGTCACTGTAACTCTTGGCTTCATTTAGAAAAAAACCCCAAAACCCCCAACCCAAAAAACAAAACCCTGCTGTTTTATATCAGTGGAGTGCTCTCAGGGGGTCTTAACCTGGAAGGGGCAGGGACCATGGAATAGCCCTGCTGCCTACAGCCCTCTGCATGTGCCAATGCACCTCAGAGCTGCTGTAACAGTGCCCAAACTCAAAACCACCAGAGATTTACCAAAATAAAGCACCCAATTGCATTAAAAACCAGGGGCAGACCAGGGTACTCAACATTCTTTCTGCTTCTCTATTACATACTTATGTTGGAGGCCAAAGGTGGAGAGAAACTAAGAAAATGGACAGTGGATTCCTTTCGTCCATCCTCTGCCCACAGGGAGCTTTCCTGAGGTGGTACCTGTCCATCCTCCCAACCTCCCCCCTGGCAAGACTTGTCTCCTGTCCATTCTCTTCTCTCCCCCCAACTGAGAAAGAGTCAGCTGTGCTGAAACAGTCCTTGTCCTCATTCCGATGTGCCCCTTGTTAGGACAAAAGTTTCTCTCATCAGCATTTTAAGAAAGCCTACTGTCAGATGCTAAGGAGGGCACTTCCAGACTGCTTTTTTTTTGGGTAGCAGGACTGTGTGTGCACCATGTATAGCTTTATAATTTCAAAAAAATCCTCTGGCTCTAGACAAAGCCTTGCTGTGTCACATTCATTTCAGGCCACTGCAGTAAGGTATTTAACTCTGGGGCTGTTTGATGTTGCTTGCTTCCTAACACTTTAAAATCTATTTTACTTTCAGGTCAAATACAAACAGGGCACTTATTGTTCATTACTACTGAGCATATGTTACTAGAGCTCACAGAGAGCCAAATCTGACTTTTTCAGAGAGAAATGTCAGAGGATCCAGAAGGTTTTGTGTATGCGTTTTTCTTCTAAATACTGGCTTTCATCAGAACTTCACCCTTGGTAATTTTCTTTGTGTCAGTAGAGTTTCAGTGAACTGAACTGAAAACAGTTCACATGGGGACTTCACCAAAATATATTATCCCTATAGGAGCAGATAAGTGAGTCCAGTCTTTGTGATTCAGGAAACCGTGATCTACACAAAGGGCACCAAATGCTTCAGTAGAGACTTTGAATCTCTAGACCCTTTGAAGACTTTATTTTCAAAACACTGTTGTGAGAGAGACATTACAGTTACAGAGACCCAGGAGAGTTATTCACCACTGTGGAGTACAGAGACATCTTAGTCTTCTGGGTTCCACAGCCTGAAATCCCTCTTGAAGAACAGCACCTCTAACCTTTCAAATCAAACACTTCAGCACCCTCTACAACCACCAATGAGAACAAGCTCCCCCTCAGGTCCCCGAAAGCCCCCTCCAAACAAGAGCAAACAACAAAACCAAACCCATTTTCTGCTAAATAGAAAGAAAGAGAGAGAATGAGAGAAAGGGCCATGTTTCACATGGGGAATTCTTGGCTAGCACCAGACCATCACAAACGATCTGGATACTACAATGGGTAATACATTTTATGTGAATCAGCAATGCCCTGTTGTGAAAAAGGCATGATAGAAATCAGGATGCATAAACAAGGTTATTATTTTTATGTCAAAGACTGTTTTGTCTTTGCTCAGCATAGTGGAGACTTGGCTGTATCAGACTCTTGGTACTGTGCTCAAAGTATAGTGAGAGTGCACAGAAAAGTAACAAGATGATCAAAATGATTTTTACATTGCTGGTAAGAAAAAACCATATCCATTCTTCTCCATTCTGGAAATGACAGGAAGTCACAAATTTTAATTGTCATTAGAATAGTGAAAAGACAAGATGGACAACTGTGTAGCAACAAAAAAAATGCCTTGGGAAGTTCAAGGGAATTCTGTCCATGTAGTTTTTTAAGAACAGGATAGACACACCTCTGGTAGAAGCGATAATATACAGCTTTGGTTTCCTCAGTTAGAAGGGGAAATCTATGTCATTCCTGTTTTGCATGAGAGTTTTACTTACCAAACTTCCAGGTCAAAGGGAACAAACCCTGTTCTGTAAAGTCCATTTTGCATGCTCAGCTGAGTCTGGAAAGGGAGATGGTTGGGACATTGTCAAAGTGAGTTTTCAGTTTTCAACTAGACACTGTTCAATCTAGGTTTTTTTCAGCACAACCTGAACTAGTTTCTCTGTTTCTCTGGATAAGTGTTCATAAAAGCATTTAGTTTTGGGTGTTTTGACAGATGAGTTCAAACCAAGGAGGAATTTTGGAGGTGTGAACTTTGGATGTGATTATTTAGCAGCTTTTTGGTCTCCACGCATCCTTTAGAGCAAAGACTTTCTTGGAAAAATGGTGGGCAAGAAGGAAGATCCAGGGACCCACAGGCTGCTCAGATTGACCTCAATCCCTGGGGAACCAACATCTTTGGAAGTCCCTTCCAGCCCCATGAAGAACAGGAAGGTGGATTTACTCAGGGCAGATTGTGCCTGACCAACCTGATTGCTCCACACTGGGACTGGAGTTTTCTTAAACAACGTACCTAACATAGTGGGTTGCTTGTAGAGCAGGATCAGTGAAGGACAGCAATATCTGTGCAATCCTTCTGTTTGAAACTAGTATTTAGATGAAAAGTAAATGATCTGGCAGTTGGGGATTAAGATGCTTTGCCATTGTTGAAACTATGATCTTGTTGTGTGAGCAGACAATCTACAGTAAATCCTGGTGGTGCATCAATGCTAATGACAGCTCACCCTATCTGCTGTTTACCTGAGAGGCACAAGGAGAGAGAAAAGATCTCTTTGACATTAGATGTTTTCCTTTGATGTTTGATTAGGCATGCTTGAATTTCTCAGCCTTTTCTATCCTGGGAGCATGTTGGTGTGTCCTGCTTTGCAGGAGATAGTACATGCCTGCTAAACGTGTATCTGCTCCCCTGTCTCTCTTCCATTATGGAACCAGAAATACACAGCATGAGTCTATAATTTATTGAATATTATTACATATGTTTCCCAACAAAGTCTAGCTGGCTTGTCATAGCTGAACTACCATTCTGCAGGATTCAGCAGCGATAAAGTGTATCTTTTACTTGAAACAAGTTTTAATTTGAATCACAAATTCTTTCATGTCTGATTTATCAGCAGGACAGTAACGGTATCCTGGAGTGAATCACTTTCCAATTCAAGCTCTACAATACTACCAGCTTATTGAAATTATGCATATCATACCCTTCAGGAATGTCAAGTGTACTGCTAAAATTTCAGTGGACAATTCCACACCATGCAATATTACTCAGATGAGATGCTGCTTTATTTAAAGTTCATGCCTATCAGCTATAAGGCACATGGCACTGAATGCGAAAAGGATTTTAAAATAATATTTTTAAAAAGTTTTTATAGGTTGACTACCCAACCAAGTCATTTGTGGCTGGAGATAGATGATATGCCATAACCTGATCAGTGAAGGCAATTTTTTCATATACATGTTATAGAGCCCAACATAGCTGGGATAACCAAACCTTTAGGGCTCATCACATGCAGGATTTATAAACTGATTAAGATTAATCTAACAGACTCAGGTGAGATCTCTGCTCCTGACACAACTAAAATCAAAACTCAAACCAGGGGAAGAAATAACCATCCTTCATGACACTAGAGTTTGGTACATTTTTTAAGATCTCCAGCTTATTTTCCTAGCAAAACATACGGCTGCGAGTTTGTCATCTATCTGCTAGTCCCCCTTAATTTTTTTTTAAAGGTTGGAAAATTACAGTAACAGTGATACAGAATTAATGGCCTCAGAGATATTGTGTTTATGTCTATGGCCCTCATATGCTGTTATTCCAAGCTATTATTTCTGATTGGTCTCATGCAAGATGTGCTTCCTGGCCTAAGAAATGAGAGCACAGAAATGTAAGACATCACATTCCAAAAAAAACCCCAGCACGTCCTACATGTATGTTATGCTGAAAGACTCTCAGCATGATTTGATGTATTTTGGACCTTAATACACAAAACCACACACACAGGCACACACACACAAATTTTAGTTATTTTCAGTGCTCAGTGAAATCTAAAATACAAGATTTATTCATGAGTGTTCCTGTTTTTAGATCACAGCCTCTGTTGGGATTAGATACCTATAAATATAATAACTAAACACTATAAAAAATTCTGCAAAACTCTGGGCAATAAGTCTTTATTGGCAGACCTTCCCTTCTGTTTTTTGTCTTGTCTATTTAAACTGTGTGCTTTACAAGAAAGGGAACTCTCTCAAAATACATTTTTGTAAAACCCTTACCAGAGGGTTTACTGAGCTTGGTCATCTGGGCATGAAAATAATAACAAAAAATACTGTAATAGTATTTTTTTCATACTATTATGTAGGAAAAAACCCACAGATCCCTTATATATGTAGGATTAATGTTCTGTCAGGGTGGTAACTCGTAGCTCTGTCTTGTGTGTGGCTCTCTTGAATAATGTGTTTGCTCTACTCAACATAAATAGGCTTTTATAAAATGAATAAAACAGAAAGCTTAATTTAAACCGCAGAAAAAAATAGTTCTTATTCCACCCATTACTCTCCCATCTTATTACAATTCAAGTCCTCAGGAAAGCCAAAATATTTCTAGGCAGTCCAGATTGTTTTGCTTAGAGCTATTACAAAACATAAAAAATGTGGAAAAGAAAATTAGTAAGAAAAAATATATTGAGGATTATAAAAATCAAAGTGCTTTAATGAATAGGTTTAAACTCCTTATGTCCTTACCTCTAAGAGAGGCATGTCCGTTGCAAGAATTATGAATTTTAATTATAGCAACGTGACCCATATACTTTTGACAAGTTGTCTTGTGGGATTTTGGGTTTTTTCTCACGAATGACTTGCTCTTAACCTGCAAACTCTTTGGGATAACGTCTGTCTTGGAGTCCAGTGTTTGCAGAGCCTAGAAATAAGCAGTACAAATAATTGTAATTTAGCTTAATCTATGCAGTTATAAATAAGGGTGATACTTGGGTCATCCTGTCCCAGAAACATTTTTCTTACCAGTGCTGATTTGAAGCATTTTTGCCATTTCATTATTACTTTTTTTTTTTCTGGTTTTGTCTGGGAAATATTTCTTGAGGAGATTTGGCAGCAGACTTTCCATTAGGAATGACTTGTTTTTCTTATCAGGGATACAAAGGAATGGAAGAATATGATTTCATGCTACCTCAGTTTTGTGGGACCAGCACTTGGAAGTGCAGTATTCAGGTGACCTTCCATGGCAAGTTATGAATTAACCTGTGTTCTTTCACTCTCTCAAGTGCTTAAGAAATTATACAGGTCCTCTAACTTTGTGTAAGGTATTAAGATATCTTTGTCAGTTATGATGCATTAAAAATAGTACCCATGCATGCCTGCTTACTTTGGCCCTTCTGGAAAAGTCTGTGAAATGATACCCTGACTTCAAGGTATATACAACAGAAACAAGAACAAAAAAATAACCTAACTACCCAAGGAAATGGCACATTTTTATATGTCTCCTTCTTTGCAGCTCAGAGAGGCAAAGGGTGGAGGATCTCTGTACATTATAAAAGGTGTTGAAAATGCCTCCAATGCCAGTGTGTGAGTGGGATGCATTTTTCTGGGATAACATGCTGTGGGTGTTACACCCTCACAGATGTGTGTTCTCCTCTTTGGGTACGTGCTGTAATACCCTATCTTGTCCTTTTCACTCTGATTACCCTGCAGGCCAGTAGAGGCAGGTGGGAGGAAAAGTGTATAGTTAGATAGAACAAAGTGTACTTGCTAATTTTTCAGTGTGTCCAGTCTTTCTCTGGTGATGGAAATGCGGTGAGGAATTAAAGTTGGCTGGTTTTTTTTCTTCTCTATTTTGCTTGTCTACTTATGTCTTTTTACTAAGAGATATAGTCAGAGATGGAACTGAAACTCCTTCCCTTTTTCCAAGGCCCAACACTTCTGAATTTTGTGCATGCTTAAAATCAAAGCTGTACCTAAGAATGATAAACAATCCAAATTGTCCAAACAATCAAATAAAGTCCTTAGGCTGGAACTGTGCACACTGCTGATATTGGAAAGGATAAAGCTGGGGTGAGAAAAGCTGCCTTATGCTACCTGAAAAAAAAGCTGCCTTATGCTGAAATCTGTCAGATTGTCATGTGAAATCCAAATTCATATTTGGTTGCTTGTATTTATCTTATGCTTTATTTGAGTAGAAGTTTCAAATAACAGAAAGATACTGCTTGGCTATTTACACCAGAAGTGTCTGTAGTTTCTTGTCTATTATTAAATTGAAGATAAACAGTGATTGATTTTTGCAAACAAATCCTAGGTCTTAGAATTCAATCCTGAAAGAAGCTGAACAGAAGCACACACAGACTATAGATGTTCTTCATGTCAATAGCAACACACATTTGAGTAGCTGTCCTACTTTATGTCAGGGTAACAGCAGCTTCTGAGTGTCTTAGGAGTGGAAACAAAATGACGCTGATGTTAGATTGCCTTTCCTTTAAAAAAAAAAAAAGTATTTATTTACTTTGAAATTCTTTCAGAATAGGATTTGTTTTGGTTTAAACTGTGAGTGAAATGTAGAAGTTTAATGAATTATTAGCCCCTTCTACAACTTATGCTAAGCTTTTCTGTTTTTGCTATCTTCTGCTTCTTACAAGATTAACAGGAAAAGAATTAATAGAAATGCCATAGCTGAATAGATAACAATGTTAATCTACTGACTTTCTGTTTGTTCTGCTTCACAATTTTTATTCATCTGAAGGGAAGATGAAGAATCACACAGGTACAAATGTTAAAGGCACTAGGCTGGTCTGCGATCTGGAGACTCATTCAGTTGCTTGCTCTGAAGCACAATTCTATGACCTTAGGCTCCTATAAAATGAAAATAATAGCACCGTGTAGCTCACAAAACGTTGTGAGAATTAATACATCAAATATTTTGAGATGCTTCAAAAGGATGGGGACTAGATGAGTAATGAAGGTAAACCAGCAGGTGAATATATCTCTTTTTTTCTAAGGAGGAAACTAATTCTTTAAAAGCACTAAGGGGATTACGTAATAAATCAGGAAACCTCAGTTTCAAAGTTTTAAGTTCTTAAAAAAAAAACTAGGGGCACAAATTACATAAAAACCCCAAAGGTATAAGTTTTCAAATCTGTGGAAAAACATACCCTTCCCCTGCCCCCCCGTTCCTATAAAATGTGAAAGAGGGCTTAATTACAATGTAAAAATAATTATTAAGATTTGGAGGAGTTTAACAGATTTCTCAAGCAAATTTTTCTGTAACACCACAAGTAATTTAAAATGTATTTGGACTTGTGTCCAGATAAACCCTGGGATGAATGTGAAGAATGGAATACAAAGGTTAACTTATTTGTTCCTTCAAGTACTAAAGAGCAAAGTTTGGAGGATCACAGGAGACTAAAACAGCAGATTACATAAACTGAGAGCTCAGTGCAGACACATAAAACTAATGACACAATATACTGAAGAATCACAATTTGTTCTGGAGACAATTTCATTTGAAGGAGTCCTGTTAGCACTTGTAATTGATTCAGTATGGCCTCAGCGTATTTGTCAGGGGGAAAAAATAATAAGCTTGTTTTCATGGTATCTAGGTGAACAAGGTCAAACTGAGGCATGAAATAAGATAATACCAATCCTAGTGTAAACATGAGAACACTTTAGAGGCTAGCTAAAATACTATAATGACTTTTCCAAAATGCACCGCACCTATAAGATGTTGAATGATATTTCTCCGCTGTCTTTAAGGATATGAGTTAACCAAAATAAACCCAAGAAATTGTCCACAATAAAATGAAAAAGTTGTAGTTCCAAGAATAATCAATATTTACTGTTTAAGCAATCAAACCCAGCTTTTCTTTCCTGCAAAGGAGAAGGGCTCTTTATTTCAAACCATTTGAATTCTTTAATAAGCAATGTAGCTTATGATACAGTTGCAGGATGTGCCTACTGTAACTAACAAGGAAAATAAGAAAGGAGATGTTGTTTCCTAAAATTTACTGTTGAGTACTGCTGTCTCTTCAGATGGCAGCTCAGCAAGAGGAACAGCAAAGCGTGGCAGGGCACAGCTCTCCCCATCATTACCAGTGTCCTGGCTCACTCCCCAGAGTGCTTCAGGTGAAGGTCCAGGGCTTTGTTCTGTAACAGGGATAATATTAGCTTGCAATATATCATAGTGAAAAGATTGACTTTTTATATCATGGCAATTAGTTTATTCTCCAAATTTTATTAAGATGAATAGTTGCTGTAATTGCCATCTCAGCTATGGCAGTTGCAGATGCTGTCCTTTGTATGTTGGAGCCTTTTAAAAATCTAGGTCATTTACCTCAAGTACATTCTATTTTCGATTTGTTACCTTGTGTTTTCATAAAGTGCCCCCTTGTCCTTCAAAACAGGAAGGCTCGGTTGGCCCCTCTGTTTTCCTCTTTCTGTTGTATAACTGGCCAATATATTTTTTTGTGGTTTATTTTTTCCAAACTGAATAATTAACCTTTTTAAATCTTGTTTTAATTGGGAAAACATGTCCCCTTCATTTCTGTTCATCATTCCTGTCTCAGTTTAAATGAGACACAGGTAAAATTGAATTATGTCCAGGAAGGAATAACAGCCCTTTATTAAAAGTATA